>QEOT01004119.1:332447-430746 GCA_003123785.1 Pterocarya stenoptera
AATAATTGATGGTAGAGACATCTATAAGTCCAATTAATTATCACAGGGATTTCTCAAGCATTCACTGTATTCGGAAATCACAATGAATCAAGAAAAATATATAGATAATCAAAGTTTCTAATAACAATACCAATCAATTGCAAGAAAAAGTGCTAAAAAAATAAAGGACATTAAATTAAAGTGCATAAAAATAAATTGCATAAATTAAAATAAAATAAAACAAAAAATAAAAGTGGAGATTACAGACAAAGGAGAACAGTTCGATAACACAGTTGGTCCATTTAGGCTCTCAACTGCATCACCGAACTCCCTCACTTCATCTGCATTTTCTCCCAAAAAATAATTCTGCAGACTACATCTACTCTACCTACTGGGCGTCTCACCCGCCCAGGCTCTACTCTACGGAGCTTCTAACCCAGCTCTACTCTACCTACTGGGTGTCTCACCCACCCAGAGTCGGGGCCTCTAACATCCGCCTCCCCTTCTTCGTCTGCCTCCAAGCCTTTTATAGGCTTCAAAAGGGAACTGTGATGCGCTGTATGCTTAGCTGCGTCTGCACTCTCCATGTGCGTGATCAGTTTGGTTCTGCAGAGGAATCCACTTTCCAGCGTCGCTTCATCCCTCCCCCAGGCTTCTCTTTCTTTCTTTTTCCTTTCTTTCTCTTCTGTTTCCGCATGCGTCCTTCGTTTGGTCGGCCTGTCTCTCTTCTCTCTTTCTTCTTTCTTTTTCTTTTTATTTCTTTTTCCTTTCTTTTTCTTTTCCTGCTTCTCTGGTCGGCCCGTTCCCAGTTCTCTT
Organism: Pterocarya stenoptera; assembly: GCA_003123785.1. Taxonomy (NCBI): domain Eukaryota; kingdom Viridiplantae; phylum Streptophyta; class Magnoliopsida; order Fagales; family Juglandaceae; genus Pterocarya; species Pterocarya stenoptera. The sequence goes on from QEOT01004119.1 coordinate 333,243, forward strand.
CTTTCTTTTCTTTCTTTTTTTCTCTTCCCAGGCGTGTGCGTCGGCCCGTCTCTCCATCTCTCTTTCTTTTCTTTTTCTTCTTGTTTCTGCTTCCGGTTCCATCTGCTTCATCTTCTTCTTCTTATTTTTTTCTTTTTCTTTTCTTTCCGCTTCCGGTTCCGTGCGTGGTCTTTTCTTTCCGCATGCTCTTCCGTTTCCAGTTCAGCCAAACTCTTCCGTTTCTTTCTTTCATCGGTGGTTCATAGCAGGGCGTGCATGGGGATGGTGTAGTGTTCTGTTGGAGGCTGAGTTGCAGAAGGTGGAAGCTGTGTGTCGTGGCTCTCGGTAGTAGCGGTCGTGCAGTGGAGGTTCCGAGGGGCAAGAGGTAACTTCCTCTGTTGTCATTTCATGAAACAGAGGATGCATGCTGCCAGTTTTTTCACGAGGAGGTGTATGGCGACTGGAGGGAAGTGCATGGCTGTCGTAGCCGCTGGAGGCCGTGCATGGCATTGGTTTCGGGCGGTGCTAAGGCAACTGTGGACAGTGCATGCTGTCGTAGCCGCTGGAGGCCGTGCATGGCATTGGCTGCGCATGCTCCGAACGCATGCATGGAGGCTGGAGGGGGCGGTGCATTGTTGCGGGGTTCACTGTGACAGGTTCTGCCGTGACTGTAGGTGGCTGATGGCCGTGCTCGTGATGGCTTGAGGTGCACTGCGTGATGTGCAATGGACGCACGCTGGAGGTTGAAGAAGGCTCAAACGACTTGTCGTTTTTGTCTATGTACAAGACGGCAAGTCGTTTAGCAAACCTGAAAAATAAATAAAATAAAATAAAATAAAGTAAAATAAAAATTAGACAAGCAAAAATCACAAAAAAATAAAATAAAACTAGATAAATAAAATAATATAAAATTAGACAAAGAACTAAAATAAATAAAATTAAACAAGAGAAGAAAAATAAAATATTAAAAGTGTATTGTGCATGTGAAACAATAAAATCAAATTAAATCACAAGTTATAAAATATAAGCATAAACTATGCTTTTAATCAATTTAATTCACAACTTGGATTTATGCCTCTTAATCAATTTTTCCATCTAAAACCAATGATAAAATAATAAAACAATTAAAAATATATTGGTTTTAAATGTGTAAAATATGCAATAATGCAGCTCAATCAGTGTGCTTTGTTCTTTCGTGAAAAACTGGATTGGCAGCAATATGAAGAGCCGCTTGGTTGTCACAATAAAGTAATAGTGGCTGTGAATGATGAATCCGAAGATCATTGAGAAGATATTTAAGCCAAGTAATTTCAGAACATGTGGAGGCCATAGAGCGATACTCAGCTTCAACTGAGGAACGAGAAACCACAGATTGTTTCTTTGACTTCCAAGAAACAAGAGAGGCTCCAAGAAACACACAATAACCAGTGACACTACGGTGTGTATCAGGACATGAGGCCCAATCTAAGTCACAATATGCTCTAAGTTGAAGTGGAGAAGAAGATGAGAGCAATATGCCTTGACCAGAAGTAGCTTTGATATATCTGAGAATCTTATGTGCTATGGCCAAGTGTGATGTTGTTGGATGACTCATAAATTGGCTTAGAAGCTGAATAGCATAGAATAGATCAGGCCTAGTGATGGTGAGGTACAAAAATCTACCAATAAGCCTTCTATAAGTACTCGGGTCTAATAGAGGAACACCAGAATCCTTGCTAAGTTTGAAATTCTGCTCAAGAGGAAGCTTAAGAGGCTTGCTGCCAAGTAGCCAAAATGTCCAAAGCATACTTTCTTTGGCACAAGTGAATGCCCTTGGAAGATCTTGCAACTTCCAAGCCAAGGAAATAGCGCAAACAACCAAGGTCTTTGGTCTTAAATTTAGTGTTAAGGAAGCATTTAAGGGAGGCAATGGAAGATGAACAATTTCCAGCAATAATAATATCGTCTACATAAACTAGAAGTGCATTGAAAGAAGTTCCATCTAGTTTAGTAAAGAGACTGTAATTAGCTTTATATTGTTGGAATCCAAAAGCAATAAGTGAGGAGGAAAATTTAGAATACCATTGCCGTGAAGCTTGTTTAAGGTCATAAAGGCTTTTGAGAAGCTTGCATACTTGGTTGGGGCTCCCTTTGGTGTAACCGGGTGGTTTACGCATATAAATCTCCTCATCTAAATCTCCATGGAGAAATGCGTTATTGACGTCAAATTGAAAAAGGAACCAGCCCTTGACAGCAGCAATGGAGAGCAAAATCCTCACGGTAACAAGCTTGGCTACGGGGGAAAAAGTTTCGGTATAGTCTACACCTTCTTGTTGTGTAAACCCTTTTGCCACAAGTCGCACTTTCAACCTTTCTACAGACCCATCAGCATTAAACTTGGTCTTGTAGACATACTTGCAGTCAATAGCCTCTTTCCCAAGAGGCAAATCAGTGATGATCCAAGTTTGGTTTTGTTCTAAGGCTAAGAGTTCAGCTTCCATGGCTTTACACCATCCAGGGTGTTTCACAGCTTGTTTATAAATAGTGGGATCAGAGATGGTTGAAATAGAAGTAGAAAAAGCAGTAAATGAAGGGAAAATTTTCTGGTAAGTTAAAAAATGAGCAAGAGAACAAGAATTAGCAATGTTGGATTTGGACAGCAACTGAGAAGTGGCTGGAAGTGAGGTCTGGTTGCAGTGGAACTCTTGCAAATACTGTGGAGCTCTTCTAACTCTGGTGGACTTGCAAAGAGGGGGGTTAGATGGTGGAGAAGGAAGGTTAGGCACATGTGAGGAGGTTGAAGGAAATTGAGAGGGAGGGGAGACAGAGTTGGAAGGTGTAGATGAGGTTTGTGGGGTGGTCTGATTTTGAGATGTGGCTGAAATTTGAGATGGGGCTGAGATTTGGATGGAAGGGGCAGGATGTTGAGGTGTGACAGGGCTGAAATTTAGGGGATTGGTGGGAAGGTCAAGTGAATTAGGTAATGGTTTAGTAAAAACAAGTGTGGGAGAGGGGTTGGATGAGGAATGAGGTAAATGTTGGAAATGAAAGATGGATTCATGGAATAAGACATCCTGAGATATAAAAGTGGTTGTTGATTCAAGATCAAGGAGTTTGTAACCTTTAGTACCAAAGGGGTACCCTAGAAAAATGCACATGCGACCTCAAGGGTCAAATTTCTTCCTACCTTGATGTAATGTGGAGGCAAAACATAGTGAACCAAAAACTTTTAAATGAGAATATGAAGGTGGAGAGTCAAAAAGAAGTTCAAAAGGGGTTTTATTTTTAAGTAAAGGACTAGGAGTCCTATTAATGAGGTATGTGGCTGTTAAAACATAGTCATTCCAAAATTCAAGAGGAAGACTAACTTGAAATCTTAAAGCCCGAGCTACATTGAGGATGTGTTGATGCTTTCGTTCCACAACCCCATTTTGTGGGGTGTGGCAACACAACTAGTGTGATGAATAATACCTTTGCTGTTGAAAAAATCGTGCCTAAGAAATGTTTTGCCATTGTCACTTCTTAGAATTTTGATTTTGAAATCAAATTGATTTTCAATTAAATTGGCAAAAGATTCTATGCTTTTTCTGGTTTCAGCTTTAGTGTGAAGAAGATAGAGCCAAGTGCTTATAGTAAAGTCATCAACTATGGTAAGAAAATAATTAGAACCATCATAGGCAGGGACTGAATTTGGTCCCCAGAGGTCACAATGCACAATTTCAAAAGGTCTGGTTGTTTTATGTTTGCTATGAGGAAAAGGAAGTCTATGAAATTTTGCAAGTGGACAAACATAACATGGTTTTGTATTGATAATGCTGATGTGGTCTTTTACAATAGGATCTGCAATCATTTTTAAAACTGGAAATGAAAGATGGCCTAGGCGACAATGCCATAGGTCAGTAACATTATGAGAATGTAAAACACAAGCTGTTGGTGGAGTTTTGTTGAATTTAGAAGGTGTTCAGGCCAGAGTAGAGGGAGAAACAGCAGTATTAAGCAAGTAATAAAGTCTATTCCTGACTTCACCCTTACCAATTGTTGTCCATGAGAGAAAATCCTGTATAAGACAAAAATCAGGACAGAAAAAAAGACAACATGTGAGTGAAGCAGCCAATTTCTTGGCTGAGATCAGATTAAATTTGAAAGAGGGAACACACAAAACATTGTTAAGAGAAATGGAAGATGACAATTGAACAGTGCTAGTGTGTGTGACAGGAACAATAATTCCATTTGGGAGCCTAATTGATTGAGAGATAGAGATTGTGATGGAGGTGAGCAAAGAGGGGCAGTAGACCATGTGGTCTGTTGCGCCTGTATCAATGATCCAAGGAATGTTTGTAGTAGACAAAGTGGATTGTGTGCTGGTGGATAAACAAAGTGATATACCAGAGATGTGAGGAGTCGATGTGGAAGGAAAATTGGACTGAATTTGATTAGCGGAAGGTTGAACAGCAGTGGAAAGCTCCTGAGGTTCAAGTAAAGCCAGAGGTTGCTGGTACTGAGTCTTAGTGAGACCCACTTGAGCATCACTGATAGTCTCTGGTTCGGAGGCAGATTGAGCAGCAAGAGCAGAGGAACCTTGTGTGTTATTGAAAAATTTATGGCCAGGTGGGTAGCCATGAAGCTTATAGCATTTCTCCATTGTGTGTCCAGACATGTTACAATGGGAACATATATGTGGCTTAGCATTTCCAGCTTTGAAACAGGTATCAAGAGTGTAACCAGTGATTTTACAATAAGTACAATAGGCTCTATCGTTCTTGGATTTGGATTGAGGGAAGGCTTTAGTGGCGTTTGGGTAGGGTTTTCTGACTGCAAAGGCCAAGGAGCCAGGGGAGGGGTTGGTGGATGCCATCTGGTAATGGCGTTCCTGTTGTTGAATTATGGAGAAGACTTTGGTGAGTGGGGGTAATGGATTTAGCAACATAATTTGATCCCGAACAGGGGAATAACTATCATGCAAGCCCATAAAAAATTGAAATACGCAATCACGTTGATAACGATCGGATAATGTTTTCATTGAGCCACAAGTGCAAACAGGGATATGATCACAAATCAACAATTCATCCCAAAGGATTTTTAGTTTGCCGTAGTAAACACTTACAGTGTTAGATTCTTGGAGAAGGCTAACTAAGTTCTTCTTGAGCTAGTAGACTCGTCGGCCATTCTGATGAGCAAAGCGATCCTCAAGATAAAGCCAGATCTCACGAGCATCATCAACAAAAGCGATGCTGGATCTGATGGAAGGACAAATGGAATTTTGTAGCCATGAGACTACCATATCGTTGCAGCGGTTCCATAGATCAAGAAGAGGATCATTTGGGTCTGTGGGTTGAGAAAGTGAGCCGGAAATAAACCCCAATTTGGTCTTCCCGCGGAGAGCCCTCCTCATCGCACGTGACCAGGTAATATAGTTGTCATTGGTGAGGAAGTCCGTGACTAAAATCACGGCGGGGTTGTCGCCGTTGTCTAGGCGAAAAGGATTGTTAGGGTCTATGAGGTTTAGGTAATGGGTTGAGGCATTGTAGGTATTTGATGGTTTGCTGGAATGAACAGAGAGATGCCTGGAAGATGAGGAGTCGACTGAGCTGTCTGGAGAATCCTCCATGGATGGTGCTCTCGAGGCTCTGGATACCATATTAGGTTTTAGAAATCAAAGAGGGCAGAGAGCTATTTCACACGAAGGAGATGGAGAATGCTTGAATATTCCTTTGTTTCTTATTACTGTAGCACTATACAACCAACGAATATATATACATCTCAAGCATAACAAACTAACAGACAATAGGAAAATATCTATAGAATGAGAAATGTACAATATCATCCATTCCCAGACTTATGATTTAATGCAAGATGACATGCAGCTTCTGTAGTAGATAAACGACCTGCAGTTGGGAGATCTTTATTGTGTAATAAGAGCAAGAGATCGGGAGATACACGAATGAAGAGAGAAAGAGATGGAGAGTGGACGAGGAGAGAGAAGGAGGGTGAGAAATCAAGATAGGGAGACTCACGTATCAACAAGGTGAGGTGAGGTAGATCAACGAAACAAAAGGTGGAGGGCGTGGAAGGATCTGAGGTACGGTTGCATTGTAAGAAGCGGTGAGGCGGACCTTTGTGGGGCAAGGGCCTAGCGGAGGTGGCTACTGCGACGCAATGACACAGCAGGAGTCGAGGGCTGGTGAAGAAAAGAATAGGATTTAAGGAGGTTAACCAAAATGACGTCGTCTTGGTACTTTGTTTTTTTTTTTACCGATTGAGCTGGGCTTGTTTCTTGGGCCTTGGTCTGATCATGGGTTGGGTCATAACCACAATTTTGAATATGTATGAGAATAAGATGATCATAATTTAAGAATTAAGTTTTGTTTCTCCAATAATTTTGCCCTTAAAATCTGAGAGAACTTTGGTAAATTCATATAAATATGATCAATTGAGACTTCTATATTTTTCCATTCATGTGCATTTACTAAAAATCTTATGGGCTTGTTAATTCAAACTTGAATTGATCTACTTGTAAATTTCATAAATTATTCTTTTTACAATTGAATTACTACCGTTACGAATTTGTGACGTGAGTTTGACTCCATATGAATTTTTTTATAGAATTTTTCCGTCCATCAACATATGAGTTTTTTTTTTTCAAGAACTTTTCTGTCCATCAATATTAGCCTAAAAGACTTGCTCGAGACGGAGTTTGCCATGTGTAAATTTCAGTTTTACTTAAAAATAGTTAATATCACTACAACAGATTTTATTTATTGTGATGGATAAAACCGTCACACAAAATAAGAAACCGTCACAGAAATTTTTTGGTGACGGTTTGAAACCGTCCCCACAACCGTCACCAAAAAGGTGTCATAGAAAGTATTTTGTAACGGTTTATAGTACGACCATCACTAAAAGTTTTTTTTTTTTTTTTGGTGACGGTTGGAAGTCTGTCGTGAGATGCAAAGTCCGAACGTGAAGAGATTTTGTGATAGTCGAATTCCATCATAGAAAGTACGTTGGAACATATCAAATAACGTTCGAACATTTACCCGACCGATTAGCATTCGAACGTTAAATATCTAACGTTTGATATTTTTCTTTAGCACGCTTGATTTTTATGTTTGAATGTACACACGTTCAAATGTTTGTGATGTGACGTTTGAATTATGCATTCGCACGTTATTGGAAAATTATTTGAACATCAAAGATTGAACGTTCTGATGATTAATAAACACATTCGAACGTATCTTTTTTAATCATTTGAACATTAAGAAATATTCTTTCGATCATAATAGAATAGGTTCGAACGTTTGTGGAGTATATACCATATATAATATTTACATATAAATATACTCTATATAAAAACTTCATTCCTTTTATGTTTGAACATTTACAACACACATTAGTATGATACGGGAAATAACGTAACGTTTGAACTTATTAGTTACATTCGCACGTTACTTGTATATATGTAGTGCGCCCGAACGTCAAACGACATTTCAACCCACACCCAAAATTCAAACCATCACACTTAGCCATCGAATTCGTCACACGCCACAATCATTCGCCATCACAACGGTCACATAAAAGGTTAGTGTCTATCTCTCACCCTTTTCTTGTTTTTTTAATGTTTTTAGTTGTTTTCGGTTAGCCACCATGAGTGGCTAATGGCCAAATGCCCATCATAGATAGTCAACACTCAGTGTATTCTTCATTTCTACGGTGGCCAGTATAAGATTAACGTTCTATTTGAGGAAATCGAAAATGACTCAGCCATTTCTGGGTTTAAACGTCCGAACATTCCCACTCACAACATTCGGACGATCATCTATACTTTGAACATATGTTAATCTATATTTGAATGTATTGTTACGTTCGAACGTTTATACACTAAAACATTCGAAGGTAACATTTTCCTGGTCATTTGACTCAAGGTTCGAATGCAACATTTCTATAGTTTGAACGTTTAGGTATATGTTCGAACTTTATACATCAAACGTACGAATTTATGGTCTCGTGGGACGTTTTAGTCCTAACATTCGAACGTATACCTGCATAAGTTCTAACGTTAACGTAAATACGCTCGAATGCACTAGCACGTTTGAATGTATTTACATGAAACGTTCGAATGTAACGTTTCGTGGGTCTTTTGACTCCTAATGTTCAAACGTGATTACCTAAACGTATGAATGTTATCCTTTTATGTTCGAACGTTAAGTTCTACGTTTAAACATATTTTAGAACAGATTTAATTTGTTTCTTTTTATATATATGTATACTCATGTTTTTTTCTTTTTGTAGAATATGACTCATCCTTTGACAACTAGGAAACGGGGGAGGGATGGAACCCAGGACACTTCTCGAATAGGTTGTAGAACTGTTATGGCCGAACGTGAAGTATATATCAACGAGTTCGACGAGCTAACAAGGGATGAGAAGAGCCTTAGGTTCGTCTTTATTTCCAGAGGTTGGACCAACATCTATACACTGAGGAGGATATACACCTCGATGGTCCGCAAGTTTTACATGGAGATGTCGTCCATGTCTTAGGATGCATTATCTCACATCGTAACTGTACGTGGTATTTAGTTTGAGGTTTTGGCCGATGTCATCACCGAGCTACTTGGGTCCGTCGCGTATATGAGGCATCAACTATAGTGGATGCTCAAGCTGAGGACGCACCAGATGTAGGCACGTTTGCATTATCTACTGGCCCAGACGAGTCTATGTCTAGAGATGTAGACCAATCGGAAGGCGAGGGGACTGATTAGCCTTAGGATGACGACTGCGATGAGGATTTGTTCATCCTCACTGGGAGATACTGCAAACCGTTCAATAAGAAGAGCACGTTCTCCCTGATGTTGTTACTGCCATTTTTTTGCATGTTGCATCTCATAGTTGCAACAAACGTGGATCCTGTAGCACATAAGGCCACCTTCAGTCAAATATCATACGAGTGGCACCTGGAGAACCCATTGACTTGCCACTACAGATATTTGAAAGGATCCATTACGAGGCGAGCATCATCTCTACTCACAACCTACCATATGGGGTGATCATTACTAGGCTATTACTTGACTGGAAAGTGCCCACCCAAGCAGAGGAGTGGTTGATTGAGCAGATGAAGCATGACCTCACATTGTCTGATAGTTGGACAAGGATGGGCGCATGCTTGGTGTAAGCCTGGGCATTAACTAGATCTTGTTCCTCCGACCCAGTCTAGGGTCGGTGTTGCTCCCCATAGTGGGAGTACTAGTCAGCAACCGATGGGTACATCTGCAGGGGATGTGCGCCCTACTTGGTTCTATGCAATGGTCTCAGATATTACTGCACACATCAACTGCCAGATCACGTCACTATAGCAGAGTGTCACCGAGGTTTGCCATCGTTTAGATATCCTAACCGAAAAGGTCGACACATGGACTGAGAAATGTCATACGTTTGTAAACAACTCATTTTGAGTGTTTTGCACATTTATCGTAATTCGTATTTATATTTTAATATATATTTTTTTCTATACTTTATGTAATGAACAATATCATTTAATATATCTAGTGTTTCTGTATTTCAATTCTCAAATTTTTTTAATTTGAAATTCTACTTTTAATTTTAAAATTGTTCACATTTGAATGTTAACTAAATCATTCGAACGAATAACTTACACGTTCACACGTAAGTGGGCATAATGTTCAAACGTACATGAACCGTTCGAATGTAACATTTTATACGTTCGCATGTACTCATTCTAAAACGACATCGTTTGAATTACGTTCGAATGAAACATTATTATAGTTTGAATGTATAACCATTTCTCGTCCACCCTTAGTGACGGTTTCCTACAACCGTCACAGAAAATTATTTTTGGTGATGGTTCAGGACTTTCATAAATTCAAAACCATCACAAAAACTCAATTTTGTTGTAGTGGCCAAGAAGAAATTTTATTTTGTCCTTCAAACAACTACTCATTTTCAATTTACATTCCAAACTATAAAAAAATAATAGTTTAATAGTACCAGAAACTACCAACCCTTTTTAATTTGCACCCTTCGTCCAAAATAACCAGTTAAATATGAGGTAATTCTAAAATTTTCGAATGATTTGTCTAAAACTCTCCCCCTAACATTTATTAGCAAGGACAAAATATTAATCATATATTAAAAGATTTCCATCATCACCCACGCTTGATACGATCCAGATTAAACAATATGCAAGGCGGCCCCCATCGGCCTCCCAAGGGTAGTCAGTGGGGCAATCTTTTATGGCCTCTCTAGGTTTTCTCTGTAGAGTAGAGGTTTTCTCCCTGTCCGTTTACAGGGGCTTTCATAGCCAAATTTACAAAAAATTAACAGAGTGTCGAGATTCTATTTTTGCTGAATTAGTATACAATGGAGGAAGAGCTAGAGAGGGTCTGTGAGGAACTTTCTCTGATTGAGCAGGGACAGGAGGAAATCCAAGAGGAAACAAATATGCTGCACGATGCAATTCTTCAAGGTGAAAAATGTTTGATAGTGAAGCTATTGACTGACCGACACTATAATAGGAAAGCTTTCAAACAAACCATGAAGAAAATTTGGTGGCCGATGAAGAACATAAAATTTCAAGATTTGGGATTAGTCTTAATACTGGTTGAGTTTGAAGTTATTAGGGATAAGGAGAGGATGAATTGGGAGGGACCTTGGTCTTTTGATAAGCAGCCGGTGTCAGTTAAATGGGAGGGACACAACAAGTTCACCAAATCCAATTGACTGAAGCTCTGCTCTGGGTAAGAATTCATGACTCGCTGCTTATGGCTAGAAATGAGTATATAGACAATGTAATTGGTAGGGCTCTCGGGAGGGTAGAAGAAGTTGACCTTGAGAAAGGAGAAATGACTTGGGGAGAGTTTATGCGTGTTCGAGTATGTATTGATACTTCAAAGCCTCTGTTGTGAAGGAAAACAAATTAGCATTGGTTCCTCAAATCCATGCTGGGCTCGCTTTACATATGAAAGATGGTAACGTAGATGGTAACCGTCCCACTCAAATACTAGAAATAATCGGAGAAGATCATGGCAGTGGGAATTTTAGAGTTGTAGTTACGGGATTAGATTCCCACGAAAATAGGAATGTGGTGAAAAATTTGCAACGGAAAGAAGAAAACAAAATTTTGCCTGATAACTCAATGGACTCGGCCAAGATATGGTAAGCCCAGGATAATATATTAATCAAGAGGAGACCCCACTTGCAAAGCTGATCCATAATGCAAGTGACTTGGTCTGTCCACGATGGAAGATAAGACAACGAAATGAAAACCCAAAAAACCATGAAAAAGACACTTACTCTGGAGATACGAAGAGAAAGAAGAAAAGAAACGAGCTTGTGGGGGAAGATGAATTGCTGAGAACTCCGAGACAAGTTTTGACACCAAGGACAAAAGAAGTTCAGATTGCAGAAGAATAACCCAAGATATCGGCGGAGGATGGGTCACATCCCTGCCGGAAGCCATGGAAATTTTAAGTTAGAATTTCCGTGGGCTTGGGAACCCCCAGGAAATTCGTACCCTTCGAGGAATTGTCAAGAAGGAAGCTCCCGACATCTTGTTCTTTCAAGAAACTAAATTAAGGGCGCGAGCAATGGAATCCTGTAAGTATCGTATTGGTTTTATCAGTTGTCTTTTGGTAGATTGCGATGGTAGAAGTGGAGGCGTTGCATTAATGTGGAAGAAAGATATTAACTTATCTATGATTAGTTTTCTAAATTCCATATTGATGATTTTATTCAAGATGATGTTGATAATTCAAAATATTGGTATCTCGCTACGTTTATGAACATCTTGATACTACCTATAGAATGCAAACTTGGGATTTAATTAGATCTTTGTCACGAATGGATGGGAAAGCATGGTTGATTTTTGGGGACTTTAATGGATTTAGACTTTAGAGGCCCTAAATATACATGGTGTAATAGGAGAAGGAACAAATAGTATGAGTGAGAGATTAGATAGATTTATGGAAAATTACCACTGGTGCCAAATTTTCCCACAAGTAGTAGTCACTCACACTACAACAAAAATTAGTTTTTGTGAGGAAACTGTGACAATGCCCAAACCGTCACAAAAAAGTATTTTTTGTGACTGGTTGAGGAAACCTTCACTAAAGATAGTTGGAAAATTATAGTACGTTCGAACGTATACATATTAACGTTAGAACGTTCTCTGGACATTCGAATGTGGGGGCTATTTATGTGCGAACGTGAAAATTTTTAGCGCCAACGTTTGAACATTATTGATTCTCACGTGCGAACGTTAATTGATTTAATATTAAAGTTGGAGATCTCAAATTAAAAAAGATTAAGAATTGAAATGTAGTGATTTAATATTAAAGTTGTATAAGCTAACATTACAAAAGATTGAAAATTGAAATTCAAAAACAGTAGATATATTAAATAATATTGTTCATTACATGATATAATAAAAATAAATTACAAAATACTCATAAGTCGTTTGTTACATATTTATTAAAATCGTCAGTCAATGCATTGACCTTTGTGTTTAGGATATCTATCTGATGGAGAACATCGGTGACAAAATCTCCAACACTCTGTTCTACTGATGCAATATTTCGGTCGATGTGCGTAGTAATCTCTGAGACCATCGCATCAATCCAAGGAGGTTGTGCATCTCCCGTAGATGTACCGTCGGGGGCTGACTAGTACTCCCAACACCAGGCTTAGACTGGGTCGGAGGAACAAGATCTGGTATAGGGCCAGGTTGACGTCGAGCATGCCCCTATCCCTGTCCAATGCTCCGACGGTGTGTGGTAATGTCGATGGAGCTCATTAGGTCTGTCATCCACTCCTCCACCTTGGATTGCACACTTCGAGCCAATAATAGCTTGGTAATGATGACTCCATATAGGAGGTTGTCCGTGGAGACGACGCTCGCTTCGTAATGAATCCTCTCAAAAATATGAAATTGCAAGTCGATGGGTTCTCTACATGCCACTCGTATATAGAATTGTGCGCATCTCTGGCTAAATGTGGCCTTATATCCCACAGGATCCACATTTGTTGCAACAATAAGAGGCAACATGTGAAAAAAATGGGAGGAGCTGTACCTGGTTAAAGGAGTTCTTCCTATCGATCTGGTCTCAGTCAGTCCCAATGAGGATGTAGAAATTCTCATCTCGCCCACCATCCTCCTCATCAGTATCCCCAGCCTCTGATCGGTCAACTGAGCTAGTAGATGATGCAAAAGTGCCTACATCTGCATCTACTCGGGATCCATCCTCCTCAACTACACGACCGATTCCGAAAAGCTTGGGGATGACATCGGCCGAGACCTCGAATTGAACACTGCGTACTGTCACAATGTGAGAGGATGCATCCTTAGGTATGGAGCACATCTACATATAAAACTCCTGAACCATTGTGGGGTATATGATACCCCTCAATGTGCAGACACTCATCCAACCTCTGGTAACGAATACGTCTCGAACGCTCTTTTGCTCCCATATGAGTTTGTGAAATTGGTTGATCATGACTTCGCGTTCAGACACCACAGTTCGAGCACCAATTCAAGACGTGTCCTCACTCGTTCCTTCCCTCCCCCTTTTTCTAGTAGTCAGAAGATGAGCCATATCCTGAAAGAAAAAAAAATTGAGCAATATTAATATTATGATGCATATTATGTACTGTAATCTAAATTAATTCTGGTATATGTTCGAATGTAAAATATAACGTTCGAAGGATAAGCTAATACGTGCCAACGTTTTGGTAACGATGTTTGCACGTTAGGGTTTACATTCGTACGAATTATAGATAATGTTCGCATTTATGTGCCGCTCAAGAATTTGAACGATTCTATGTGTGAACGTAATATACACGTTCGTTCACATGTAACATTGACATTTGCATGCATACTAAATATGTTCGCACGTATTGTATAACAGTCGCATGTTATATGATTAACGTGCAAACGTGTATGTCATCTTCCTCGTTTGGAAGACATAATGTTCACACGTTAGAAGCTAACGTTCGAACGCTATGATACAGAAATGGGTGAGTCAACTCAGCCATTCGCAAGCACCTCAAACACAATGAAATTGGCCAAAATCCATTATAGAAATGAAGTATAAACTTCAAGAAAGCTTTCTACGGTGGTTGTTTGGCCATTGGCAATCCGTGGTGGCCGGAAAACGAAGATCAAAGTCCGGCCACCAATGGGTTTTGGGAACCACCGAAACCTCCATCAAACATAAAAAAAAAAAATATACCAAAAGGTTAAAGAGGGATGCCTACCTCTTTTGCGATGTTTGTGGTTGAGTTTGACGACGGTGGTGATGGTGATAGCGGCGGTGTGCGACGGTTTGAGTGGATGTTTGTTGGGGGAGAAAGTTGAAAGTGCCGTTTCGCGTTCGGACTTGAGCTTTTATACACGTAACGTGCGAACGTTTGTCACTAGATGTCCCGTAAGATTCAAACGCGTTATTGGTACGTGCGAACATTTGTCACTAGATGTCCGAGACATGTGAACGTTATTTTGAAACGTTCGTACGTCTCTAGAATAAATTTTAAATAATGTATACTAAATAATATATATATTTTTTTTTAATCCAACACTAATAAGTGTAACCATAGAATTAAGAAGTACCAAAATCTCATTCAACAGCACAAAACTCCAACCTTTCAGATATTAAATCAAAATGTAAAAATGGAAAACACTACGACTCTCTAATCAGAAACCGATTAGACAAAAAAAAACGTCGACTTATTGGTAAGAGAACTACTTGGATCTCTGCCTCGTCTTTCAGCGCTTCCTCTTCAACCTCCTCATGCGCTTCATCTTCCACTTGGCCCTCATGGTGATTCCGTGTCTAAGTTCCTTCTCACCCTAGCTTTCAAAACCCTAGTAGCCCGGAGTAGGCTACGCAGACTAAATAATATATTATATATACACTATACATATGCATTATGTACTAGTATATATACTATATATACTAGTCTAGTGTTGTTAATTAGTTTAATAAAGTGTAATTAACAACTAATGTTATGTACTAACATATTATAAGCTAATAATATATGTTATACTATATAACATTAATGTACTAGTATATAGTACATAATGCACTAGTATAGTGTATATATACTATATATACTTGTCTAGTGTTGTTAATTAGTTTAAGAAAGTGTAATTAACAAATAATGTGATGTACTAACATATTATAAGTTAATAATATATGTTATATTATATAATACTAATGTACTACTATATAAGTTATACTAGTACATAGTGCACTAGTATAGTATATATTCTATATATACTAGTCTAGTGTTATTAATTCGTTTAATAAAGTATAATTAACAACTAATGATATGTACTAACATATTATAAGCTAATAATATATGTTATAATATATAACACTAATGTACTTGGGAATAAGTTTTTTTTTTTTTTTTTGAGAAAAGGGTAACTTTCATATAAATCTCAATTGAGATGGGTTTGAATACATTGAGGATAATCCTCTACATGAATTGAGTCCTCACATAAGTCGAGTGCACTCTTAGCCAGGCAATGGGCTACTACATTAGCTTGTCTAGGGACATGTTTGAAAGACCAGGACTGATACGAGCTCAGCAACATCTTGATGTCTTGAAGAACTAAGCCAACTGTGCTCCAGTTATCTGAAGTTTGAGAAATGCCATTAACCACCAGCTCAGAATCCCCTTCGAAAATGACATTGTTGAGCCCAATTTCTTTACCAAATTGCACTGCCC
The DNA here is from genome assembly GCA_003123785.1 of Pterocarya stenoptera. Classification (NCBI taxonomy): domain Eukaryota; kingdom Viridiplantae; phylum Streptophyta; class Magnoliopsida; order Fagales; family Juglandaceae; genus Pterocarya; species Pterocarya stenoptera. The sequence continues at coordinate 348,942 of QEOT01004119.1, forward strand.
TCAAAGCTGCTAGTGCTTCTCCTAGAAGGGGATCAGGGAAAGAAGGACGGGGGCATCTTAGAGTGGCTGTTACAAGTCCATTCCAATCCCTGATTGACACCCCAATGCCCCACTCTGCAGTTAATTTTTTCAATGCCAGCATCCCAGTTCACTTTAAAAGTGTTGAAGGGCTTGCACCAACTGACAGGGGTGTGGTTCTTGGGAGTTTTCTTCTGCTTCATACTGTCTAAGTCCTTCAGCTTTGCTATGCCAATGGAAACCAGTTTAGTGATCTGTTGAGGGGATATGAATCTGGATTCAAAGATAAATTTGTTTCTTCTATGCCAAATCTCGTTTGCTGTAAGGGCTAAAGTGATGTGTTCCTCTTTAGGAAGGGTGGAGAGTAGACCAGCTAGCAGATTATAGAATGATGCTTCCTCCGTTAATCTTTTTTGAATGCTTCTCGAACTATTACTCCATACATCTTGAGCTGCTTTGCACGACCAAAGCACATGAGAAGTGGTTTCAGGGAACACTTGACAGATTGGACACATAGGAGAGTCGATTATCTTTCTCTTGTACAAGTTAGCCCTTGTAGGAAGAATATCTTTGGCTAATCTCCAGAGGAACATCTTGATTTTGTTTGGCACTTTAAGTTTCCATATCAGTTTCTATAGGTCCCCTTGATTCGTGATACTCGAGCCTTGGCCCAGCCTGTTTTCCTTCATTGCTACTAGAAGATGATAAGCTAACTTTACAGAGAAAATCCCATCATTAGTGCACCTCCATGTTAGCTTGTCTTCTCTGTTACAAGGACTAATGTAAATTTGAGGGATGATCACAGCCTCTTCAGGAGTGAAAACACTTTGTATGAGGGGTAGTTTCCATGAATGAGTCTCATGATCAATTAGTGTACTCACTGTTGCTTCTAAGCTTAGGATCTTGGGAGGGGATTGACTTTTGTAAGAAGTTGGAGTAGGCAGCCATCGATCTGACCATATTTTTACTTTGTCTCCATTGCCTATCTTCCACATCAGTCCTTCAAGCAGTAAGGGTCTAGCAGCTATGATACTCTTCCACACAAAGGAATCACCCCTTCTGACTTTAGCTTTGGAAAAATCCGCTGAGGGGAAGTACTTGGCTTTTATCACTCTCGAAGCCAAAGAATGAGTGTTGGTGATTATCCTCCATCCTTGCTTGGCTAACATGGCTTTGTTGAAGTCTTCAAAATCTCGGAAGCCTAGGCCCCCTACCTGCTTACCTTTTCCAATCTCTTTCCAATTAAGCCAATGCATCTTATTCTTTTGGTTTCTTATCCCCCACCAGAAGGATTGCAGCAGTTTGTTAATGTTCCTCAAAATGCTCTTGGGGATTAGAAAGATGCCCATGCTATAAATGGGAATGGCCTGTAGGACTGATTTCAGTAGTACTTCCTTGCCTGCATGTGATAGCAGATTGGATTTCCAGTTGTTCATTTGAGCTTTAATTCTGTCAAGTATGGGGGTGAAGGCCCTCGATTTATTCTTGCCTACGTAAGAGGGTAAGCCAAGGTACTTCTCAAAAGGACCAGAAGCTTTGATCCCATAGATAGATAGAATAGAACTTTGGGTTTCTTGTTAAGTGTTTTTGCTGAAGAATATGGAAGACTTCTCGAGATTTAACCTCTGCCTAGAAGCTACTTCATAAGAAACAAGGATGGCATGTAGTCTACTCCACTCCTGCAATTGTCCTTTACAAAAAACCAGACTGTCATCTGCAAAGAAAAGGTGGTTAACAGACAAAGAGCCTCTAGAAATGGGGTAGCCAGAAATTAGGCCCTTTTGTTCAGCTTGATTCAAGGTGAAGGAGAGGACCTCAGAGCACATAATGAATAGATAAGGAGAGAGAGGATCTCCTTGTCTTAGGTCTCTTGTTGGCTTGAACACTGGTTGAGGTGAACCACTGATTAGAATTGAGTAAGAAACTATTCCAATGCACTGCATGATCAACTCTATCCACTCGATGTCAAAGCCCATTAATTTTAGCACCTGAAAGATAAAGGACCACTCCAACCTATCATAAGCCTTGCTCATATCGAGTTTGAGGGCCATGAAACCTTCTTTATGATTCCTCATTCTGTTTTGCATTGAGTGCAGGAGTTCATATGCCAGTATAGTGTTGTCGGAGATCAGTCTTCCTTGAACAAAGGCACTTTGAGTGTCTGAAATTAATTGAGGCAGGATAGCTTTTAGTCGATTTGCAATGACCTTAGCTATGATTTTGTAGAATACATTACATAAGCTGATGGGCCTATAATCCGTGACAAACACAAGAGCTTTCTTCTTAGGAATGAGGGTGATGAAGGTGTGGTTTATGTCTTGAAAGCCAGATTTTTTATTAAGGAATTCTAGAACTGCATCTTTCACATCCTCACCAATAATGTGCCAATGATTGTGGTAGAATACGGCCAGGAACCCATCTGGGCTAGGAGAGCCCAGTGGGTTCATGTTAAGAATTTCTTGTTCTATCTCATTCTTAGAGTATTCCATGGTAAGGGATTGATTCATCTCTGGTGAAACTGAAGCTCTGAAATTCTCCAGTAGAGAGTTAGGTGCAACAGGGTTAGAGGATGAAAAGAGGTCCACAAATACTAATTGGAATTCTCTCCCAATCTCATCAAGTTTTGTTATCCACTGCCCCTAATCACTTTGAATCTTTTGGATAGAGTTCAATTGTTTTCTGACTGTGGCACACTTGTGAAAATACTTAGTGTTTCTGTCTCCCTCTAGTAGCCATCTCTATTTTGCTCTTTGCCCTCTAACTGAGAGTGTAAATACGAGGGACTTACCAGAGGGCTATCTACTGCATGTGCCATGCTGGAGTCAAGTGGATAGGTGTTTGAGTGCAAGTTGGTGAATATAGTTATGACAGCTTCTGTAGGAGGCACCTCCTGGTGGGTAGGAACTTCCTTGTTTGCAGGTTGACTATTGATCTGCTGCACCTGTGATCGAAAGATACCCACTTCCCTTTCCTTTTCCTGCGTACAACCTAGTTTCACAGGAACACTAAGGACTGTGCCTGCAAACTCAGTAGGCTTTCGAAGGTTGTTGTTCCTGCCAAAATCAGACCCTTGGTCATTGGAGTTTTCCGGTAGGTCTCTCCTAGCCTCGCTTCTCGGAGGGCTGCTTGAATGTGAATGAAAGTGGGTTGGTTTTTAAGTAGGATCTGCTCTAAGCCAGGGACCATATTGACGTTGGGAGGAAGCGTGAGTGCAGCCAACTTCTCCCTGACGAGTGCATTTGTTATGAGCATGCAGAATTATGCCACATTGGTAGCAGAAGGAAGGGAGTCTTTCGCATTTGAAAGGAATCCATATTCGGGAAGCCCCTACTGTGATTATACATCCCCTGGCCAACGGTTTTGATATGTCGATCATCACCTTAACAATCAATGCACCTCCCCAAGCCCTTCCTTTTTCGTCTACATCCACCATGATGACCTTACCTGCACTGGCCCCTAACTTTTCACCCATGCACTTGTTCATACCGGCAAAGGGTAAGTCATGGAGTTGAATCCAGAAAGGTTCTGAGGAGAACTCGACATCTTTTAAGGCAAGTCTGCCTAAGCATTCCTGAAGGCAGATCAGGTTTCTGTCGAAGGACCAAGGTCGTCCTAAGATCACTGTTGACCTCACGGTAGAGCTATGAAACTCTGTCAAGAATTTGTTCCTTCCTATATCTTTGAAGGATATCCCTCCTGAGGCATTCCACACTCTGGACATTGTGCCTTTGAATGCCCATTTGTTTACCTCCCTGTCTGAAACTACCATACAGACAAGACATAAATCGCTTATGTCCTGAGCAAGCAAAATCTCCTCCTCCTGGAGATGAATCTCTTCTTTTTCCTCCTCTATTAGCTTGAGGCCTTTGCATAAGTGAGAGAGTTCCTCTTCCATGGACTCCTAATTCTCGTGAGTGTATACAACTGGATAATCTCTATGGGACGGGGAGAACCAAGAGACAAATCTCTATGTTCCTAAGGAGCATAGAGAGAGAAGCCCCATCTGTAGAGAGAGATGCGATCCTACTTGGGAATAAGTTATACTAGTACATTAGTGTTATAGTATAGTATATATGCTATATATATACTAGTCTAGTGTTGTTAATTAATTAACAACTAATGTTATGTATTAACATATTATAAGCTAATAATATATAACGTTATAAATATATAAACACTATTGTTATATAAACAAATATTTTTTAAAAAATATATAAATATGTGAATTACAAATGTACATGCGCACGTTTTGCTCTCACGTGCAAACAATACATATATACGTGCGCACATTGAGTTACACGTGCGAATGTGTTTAAAAAGTTGGCGGGATCTTTTCTCGCGTTAATTGTTAGAGAAATTGAGATAGTTATGTTCGAACGTTTACAATATAACGTCCTAACGTAGATGAATGGACGTGCGAATGTAAAGCTTGGATGTGTAAACGTAAATGACAAATTTTACGGGATATTTCCCGCATGAATTATGGATCATCTCACTTGTGAGATCATCAACAAAACATGCAAACATTTTGAATGATACGTTCGAATGTAATCCATGTGATCTGTGCTTGTTGTAGGGATTATTAACATTCGCACGTACTAAGTATTGTACATTCAAACATGGAGAATGTTAAAAATTAGGCGGTTCTTTCAGCGAGTACCAAATTTTATGTTACATGCGAACGTATGTTGTAACGTTTGAACTGTCTGCTAATTTGATGCGGCGACTTTGCATTTAAAATGACACTGCAATAAGTCGAGGGCACCGTTGAAACGTTGTAGTTCGAGGTTATAAGACTTATGTCGCTGCAACAAGTAAAAAAAAATTGTAGGAAAAAATGACTAAGATCCAATCAGCCTCTGAGGAATCATCTCCTAGTGACATAGACATATTCAAGCAAGTGTTCGGGACCAAATCTTGTTTGGTAAGAGGTTTGGGACGTTCTTTCAAGCGTGTCAGTTCATCCTCCAAGACCTCGACTTCGGAAGTTTACAATCTTACTAAAGATCTAGATGCAGCATGCCAATAAACTGGGCAAATGAAGTCGAGACAGCAGGAGTTGGAGTCTCTCTTATCGTGACAGTCTGATTTAGAAATGCATTTGTAGGAGCAACAAAGAGACCACGATGAGAGAATACGCATTGAAGTCCAAGAACAAATACAGAGGGAGATGACGGTCTAGATGGAACGTGTTATGTCAATTCAGCATGATCGCATTGGACGAGGAAAGAAGAAAAAATGATCAATATATCATTATCATTATCATTATTAGAAACTTTTATTGTCTATTTTTACAACTCTATAAGAAATTATTACTTGTTACATTTATGGTGTGATATGAAACAATTTGTATGCTTTTTAATATTATCAAATTACTATTTCTGATCATATCGTTCACATGTAGACAATAAACGTTCAAACATGGCTTAACGTTCGAATCAACATTCGAACAAAATCCCACCGAATTCGAACAAAAACGTTCGAACCTTAGTCACTACGTTTGCACATGTTAACGCACAAACAATCTAAACGTTTGAATGATCACAAACTAACATTCGCACGTTACAAATTTTACGTTCGAACTATTTTATTCTCCTTTAACATCCAAATTCTACATTCAAACGTATCCGAGTTAACGTTTGAACGTTATTAAGTTCGAATGTAAATATCATTCGTGCGAAGCAAAAACATCGAACAATTGACGTTACGTGCGAATGTTAGTTACTCGGGTTAACATTTGAACGTCAGTTTATACGTGTAAACGTTACTTTCTGTGATGGTTTTTAACTGTCACAAAAAATTATCATGTTCAAACGTTACATCTCACAGAAGACTTTCAACCGTCACAAAAAAAACTTTTTGTGACTGTTGCACAGTCAACTGTCACAGAAAACATTCTATGATGCCTTTTAGGTGACTGTCTCAAACCGTCACAACATTTTTGTTGTGACGGTTTGCATATTTTTGGTGACGGTTTTGTCCATCATGTAATCCCAATTCTGTTGTAGTGGATCATAGTACTACTGCTTACGCGCGCTGGTGTTCCAATGTTTGTTTCTCAGGCTATTTGGCTTGACAAGAAGTGTTTGTAATAGTTGTTATAACCTTATTAATGAATGGTTTGTTATTAAAAATAAAGACCCCTAATTACCATATTTTTGCAATTTGTTAAATCATCATGATCCCCTTCCACCCATAATTTGCTGGTGATCGAATCCATCAAAAGCATGATAGACTAGGACTAATATTTAATCAGTACAAGACACAGGTCCATAAACGAAAACTCAAATAGAATTATGCATGCTTGGCATATAGGTATGCTAACACACAGAAGCTAGCATTGCTTCTTCATACATTAAGAAACCAAAACATAAACAAGCACATACGACACCTTGCACACGAGGAGCTGGCCGCCTTTTGGTTTACAGTAGAACATGTTATCGGACATGGTACTAAATATGGATTGGCTATCAATTAGTAGGGGATATGTCTCCAAGTTTCTTGGCATATTGGATGAGGACTTTGAGCTCCTCTCCACTGACCAATCCATCTCCATTAGCATCGACGTGACGAAGTGCTCGTTTGGCTCTCCAACCGGGTAGACGAGCAATGAGGGATTGGAAGGTAGCCTTTAGCTCTTCCAAGCTCAGACAACCGTCATTGTTAACGTCGTATTTTTTAAGAATACCTAGTAACTGCTCCTCATTTAGGGCCTCCTTTGGACACGTGACGAATCATGTTATTACAAAAAGGACCCGAGCGATGGCCGGGAGCTGGGTGGCGAAGGCAAATAGATTTATAGACTTTCTTTTGGTATGAGTTCAAAGAACTCTAGCATGGGGTTTTTACTATACATATGGTTAATGACCATTCAAGTGTATAATTGTTACTATATATTATGGTGGGACATGCAAATATCAATCAAATCATGATTAGATGTTAGATGTTATATCCCTTTTCAAACAAGAAAACCAAAACAAAAACCAATTTTATAAGCATAGGAGATTCACGTGCAAGAAATGAAACAGAGATATATTAATTGGAGATACAACAACCACAATTTTCTAGGAATATCAGACATATAACTCAATACAACTAGTGAAATAGGGTCTATAAATGGTCCAACATCCATTGGACAATAATCTTTAGCTTTTTGTCAAGTACTGGCTTTCCATGCACGTATGAAAGAATCATCAAATAGTTGCTGCGACGGACATCAAATGTTGTTAGGATATGATTATTTTTAATTACTAAAATAGTCCATTCTCTTCATAAATGCTCATTTTTCTGGTAGTGACTGTCCTTTTAGCTGCCAATAAAAGCTAGAATAAAACTAAAATCCTCGTCTAGTTTTAATATAAAAATTAATAGATAGTCTAAAATATGATACTCTCGTCCAATCAAAGGAACATTAATTTTAATAATGCCATCATTGATCTGTGACAGGAAAGGAATAACAGATTGCAATTATTAGTACATGGTGTGATCTAGCTAATAATCACATCATAAAACACGTCTTCCACCCGGCCCCTTTACAATCTACATGAGCATCTAGCTAGCATGTGGTGTGATCTAACATCAAGTCCTCATGAAACATATCTATTTTCCTTTTAAATAACAACAAGATCATGCAAATATTACAAAGGTAAAAGAATATTTGACATCAAATTAATCTCAGATCGTATAAAGTTTTCGATCCTATTAAGTGGTCGAATCATTCATCATGTAGTCGGGAATCACCTTTTTCATGATAGATATTTCAATATTATCTAACTTTTGGATGCATTTGTTGATAACAAATGCAAGTAATACTTATTCCAAAAGTCTAAACTGCTGTTGGGGCAGTGGTTTGTGGGAGATATGAAAAATATTTGGATTTGCCATCAATGGTTAATAAATATAAGTATAATACCTTTAGATGAATTAAAGAACGAATATAGAGAAAGATAAATAGTTGAAAAATAGCTATTTATCTAAGGCAAGGAAAGAAGTCCTTATAAAAGTTGATAGATATTTCAATATTATCTGACTTTTGGATGCATTTGTTGATAACAAATGCAAGTAATACTTATTCCAAAAGTCTAAACTGCTGTTGGGGCAGTGGTTTGTGGGAGATATGAAAAATATTTGGATTTGCCATCAATGGTTAATAAATATAAGTATAATACCTTTAGATGAATTAAAGAACGAATATAGAGAAAGATAAATAGTTGAAAAATAGCTATTTATCTAAGGCAAGGAAAGAAGTCCTTATAAAAGTTGATAGATATTTCAATATTATCTGACTTTTGGATGCATTTGTTGATAACAAATGCAAGTAATACTTATTCCAAAAGTCTAAACTGCTGTTGGGGCAGTGGTTTGTGGGAGATATGAAAAATATTTGGATTTGCCATCAATGGTTAATAAATATAAGTATAATACCTTTAGATGAATTAAAGAACGAATATAGAGAAAGATAAATAGTTGAAAAATAGCTATTTATCTAAGGCAAGGAAAGAAGTCCTTATAAAAGTTGTTTTGCAAGTTGTTTCTACTTATACCATGAATGTATTTAAATTTTGAAATCCTTCAATTTAGCATTACTTGCTAAACAGGGATGGAGAATCCTTAATGCTTAGAATTCCCTCTTACACAGGATTTAGAAGGCAAGATATTTTCCCAAAAGTAGCTTTTTGGAGTCTAAATTGGGGGGTAATCCCTCCTATGCTTGGAGAGGAATATGGATAGCAAAACCTTGGCTGCTCGAGGGGTGTAGATGGAGGATTGGGGATGGGAAGACTGCTAAAGTGTAGAAGGAACCTTGGATTCCTGGTTTGAATGATGCTTCCTTGGCTGTTTCACAAGGTAATGAACTAGATGAAGAGGATATAGTGAGCACCTTACTGGATAGAGACAACAATTGGTGGGATGTTGCAAAAGTAAGAAGTCTATTCAGTCCTAATGTCTCTTCTGAAATCTTAAAAATCATTATATGCCCTAGAACCCAACCTGATAAATGGATGTGGTCTCTTGAGAAAAGTGACCTTTTTAGTGTGAGAAGTGCCTATAGAATTATTAGGTGGGGGAACACCAATGTGGGGAACTTAATGGGTGAATGTTCTAATGCATGACAACAACAAGTTTTGTGGGAGGCAATTTGAAAGATGCAAGTCCCTAATAAAATCAAAATCTTTGCTTGGAGGGCTTGTAGAGATGAACTACCTACTCAATGTAATCTAAAAAAGAGGAAATTCATTAATGAGGAGGTATGCTGTTTTTGTACTGAAAAATCTGAAAATCTAGTGCATGCCTTGATAAGTTGTCCCTCCATCCAAAGTCAATCAAATATTTTCTTGCCGATTATGCAGAATGTAGCTGTCACAGGTTCTATTTTTCAGGTGGCTTTGAATTTCCAAACCACGGGTAACACAGATGCCTTGACTAGCTTCTTCTCAATAGCCTGGGGCTTTTGGTACAGACACAATAAATAGATGTCCGACTAAGTGGTAATTGAACCAAAGCAGGTGGTGGAACATGGTCTTTCCTTTCAAGAGTTGTTCATAAATGCAAAACAGGGCTGAAATACAATTGTTAAATGTAGATGGAGTTATGTTTCGCAACCAACAAAAAGCAGGAATTGGTGCCATACTGCGAGATGAGAATGGGACAGTCATTATGGCAGTTAGTAAGGTTGAGCTAGAATTTTCTGTACTTGAAGATATTGAATTACTTGCTGTGTTTCAAGGTCTGCAGTTATGTGTCCCTATGGGTATTAAAAAGGTGGTGGTTGAGAGTGATTGTTTGTTGACGGTGAGGAAACTTCAAGTTTCATCAGAGTCTTCCTCAAGGCTGGGGCTTTACTGCTACAAACCAAGAAGTTGATGTCTTTCTTTGATGACATTCAGATTCAACATGTAAGTAGTGTGGGTAATGAAGCTGCTCATGACTTAGCTCGACATGCTTGGGTTGTTGAGTCTATTGAAATGTGGTATTCCGGTTTTCCAGATTTTATTTCTCAGGCTATTTGGCTTGAGAATTGTCTATAAAACTCTATTTTATTAATGTGATCTCTCCTTATCAATATATATATATATATGACTCCTAAAAAGGTTTAAGTTGGTGTTTTATATTTTGTGGGGTGATTGCCATGTGTGAAATGTTGATGGTTACACATATATTTTGTAAATGTTTTTCTATTTATGACTTTGTCGCTGCAAACTTTTTCACATTTTACAAAATGAGTGGGAATGCTGTGTTATTGTTGTATTGAATAAAATAATTGAATAATTTGAACACCATGGAAGGAAAAATAACTGGGAGTTTTGAGCCCCTTGTTTCTATATAGCTGATTCTGAACTAAATGCCTTGTAGCTTGGGCCTTGAATATTATGTTTTTGCATAAATATATTGCATTTCTTTACAGTTGTGTTCAAGCACTTGAAGTAATACCGGTGAACCCAATTCAGTTCTTCCCATGCTCATTGGAATACGGTGGTTAAAAAGAGAAACATTTGTGTTGAAGAAGCTGGTGCATTCATGAAGACAACTTGTTGTTAGCATTGTGATATTCCATTATGATATGTTGGATGGTATTGTGTAAAATTTAAGACTAAATCCTGGTGAATTTCAAATATGTATGTCAAGGTTATTTGAATGATGTTGACATATCTAGCATTTATAATTTATTTGCAAGCAATTAACTGATTTGAAAGAAACAAATATCAGGAAAAAACAACCGCATAGGAGAAAATATAAACAAAATTATGTTGTTTTAAACAACCATTTTCGGCAAAAATAAATCGCTGGAAATATATTAGAGGCGATTATGAAGGATGCCACAAATAACTAGTGGCGTATTTTTACATGCCGAAACATTATTTGTAGCGAGTATATTATCGTCGCAAATAATGTACTTCACATTAACGACATTGCCAGAACAAAATATTTTCAGCGACATACATTCGCTGCAAATGATTATATTTTCGGTGTTACTAGTCAGCGGAAATAGATTTTAGCGACTAATAGAAAGTTTTCTATTTCATTTTTGCAGCGATCATCTATAGTATTTTCGGCAAGGAAAATCGCCAGTAAAAGTTAGTATTCGTGCCAGTTTTCAATAATCGACAGAAAAAATTTTAATTGGCTCTTTAGAAGCGGCAACTTTTTGGCAAACTATTTTAGCTGGAATTATGTAATAGCAATGATTTTTCCTAGCATTTCTTGTAGTGAGAATAAAAAGAGACAGACAAATAAGGGATGATTTCCTTGAATTTATCATGTCCACAAAATTTCTTTGAATCATGTTTGATTTGTCACGCAAATATTTAAACAAGAACTAAGTTAGCCACTAAAATGACAAAATCCTTAATCTCATAAATAAGTTAGAAAAAGAAAATATCCCAAGCTAAAGTCATCTTCCTATAGTTAAAGAATTGCTAAAAAAATCAAATACATTTATCCTACAATCTACTTTTTTATTTTAGAAACTATGATAAGAGAAACAATATTATTAATTCAAGAGTAATTTTTTTATATTTGTCTCTTAAAATGAAGTTTGGTCCTATTGAGTTGGTTTTGTGTTCGAGTTTGATTGGCTTATGCATACCCAAATTTCTACCTTCACTATATATATATGTATATATATATATAATGATATATGGATTTTGTGGACAATTTGAAAAGTCGAAAAGAAAAACTAAATAATAATTTCATATAAAAAATAATACATGCTAAACACCCCACCAAACCAAAGTCGACTGATAATTACCTAATTGGTAGCTAGGCTAGCAATTTTTATACTTGTAAGTTAAGAAGGCCATTACGGCCTGGATTGACGTAGCCATTACTAGCAAAATGCCACCCGCTGCCGACACAAGCAACCACGGCTTGTCAAAATACTCTCGCTCAAAGCTCGTTCACTTCCACTTCCACTTATTTCGATAATGCCCGTCCACATGCTCAAACAATTTAGGTCATGAGGAACACACGCGGTTTCTCGAGATTTGCAGTCTGGGAGTCTTCTTGTGCTGTATGTCTCTCGAGAGTTGCTAGAAAATTAGAGATCTAACTTTTTCGACCTAGAATGAAGAAAATTAAACTAAGAAATGAGGGAATGAGAGGGAGAAGGAGGATAAGAAGAGAGAAAGTGTTGGCGTGAGTTATATTTGGAAACAGAGGATTTATAGGCATTTTGAATTAGCAAGATCACGATTGATGTAGATAAAATAGTCAAGCGGGATTCTAGCCGATATTGTTGTATTGATAAGTTTAGATTTCAATTCTTATTATTTATGTAAATCATTCCTGTTGTAAAATGTATTACGGAATATATGAAAATACTGAAGTTTGACATGGTATCAGAGCAATACGATCTCTGGCTCTCTACTCGTACTCCTTAAACTTCAACACATTCCTCTTTCCCACTATCCATGGCAGACTCCGGTGACTCCCACCAGTCTGTTGATACGTCTCAACTATCTGATTCCATCCTTGAATTGACTACCAAGATGACCGAAGCCTTGAAACAGGCCCAGACCCCGAATATTACCACCGAAACTTCCGCTGCCCCGATCGGCATCAAGTTGGATGGTTCCAACTATGCCCTATGGTCCCAGGTTGTCAAGATGTACATCTCTGGCAAAGACAAACTGGGATATATCAATGGTGATTTTCCTCAACCGAACCCAACCGACCCCTCGTTTTGCAAGTGGCGCACTGACAACGTCATTGTTAAAGGTTGGTTAATAAACTCCATGGACTCCTCACTGATCGGCAACTTTATCCATTTTCCCACGGCTAAAGCAATTTGGGATTCCATTGCCACAACTTATTTTGATGGTAGTGATACTTCTCAAGTTTATGATCTTCGACGCAGCGTGACTAGATTGCGGCAAGCCTCTGGTTCTCTTGAAAAATATTGCACTAGTTTGCAGGGCCTATGGCGTGAGATTGATTTCCGTCGCCCAAATCCTATGGAATGCTCTATTGATATTCAGCACTATAATCGACTCACTCAGGAAGATCATGTTTATATTTTTTTGGATGGACTTGATGATCGACTAGACAAAATCCGTGGTGATGTCCTTCAGATGAACCCGTTTCCTACTGTTGAACAAGCCTATGCCCATGTTTGATGAGAGGCCACTAGACAGCAGGTGATGACCACAGGGGATCCCGAAGTCACTCAGGGAGCAGTTTTAGCCTCCAAGGGCCTCACGTTGAGTCCCTCTGTCAATGGCAAATCTGCCAAGACTCGACCTCCCGCCAATGGTATCACATGCTCTCACTGTGGCAACCAGAAACACACTCGAGAAACCTGTTTTAAATTGCATGGCTATTCTACCTGGTGGCAAGACCGAGCCCAGAAACGCCGTGACGTTGCTGACACTGATGGAGGTACTGGCAAGGCTGCTGTTGCTGCTGCCGAACCACACCTCTCTCTCATTCCGCAAGCCGCACAGTCTCAGGATACTTCTTCTTATTCGAACCCAGGTACAATTGGTTTTGCTCTTCTTAGTCCTCACAGAGATGCGGACAGCTTTGCTTGGCTTCTTGACTCGGGGGCTACTGACCATATGACATTTGACGCCATGGATTTCTCGGAGACTTCTCCTCCACGACGCACTAGCATTGCCAATGCTAATGGCATTATTTCTCCAGTAACTGGAGCCGGCTCTGTGAATTTATCTCCCTCTCTACGTTTATCCAACACTCTACTTGTCCCGTCACTTTCCCATAAATTGTTGTCTGTAGGCCAAATTACTACTGACTTGGGATGTGTTGTATTAATTTATCCTACTTTCTGTCTTCTTCAAGATATTCTCACCAAGGAGATAATTGGGCGTGGTACTAAGCGGGGGGGATTGTATTATGTGGACGAATTCAGTACGGGCCGGGCATATCACATGCACCATTCGACTAGTACTGAAGAGACACAGATTTGGCTTTGGCATCGTCGCTTGGGGCATCCATCATTTATCTATTTGAAGCATGTTTTTCCTGATTTGTTTCTACATTTACAGCCTTCTACTTTTAAATGTGACACTTGTATTTTGGCTAAGAGCCACCGAACCACTTTTCCGTTGAGCATGAATAAAAGTGACACTCCATTTGCATTAATTCATTCTGATGTGTGGGGTCCCGCACCTATTACTACATTGTCGGGCTTTCGTTGGTTTGTTATATTTGTAGATGATTGTACCCGTATGACGTGGCTTTACTTAATGAAACACAAAGATGAAGTGGCCACTGTGTTTGAAAACTTCCATGCTATGGTTCATACTCAGTATGGCGCAAACATTCAGGTTCTCCATTCGGACAATGGTGGCGAATACGTCAATCATCGACTTAAAACATATTTCACTCAACATGGTCTTATTCATGAAACTTCATGCCCATAAACACCTCAACAAAACGGTGTTGCCGAGCTAAAGAATTGGCATCTTCTTGAGACTGCTCACGCACTTCTACTCGGTGCTCATATGCCCAACCGTTTTTGGCCCGATGCCGTGTCTACTGTGATTTATCTCCTCAACCGGATGCCCTCCAAGGTCTTGCTTTTTCGGACTCCACTTCATGCTCTGTCCACCCGTGTGTCAATCCCCACGACACTGATGCTTTCTCCTCGGGTTTTTGGTTGTGTGGCCTTTGTACATCTCCATAAAAATCAGCTTAACAAGTTTGATCCATGTGCCCTTCGTTGCCTTTTCTTAGGCTATGGTAATCATCAAAAAGGATACCGTTGCTATGATCCTACCACCCGTCGACTTTATGTGACTATGGATGTACAGTTCTTGGAGACGGATCTATTTTTTTCTCCCTCAACATCAAATTCTCCTCTTAAGGGGGAGACAAATGGTGAAGAGTTGAATTGGTTGGGACTTGATGGAAGTGTCTCTCAGGATACTGAAGTGGGTGTTAGAGACAGATCATTGCATGAGCATGTTTATCCGAATGAGACAAATGATATGCCAGTTTATCCGAATGAGACAAATGATACGCCAGTTTTTCATGCGCAGAATGAGTCGTCGAATGAATCTGACCCATTTGAGGGTGATGGTTTGAATGGCTCGAATACTAAGGCTTCGTTTGGATGCCAAAAGGAGCTCAGCTCAGTTCGTTTTAGAACTTTATCAGCCATCGAAACACACGGTTAAGCCGAGTTTCTTTCGTAAAAGTCAGTTAACTCACTTTATTTATTGTATATAGACGGGACTTTTGACTTACATGCAGAGATTTCTGACCGCTTTAATATTTTTTGTTGTATCCGTAATAACTCCTCCATCTGTCTCTCCCTCTCTCTTTCCCGTCCTTCTTCCCCAACCCATCTGTCTCTCCCTCTCTCTTTCCCAGACTTGCCGTTCCATTCAAAACCTCTTGGATGCCTCCATAATCGCGCGTCGTTGTGGATAGTAGCTGGAATCGCATAAGGCAGCTTGAAAACTAGCGGCAATGGATTAAAAAAAAATTAGAAAAAGTAATATAAAAAACAACAACTCCAAAAAAAATCTTCTTGACCCGATGGTGGCTTTTCTAGAAATGAACTTTGACCATAAAGTTTTCTTCGTTAGCTGCAGTGTTCCCGTATTGCATTCTCTTTTTTTTTCTTTGTTTTATTTGGCGCCAGTGAATTGTTTTTTAACTTGTTTTTTTCTTTCCAGTCATCTTTATTTGGCAGTACGTGTCAGGTAAAAAGTATGTGGGACCCATTTCTTTTATAATTTCTCATAAATATATTTAAATTCATCTTAACATCCAAACACAACTTAAACTCATTTTAAGTGGACCCCACCAAACTCATTCAACAATCTCAACTCACTACTATTCATAAAAAACTCAACTCAGCTTAACTCAGTTCGACATCCAAACGCAGCCTAAGTCATCGCATGAATGTGATGCCCTGTATGGACCGAATGCTAAATCTGGTTCTTTACCGAGTTCTGAAGACAGTATAGGTCCTGATGTGGAGCCCAATATATGCACTAGCATTCCAGTACTATCAGTGATTGAAGATGAATCCCCCCACTCTGAAGTAGCCGCTTGTTCATCTCCTGAGAATAATCATGGGGTAAGTAATCTCACTACACCTTTACATTCTGATAACATAGACATGTCTATGGGATATACCTTACCTTTCAGGCACAATCGTGGCAAGGCACCCAACAGATATTCACCAGATGTTGAAGAGCGAAGATCACGGTACCCGATTGCCAACTATGTCTCCACCAAGAACTTATCTGAACCTCTCAAAGATTTTGCACAAAAGCTCTCCTCGTGTAAGGTTCCTGCTAGCATCTAGGAAGCATTAGAAAGTTCAAAGTGGACCCAAGCCATAGAAGAGGAAATGGAAGCACTACTAAAAATAATACATGGGCTCTTGTTCCATTACCTTAAGGAAAAAAAATAGTAGGGTGTAGATGGGTGTTCTCTATTAAACATAAGCCAGATGGGTCTGTTGAGTGGTACAAAGCAAGACTTGTAGCGAAAGGGTATACACAGACATATGGCGTTGACTACCAAGATATGTTTTCACCGGTAGCCAAGCTAAATACAGTTAGAGTGTTATTATCTCTTGCAGCAAACTTCGACTGGCCATTGCATCAATTTGATGTTAAGAACGCGTTCCTCCACGGCGATCTTGAAGAGGAAGTTTACATGGATATTCCTCTAGGATACACGGCATCCTCAAAAATTGAAGTAGTGTGTAATTGCAGTGATCTTTGTATGGACTGAAGCAATCACCGCGAGCATGGTTTGGGCAGTTTAGCTTGGCAATGAAGAAATATGGGTTCAAACAAAGTAATTCCGACCATACTTTGTTTCTAAAACATCAACTGGGCAAGATAACAACTTTGATAGTTTATGTAGATGATATGATTATCACAGGGGATGATGCAGAAGAAATATCTCGACTTGAGAAGCAATTGGCTACCGAGTTTGAGATGAAGAATTTGGGAGGACTCAAGTATTTTCTGGGAATTGAAGTGGCCAGGTCTAAACAGGGTATATTTCTCTCTCAACAAAAATATATACTAGACTTGCTAGCCGAGGTTGGACTATTGGAGTGTAAACCTGCAGACACCCCAATTGTTCAAAACCACGGACTTGGAGAATACCCAAGTCAAGTTCCAACTAATAAGGGAAGATACCAAAGGTTAGTTGGGAAACTCATTTGTCTCTCACATACTCATCCAGATATTGCATATGCTGTGAGTGTTGTAAGTCAGTTTATGCACAATCCAAGTAAGAATCATATGGAGGCAGTGACTCGGATCCTTCGTTACTTGAAGTCATCCTTGGGCAAAGGTCTTATGTTCTCAAAGCATAATAGTCAACTAAAAGTTGAGGGCTATACGGATGTAGATTGGGCTGGTAATATCACTGATAGGAAATCAGCCTCAGGGTACTTTATGTTTGTTGGAGGAAACCTTGTAACCTGGAGAAGTAACAAACAGAAGGTGGTGGCGTTGTCAAGTGCTGAAGCAGAATTTAGGGGAATGGCTAAAGGCCTTTGTGAGCTTCTCTGGTTGAAAAAGCTCCTAACTGAAATCGGTTGTGCTCCTACTTTAGAGATGGCCCTGTTTTGCGACAATAAGGCGGCAATTGCTATTTCTCATAATCCTGTTCAACACGACCGCACTAAACACGTGGAGATAGACCGACACTTTGTTAAAAAGAATCTTGAAGCAAAAACAATTCGGTTTCCATTTGTGAAGTCTGAAGATCAATTGGCAGATGTACTTACAAAGGCTGTGTCTAGTCGGGTCTTCTATAACTCACTTGACAAGTTGCGCATTCAAGACCCCCATGCATCAACTTGAGGGGGAGCGTTGGCGTGAGTTATATTTGGAAACAGAGGATTTATAGGCATTTTGAATTAGCAAGATCACGATTGATGTAGATAAAATAGTCAAGCGGGATTCTAGCCGATATTGTTGTATTGATAAGTTTAGATTTCAATTCTTGTTATTTATGTAAATCATTCCTGCTGTAAAACGTATTACGGAATATATGAAAATACTGAAGTTTGACAGAAAGGAGGCAAGGAGAGGGAGAATGAGGGCTGCTCCTCCTCTGGTGAAAATCAGATATAGATCGAGGCTTTTTGGAGAGTCAGAGAAAGGGTTCCGGAAGGAGAGAGGGAGAGAAACAAAATCTAGTTTTTAATTTTTTGTTTTGGAATTCGAAAATGTTAAATTATTTATTATATTTTATGTGAGAGTTTAGAAAAATTATAATGATTAGATAACATGAGATGAATTAGTATATGACCCACTTAAAAGTAGAAAAGATACGTACTTATATTAATTTAAGTTTTGAACTATGTTTCCCAATATTTTGTTCAAAATCATGACTACAATTCTTTGTAATGTAATCCGGATTCCCAGAACCATGATAAAAATTAAAAAAAGAAAAAGGAAAAAGAAATGAAACTATTTTGAAAGGGGAAGCTGTCAAAAGTGATAAAAGACTGGTCGCAAGGATATCAATGTAGGCGACTTTGGTTTAAAGTGACCAAAAATTAGTAGTCTCATATTAGTTAGGAGTAACCTGGGATTTAGGCCTATTTTGGTTTGAAAGTGTAACACCCGGGCCTAAGCTTACGAATTATTAATTTATTTAGGTTAATATTTATGGGAAAACTATTTGAAATTTATCAAGTAAGTTTGGATAGGTTACGGGTCTAAAATTTTATTTTAGTAGACTATAGATTTTTATTGAATTTGATAATTACATTATTTAATATTTTATGGGCAGAGTGAAATCTATTTATTTGGTAATTGACCCAAAAAATTATGGGACGTGTTTGGTTATTTTGGAATTAGAGAATAGGCGCTTCCTCTTTCTTACTCTAGAGTTTCAACTGCTCATATATATATATATATATACACTCTCATTCACGTAGATATCTATCTCCCTCAATTAGGGTTGCAACACATCAGTTTCCTTTACTCTATATCTCTCCCACGTCCAAAATTTTGTCAGTATCCTTTCCATCTCTCCCATCATGTACAAGCATATTTTTCACGTTTTGGAAAATGCCATTATCAGATTATCAAGTAGTTGCGGCAACTCCACAAGCCGTACTCTTCCTCTATGCTCAGAGAATCAAAACCTGAAGTCTCACGTCGCACTCTGATCTCCTCCACGCCAACCTAAACCAGACTAATAAGGGATCATTTCCTTATTTTATCTTGTCCAAAAAATTTTGTTTGAATCATGTTTGATTTGTCACGTAAATTTTTAAACAAGAACTAAGTTAGACATTAGACAAAATCCTAAATCTCGTAAATAAGTTAGAAAAAGAAAATATCCGACCGAGCTCGTATAGTTAAAGATTTGCTAAAAAAATCAAATACATTTATCCTACAATACAATCTATATTTTTTTAGAAACTATGATGAAAGAAATAATATTAGTTCTAGAGTTTTTTTTTTTATTTGTCTGTTAAAATGAAGTTTGGTCCTATTGATCAGTTGGTTGTGTTTCTCTTCTCAAGTTTGATAATTGGCTTTTGCATACCCAAATTTCGACCATCACTATATATATAATGATATATGGATTTTGTCGACAATTTAAAAAGACGAAAAGAAAAACTAAATAATAATTTCATATAAAGAATAATACATGCTAAACACCCCATCAAACCAAAGTCGACTGATAATATCATATCGCTAAAAGTAGCAATTGATGATCAAACTTTCTAAAACCATGATATTGAGTCATCTAATACTTGAGAGAAATAATTATAACCTAATTGGTAGTTAGGCTAGCAATTTTTATACTTGTAAGTTAAGAAGGCCATTACGGCCTGGATTGACGTAGCCACTGTTACGGATGGAGACAAAGTCTCATGCAAGTGGCACACCTCATCATTGCAGATGGAGACAAAGTCTCATGCAAGTGGCACACCTCATCATTGCAGATGGAGACAAAGTCTCATGCAAGTGGCACACCTCATCATTGCACCAAAATCATCTTCCTTGCACTCCGAAAATTGCTCAACTACTCCAATAACTTTCCTTCTCCTTTCTTGCTATAAATAGAAGTATTGTGATGAGCAAAGTGTGTGTGAAAAACAGAAGTGAGTGCAGTGTGTATAGTGGTGCAAGTGAGTGACAAAAAGAGAGAGAGTTTGTAATTTCGGTTTTCATAGTGAAGCACAGCAACAGTGGACGTAGGCAGTTGCCGAACCACTTAAATCTTGTCTCTCTATAGTCTGGGTTTATTTTCTGTCTCGTACGTGATCCCAACAACTGGTATCAGAGCGTGTTGGAGGATCGGAGTTTTTTCTTAAAACTCATTCTTGAAACTTGATCGAAATCAAGTTTTAGAAGTACCACTAGAATACACAGATCGAGACGAAATTTCTGGTGAAAATTTCATCTCAAACGGAGCCCGGAGTGCGCCGCACGCGCCATCCAGAGGTTGAAGACGGACCGAGCCGAGCCGATCCCTGAGCCGAGCCG
Organism: Pterocarya stenoptera; assembly: GCA_003123785.1. NCBI lineage: Eukaryota > Viridiplantae > Streptophyta > Magnoliopsida > Fagales > Juglandaceae > Pterocarya > Pterocarya stenoptera. The sequence continues at coordinate 369,410 of QEOT01004119.1, forward strand.
AGCCGATCCCTGAGCCGAGCCGAGCCGAGTCACTGAGCCGAGCCGCGTCATCCTGCCACATGTCGCACTCTGGTTGGCAGAAACTATTTTGCCCCGTTTAAGCTCAATTTTGATCTGATTTTTACGATTTCGGACTCGTTTCCAGCTAATTCAAGTGTTCCGGACGCAACGGTGATCTTTGTTTCTTCAAATTTGGACTCAATTGTAAAGTTATGGCTGGAGAGGAAGCTAAAGTCAGTGGTATTGAGAAATTTGATGGTACAGACTTTGCCTATTGGAGAATGCAGATAGAGGATTACCTCTATGGGAAGAAACTACATCTTCCACTCCTAGAAAAGAAGCCAACTGACATGAAAGATGAAGAGTGGAGTCTCCTTTATAGACAAGTGTTAGGAGTCATTCGACTAACATTGTCAAGATCAGTTGCACACAATGTGGGAAAGGAAAAGACCACAGCAGATCTGATGAAGGCTCTTTCAAACATGTACGAGCAGCCATCAGCCAACAATAAAGTGCACCTGATGTACAAGCTATTCTACTTGAGAATGGCAGAAGGAACTCCAGTTATTCAACATTTGAATGAGTTCAACACCATCATCAATCAATTGGCCTCAGTAGGAATTGAATTTGATGATGAAGTACGTGCGCTGATTGCTTTGGCTCAACTACCAAAAAGTTGGGAGGCCATGAGAACAGCTGTAAGCAACTCTTATGGCAAAACAAAGATGAAATACCAAGATATCCGAGACCATATTCTTAGTGAGGAAGTTCGCAGAAAAGATGCAGGTGAAGCATCAACTTCCAGTTCTGCCTTAAACCTCGAGACGAGAGGTAGAGGAGCCAATAAAAGTTCAAATCGGGGCAGGTCAAAGTCCCGAAGAGGCAGAAGTAAATCTAGGTCCGGAAAACAAGTACAGTGCTGGAATTGTGGCAAGACTGGCCACTTCAGAAATAATTGCAAGGAAGCAAAGAAGAAGAATGGACATGAATCCGTCAATGCCACAACAGAAGACCTCCAAGATGCCTTACTCCTTTCAGTTGACAGCCAAATTGAATCTTGGGTGTTAGATTCAGGAGCCTCCTTCCACACTACAGCACACCGAGAAATCATGCAGAATTATGTCACTGGCAATTTCGGGAAGGTGTACTTAGCAGATGGTGAAGCATTGGACATCGAAGGCATGGGAGATGTACGAATCAATCTGCCCAATGGAAGTGCATGGTTGCTACAAAAGGTGCGACATGTTCCTAAGCTCATGAGGAACCTGATTTCTGTAGGACAACTTGATGCTGATGGGCATTCGGTATTATTTACCGGTGGCACGTGGAAGATAACGAAGGGAGCTATGGTAGTAGCTCGAGGCACAAAAACAGGTACTCTGTACATGACTTCAAGTATTAGAGATACTGTTGCAATTGCTGATGCAAATGCCAACCTATGGCATCAAAGGCTTGGTCACATGAGTGAGAAAGGGATGAAAGTACTATTATCCAAAGGGAAGCTACCAAGGTTGGAATCAACTGATTTCGACATATGTGAAGGTTGCATTTTCGGGAAACAGAAAAAGGTTAGTTTCTTGAAAAATGGGAAAACTCCAAAATCTACAAAGTTGGAGTTGGTGCACACAGATTTGTGGGGGCCATCCCCAGTCGCTTCTCTTGGAGGATCTCGGTATTATGTTTCCTTCATTGATGACTCAAGCAGAAAGGTATGGGTTTATTTTTTGAAAAATAAATCCGACACATTTAACACTTTCAAGAAGTGGAGAGCCATGGTTGAAAATGAAACAGGCTTGAAGTTGAAATGTCTGAGGTCAGACAATGGCGGAGAGTACATTGATGGAGGGTTCAAAGAATTCTGTGCTGGAAATGGGATTAGATTTCAGAAGACTATTCCCGGGACACCGCAGCAGAATGGCGTAGCTGAACGCATGAACAGAACTCTAAATGAACGTGCAAGAAGCATGAGGCTGAATTCAGGATTGCCTGAATGTTTTTGGGCTGATGCAGTTAACACTGCAGCCTATTTAATTAACCGGGGACCATCAGTTCCCCTGAAGTTTGATCTGCCAGAGGAAGTCTGGAGCGGAAAAGAGGTAAAACTTTCTCATTTGAAAGTTTTTGGCTGTGTATCATATGTTCACATAGATTCTACTGATCGTAACAAGTTAGAAGCCAAATCTAGAAAATGTTTTTTCATCGGTTATGGAGATGAAGAATTTGGCTATCGATTTTGGGATGATAAAAATCACAAAATCATCAGAAGTAGAAATGTGATATTCAATGAGCAGGTTCTTTACAAAGCTAGGTCACAAGCTGAACCTGAGGAGCAGCCAAAGAAGCCTGAGGTTGTTGACTTTGATGTAACTCAAGTCAACACTGATCAGATCGAGGATCAAGAGAATGATGATCCACAGATCGAACAAAGTACACCACCCACTGTTATTCGAAGATCTTCAAGGACGATTAGGCCACCACAGCGGTTCTCACCATCTTTACACTATATTCTGCTAACAGATAGTGGTGAACCGGAAAGTTATGATGAAGCACTACAAATTGAAGATTCAATCAAGTGGGAGAAAGCCATGCAAGATGAGATGGACTCACTGATTTCAAATCAGACATGGGAGCTGACTAAGCTTCCAAAAGGCAAGAAGGCTTTGCACAACAAATGGGTGTATAGAATCAAGGAAGAGCACAATGGTAGCAAGCGCTACAAAGCCAGAATGGTCGTGAAGGGGTTTCAGCAGAAGGAAGGTGTCGACTACACAGACATTTTCTCCCCAGTTGTAAAGTTGACCACGATCAGGCTAGTGTTGGCAATTGTGGCTGCAGAGAATCTACATCTTGAGCAGTTAGATGTAAAGACCGCATTCCTTCATGGTGATTTGGAGGAAAACATTTATATGCACCAGCCACAAGGATTCTCAGTAAAGGGAAAAGAGAATCTAGTCTGCAAACTGAAGAAGAGCTTGTATGGCCTAAAACAAGCTCCACGACAATGGTACAGAAAGTTTGACAACTTCATGTGCAGTAATGGGTTCACAAGACTGCAGGCAGACCATTGTTGTTATATAAAGAATTTTGACAACTCTTATATCATTCTGCTTTTGTATGTGGATGATATGCTCGTTGCAGGATCAAGCATCGAGGAGATCAACAAGTTGAAGAAGCAGTTGTCAAAGCAGTTTGAGATGAAGGATTTGGGTGCTGCGAAACAAATCCTTGGTATGAGAATCATTAGAGACAGGGCTAATGGTACTCTTAAGCTTTCACAGGAGGAGTATGTGAAGAAGGTGCTCAGAAGGTTCAACATGGACAAGGCGAAGCCAGTAAGCACACCCTTAGCTAGTCACTTTCGACTAACTAAGGATCAATCGCCAAAGACGGAAGAAGAGCAAGAATGCATGAACAGAATACCCTATGCATCTGCTATTGGTAGTCTTATGTATGCCATGGTCTGTACAAGACCAGATATTGCACAAGCAGTGGGAGCTGTGAGCAGGTACATGAGTAATCCAGGAAAGCAGCATTGGGAAGCAGTCAAGTGGATTTTGAGATATCTACAAGCCTCGTCAGATACGTCACTATGCTTTACAAAAGCAAGTTTAAAGCTACAAGGATATGTAGATGCTGATTTAGCAGGTGACGTTGACAGCAGGAAAAGTACTACTGGATTCGTGTATACGCTGGGTAATACAGCTGTATCGTGGGCTTCTAAGTTGCAGAAGATTGTTGCTCTCTCAACTACAGAAGCTGAATACGTTGCAATAACTGAAGCAGGGAAGGAAATGATTTGGTTGCAGTCATTCTTGGAAGAATTGGGAAAGAAGCATGAAAAAGGTATTTTGCACAGTGATAGTCAGAGTGCTATTTTTCTTGCAAAGAATCCAGCCTTTCATTCCAGAACAAAACACATACAGCTGCGATACCATTTTATTCGATCCCTTCTCGATAGTGGACAGCTGATACTTGAAAAGATTCGAGGAACAGAGAACCCAGCTGACATGCTCACAAAAGCAGTTATTGCTGACAAACTGAAGCTGTGTAAAGCTTCAGTTGGTCTCCATACTTAAGGCATGACTTGAAGTTGCTGTGACGCTATGAAGACATGAAGACTCATTTGTCTCCAAGTGGGAGATTGTTATGGATGGAGACAAAGTCTCATGCAAGTGGCACACCTCATCATTGCAGATGGAGACAAAGTCTCATGCAAGTGGCACACCTCATCATTGCAGATGGAGACAAAGTCTCATGCAAGTGGCACACCTCATCATTGCACCAAAATCATCTTCCTTGCACTCCGGAAATTGCTCAACTACTCCAATAACTTTCCTTCTCCTTTCTTGCTATAAATAGAAGTGTTGTGATGAGCAAAGTGTGTGTGAAAAACAGAAGTGAGTGCAGTGTGTATAGTGGTGCAAGTGAGTGACAGAAAGAGAGAGAGTTTGTAATTTCGGTTTTCATAGTGAAGCACAGCAACAGTGGACGTAGGCAGTTGCCGAACCACTTAAATCTTGTCTCTCTATAGTCTGGGTTTATTTTCTGTCTCGTACGTGATCCCAACAGCCACTACTAGCAAAGTGCCACCCTCTGCAGACAGAAGCAACCACGGCTTGTCAAAATACTCCTGCTCGAAGCTTGTCCACTTCCACTTCCACCTATTCTGGTAATGCCTGTCCACATCCTCGAACAATTTAAACAAACAGCTCCCGTGAGGAACACACGCGGTCTCTCGAGATTTGCAGCCTGAGAGTCTTCTTGTGCTGTGCGTGTCTCTCGAAAGTTGCCGGAAAGTTAGAGATCTAACTTTCTCGACCTCGAATGAAGAAAAATAAACGAAGAAATAGGGAATGAGAGGGAGAAGGAGGTGACGAAAAGAGAAAGGAGGCAGGGTGGGGGAGAAAGAGGCCTGCTCCTCCTCTGGTGAAAATCAGATATATGGGCTTTTTGGAGAGTGAGAGAAAGGGTTCCGGAAGAAGAGAGGCATAAACAAAATCTAGTTTTTATTTTTGGTTTTGAAATTTGAAGAAGTTGAATTATTTATTATATTTATGTGAGAGTTTAAAAAAATTATAATGATTAGATAAGATGAGATGAATTAGTACATGACCCACTTAAAAGTAGAAAAGATACGTATTGATATTAATTTAATTTGAACTATGTTTCCCAATCTTTTGTTTAAAATGACAACATGAATTGTTTGTAAAGTAATCCGGATTCCAAGAACCATGATAAAAATTAAAAAACGAAAAAGAAAAAAGAAATGAAACTGTTTTAATTTGTAAGGGGAGGTCAAAAGTCACACAAGACTGGTCGCAAGGATATCAATGTCAGGCAACTTGATAATTAAAGTTTTAGATTATGTTCCCTAGGCTTTCGTTTAAAGTGACCAAAAATTAGTAGAGTCTCATATTAGTTAGGAGTAACCTGGGATTTAGGCCTATCTTGGATTGAAAGTGTAACACCCAGGCCTAAGCTTACCAATTATTAATTTATTTAGGTTAATATTTATAGGAAACCTATATATTTGAGATTTATCGAGTACGATTGGATATGTTAAGGGTCCAAAATGTTATTTTAGTAGAGTATAGATTTTTATTGGATTTGATAATTACATTATTTAATATTTTTTGGAAGAGTGAAATCTATTTATTTGGTAATTGGCCCAAAAAATTATGGGACGTGCTTGGTTATTTTGGAATTAGAGAGGCCCTTCCTCGTTCTTTCTCTAGGGTTTCAACTGCTCATATATATATATATATATATACTAGGTGAAAGCAACGTGCAATGCACATTTGCTTAGTTTATATATATATATATATATATATTTTTAAGAACTAAAGTACCAAATTCAAAGCTATAAGAAGAAGGGGGAAAAAAAAGCGAACCTCAAAGGGGAACTTTTTTGGAATGAAAATAATAGTTTGAAACATATGATCCTTAACATTATCTAATACAGTATCATTTGTGTATACGCAGTAGGATTTGACCCGAAAACTATAGCACACAAAAAGCAAAATCCAAAACCTTTCATCTCATCTTGTTAATATATCTAGAAACTATTGCACATCGCAATATACATAAAAAAAAACGTGCAAAGAAATCAGGGTGTTTGAAAAATATAACGAAACTTTCACGATGTGTTTGGCTTCCAAGAAAAAGTTAGAGAAGTTTTGAATTCGAAATCCACATCTCTTGTCATCTAAAATCTTAGCAAAACGACATTCCCTAGAAGACACTGAAAGAGATTACCAACAACTTAGTTATGACACTGACTATCAAGCAACTTCAAAGAACCTAATAATATATACCAACTAAATATATGGCAAAATAAAATAATATACACATGATGTACATCATGAATCATAGCATATTATTATGCGCATCCAATATAGTAATATACATAGAAAAATAAAATAAGTTGATTGTATATTTCAACTAAACATCTGAAAATAAGATAATATATGAATCAACCATAGTAATATACATCCTAAAGAAGTTTGATACAAGTTTACAAATCAAAACAATATACATGCTTAATATTAACTATAGTACTTTGATAGAAGTTTTCAAAATGAAGTCATATAAACAATATAATATGTCATGCCAAAATAAAAGAAGCTAACCATAAATGTGAACTATACATCTCAAAATAAAGTAATATGCACATCAATTATAGTGCTCCAAGGTTGCAGCAGCATACTTGTTGTATTGCTCCAATTCCTTTTTGTACCCTTCCATTATTGCCTCAGTAGCTTTGTCATTCCATGTTTTTCTATCTACTTCATTCAATTTCTGTAACCACGCAGCAAGTGATTATTGAAGAAGAACAACAAAGCTCATCTAAGAAACAAATAAATAGCTTCCATTTCACAAAAATAATAGCATTGAGGGTAGAGTTATTAATCCCAGGTCACTCTTCCAATAGATTCTTACTTGCATCTTTTCTTCATTAACAAACTTAAAAAAAATAAATCTTTTTTCATGATTGCCACACAGAATTTAATGCGCATTTATGATTGTAAGTTCCTTTACCTGAATAGAAGGAAAGAGGATGCAGGCCTTTTAGGCTTGTTAGGGTCAGACTTCTTGTCTTCCTTCTGCTGTTGCTTCTTCTTCTGCCGATTTTCTTTCATTTTCTGCACATTGGAGAATTATATTAGCAGCAGTAAATGTCTTCACAAGACAAAAAAAAAAAAAAATGTTACGATTGTTTGTTAACGTGCTTTGATTATATTCTCATTTTTCTCCTTCTTCAAAAGCTAAAAGGCCTCGTGCTTATGAAGTTTCATCTGCTCTTCCTCTTCCTTTCTGAGATTGACAACTTCTTTATCTTTCTTCTGCTTGTAAGCTTCCATTTATTGCAAATACTTTTCCTTATTCTTCTTTGCCATCTACAAGTTTCAAACAGAGAGAATAGTGAGACTCAAGCTAAACAGGAATTCAAGCCATGATTACTCGGGCACAAAATTTTTTTTTGAAAATGAGTTAACTGTTACCAAGGAAAAAATACCAAAGGCCCTGGGAGTCCTAGAATATATAGTTTGTTCAATTCAAAGCATCAATTCATCCTAAAAAGAGTGGGTTAATAGTGTAAAATGTTCAAAATCTCCTGCACAGAATTTCAGCAACCCAACAAAAAGAAGTCTAACTCTGGGCCAAGATATCTACATAAAACCCACTAAAGAAACAAGTGGATATATGGGGGCAGTTGTATTCGAGGACATGCTCATAGACCATAGTTATACAACCAATTAAACAACAAAGAATGATCAATAATACCTGCATAACCTGTGAAAGCTAATTAATTCAATTCAATAAAATTACAATTATCATACTCATCCATAGTAATCATATTCAGTGAGTCTAGATTCTTAGATTCTTGATATCTTTTTTCTTCCAATTATCATTCTCATTGATAAAAACTAACGGAAAAGTTATCCCATTAGTTGATTCCTTATAAAAATAATTTCTTCCTATTAAATCATTCTAATTGAACAACACATCTACAAGTCTACTATAATACCTCACCAACATTAGATATGACTATAAAAGCAAAACTCTTGCATTCATGTTAATCATTGGATGAAAACAGGAAAAAAAAAAAAGAAACATGTCAGAAATAAAACCAAAGCTTACATGCTCTTTGCATCTCCAACAGGAATAAAGACCAAATTGAATAAATTAACAATCATTATTCCCACTAAAGTTATCTGTTTCAATTCTATTAATCAGCTCGGCCCTTGGTTCAGTTAATTCCTGAGAACCAAAAAATAACTGTTATTAGCAAGCTACAGCTGTTTGAAGACCCTGTTTGGCTGCAGAGAATATCAGGAACACAGATAATAGAAACAACAAATCTAAACCTCAATCAAGCGGAGTAATAAAAATCCCATTAAGTTTTCCTAAGCAAACAAATGAAACACTAGTTATGATAAACAGATATAGAGAAAAAGTTAGGCGCGGAGTTGAAATTACCGCGATCTTTGAGCCAATCGGAGTAATATTCTCCTTCTTCTACAAACAAAAATCACAGATCATCAAATCCATAAACAAAATAATACATAAATACAAAAACGTGGAGAATTGAATAAACACAGCACGTCCAGCAGTACCTTTATGGCCAAACCCTTGTGGTTGTTGCTGTTGCGCGCAGCCCTCAATGTCGGTTCAGCAACCGTAGCCTCCTCCTTGTACTCGTACTTCTCTTCCATAACTTCTTCAACAGCCAGCTCATACTCTATATTCTTGTTGTTACCATTCCCTTCGAAAACCCCGTCGACCTTGTCGGTCCAACTCACCAAATCCACTTCCTTCTCCGGAGAAGCCACATAAAAACCACAGCTTTCCTCAATCTCCTGTGGCATCGGAGTCTCCGAAACATCGGCCGACTTTTCTGGTGAGCGGCGGCTTGACGGTTTCTCTCTGCGTTTACCTAATATCATTTGTACAATGTTTCGAAAAGTGTAAGATGGTTAGCAGTGGTAGTGGAGGAATGGAGGCGCGAGAGGGCTTTGGAGCGACGCTGAAAGAGGGATTTGAACACGACGAGGGAGATTTTGGGGGTTGGCATAAGCTATTGACGAGACCCATCGGGAACTCTCATGTGGAAGACGAAGCGAGAACGATGAATACGAAGAAGTACTTGAAGCGTTATTTTCCTTTTTCATAAATATTCTTTTTACCGCAACCAATGAGACAAGTGAATTTTGATGGCCAGACGGATCTAACAGAAAATAATTAAAATGACTGTAACTCTGTTAAAACAACAAATTTTCGTTAAACCAACAATTTTCTGTTAGATAAATACTTTTTATATATAGAGAGATATATAAATATACTCTCATTCACGTAGATATCTATCTCCCTCAATTAGGGTTGCAAGACTTCAGTTTCCTTTCCTTTATATCTCTCCCATGTCCAAAATTTTGTCAGTTTCCTTTCCATCTCTCCCATGTACAAGGATATCGTTCACGTTTTGGAAGCTACCATTATCAGATTCTCAAGTAGTACTTGCTTCACCTCCACAAGCCGCACCCTTCCTCCACGTTCAGAGAATCAAAACACGAAGCCTCACGTCGCACCCTGACCTCCTCCACGCCAACCTAAACCAGACAAATAAGGGATGATTTCCTTATGTTTATCATGTCCAAAAAATTTTGTTTGAATCATGTTTGATTTGTCATATACATTTATCCTACAATACAATCTATATTCTTTTAGAAACTATGATAAAAGAAACAATATTAATTCAAGAGTACTTTTTTTTTTTATTTCTCTCTTAAAATGAAGTTTGGTTCTATTCATGATCAGTTGGTTTTGTGTCTTTCTTCTCAAGTTTGATAATTGGCTTATGCATATCCAAATTTCTACCTTCACTATATATAATGATATATGGACTTTGTGGACAATTTGAAAAGTCGAAAAGAAAAACTAAATAATAATTTCATATAAAAAATAATACATGCTAAACACCACCCCATCAAACCAAAGTCGAGTGATAATATCATATTGCTAAAAGTAGTGATTGATGATCAAACTTTCTAAAACCATGATATCGAGTCATCAAAATACTCGAGAGAAATAATTATAACCTAATTGGTAGCTAGGCCAGCAATTTTTATACTTGTAAGTTAAGAAGGCCATTATGGCCTGGATTGATGTAGCCACTTCTAGCAAAGTGCCACCCTCTGCCGACAGAAGCAACCACGGCTTGTCAAAATACTCCTGCTCGAAGCTCATCCACTTCCACTTCCACCTATTCCGATAATGCCTGTCCAGATCCTCGAACAATTTAAACAAACAGCTCTCGTGAGGAACACATGCGGTCTCTTGAGATTTGCGGCCTAGGAGTCTTCTTGTGCTATGCGTGTCTCTCGAAAGTTGCCGGAAAGTTAGAGATCTAACTTTTTCGACCTCGAAAGAAGAAAAATAAATGAAGAAATAGGGAATGAGAGGGAGAAGGAGGTGAAGAAAAGAGAAAGGAGGCAAGGAGGGGAAGAAAGAGGCCTTCTCCTCCTCCGGAGAAAATCAGATATAGAGGCTTTTTGGAGAGTGAGAGATAAGGTTCCATAAGGAGAGAGGAAGAGGAACAAAATCTAGTTTTTATTTTTTTTGTTTTGGAATTTGAAAAAGTTGAATTATTTATTATATTTTATGTGAGTGTTTAAAAAAATTATAGTGATTAAATAAGATGAGATGAATTAGTACATGACCTTAAAAGTAGAAAAGATACGTACTGATATTAATTTAAGTTTTGAACTATGTTTCCCAATCTTTTGTTTAAAATGACTACAATTGTTTGTAAAGTAATCCGGATTCCAAGAACCATGATAAAAATTAAAAAACAAAAAAGAAAAAAGAAATGAAACTATTTTAATTTGAAAGGGGAGGTCAAAAGTCACACAAAACTGGTCGCAAGGATATCAATGTCAGGCGACTTGATAATTAAAGTTTTAGATTATGTTCCCTAGGCTTTCGTTTAAAGTGACAAAAAATTAGTAGTCTCATATTAGTTAGGAGTAACCTGGGATTTAGGCCTATTTTGGATTGAAAGTTTAACACCCAGGCCTAAGCTTACGAATTGTTAATTTATTTAGGTTAATATATATTTATGGAACACCTATTTGAGATTTATTGAGTAATTTTGGATAGGTTACAAGTCCAAAATGTTATTTTAGTAGACTATAGATTTTTATTGGATTTTATAATTACATTATTTAATATTTTATGGGCAAAGTGAAATCTATTTATATAGTAATTGGCCGAAAAATTATGGGACGTGCTTGGTTATTTTGGAATTAGAGAATATGCCCTTCCTCGTTCTTTCTCTTGGGTTTCAACTGCTCATATATATATATATAGTCATACATATAGATATCTATCTCCCTCAATTAGGGTTGCAACACATCAGTTTCCTTTCCTCTATATCTCTCACACGTCCAAAATTTGTCAGTTTCCTTTCCATCTCTCCCATGTACAAGCTTATCGTTCACATTTTGGAAACTACCATTATCAAATTATCAAGTAGTTGTGGCACCACCACAAGTGATGCAGGCGGATCTGAGTCAGATGACGCTGAGTTGTCAGACTATACGTTGACTGCGCTAAAATTCCTTGAGGTGGCAAATCAGCGCAAAGAAGGCAGGAAATCGTGATATTTCCTTGATTAGAGCAATTTTGGGCACGTTTTGGTATTTTAGCCAAAACTTTGGCTACGGGAATCAGAATCGCGCATATGACCCCAATTTGGAAAGCTCTTTTCGGCTCGCATATCGGAGCACCCAGCTATACTCAGTGTGCATCACTTTTGAGGCCAAATTCCGCTGTTTTTTCCTCCAATTTCCTATTTTTAGTTATTTTTTGCCTTTTATGGTAATATTTCATTTACTGTTTTGGAAGTGATTCTGAACTCGATTTGGGCCAGATTTTTGACAGATCACTTCTTTTATTATGTATTTAATCTTGGCAATATTATTGGGATTTTACTATTTTTTGTAAAATTCCAATACAGTTGATATTCAGCTATTACAGCCCAGCTTGTAGGTTGATTTTGGATAATTCTTGAATATTGATAAGTTGAATTGACATTAGAGATGTTTTCTCTGTGTTCTTGGAAAAATCTCTTGTTTTCTTTTCTATGAATCATCTATTGAGACTAGCCTGCAGAATAATCGATATTCTGTCCGGAGTCCACAAGCCGCACACTTCCTCCACGTTCTGCGAATCAAAACCCGAAGCCTCATGTCGCACTCTGATCCCCTCCACGCCAACCTAAACCTGACAAATAAGGGATGATTTCCTTATATTTATCATGTCCAAAAAATTTTGTTTGAATCATGTTTGATTTGTCATATACATTTATCCTACAATACAATCTATATTTTTTTAGAAACTATGATTAAAGAAACAATACTAATTCAAGAGTACTTTTTTTTTTCTCTCTTAAAATGATGTTTGGTTCTATTCATGATCAGTTGGTTTTGTGTTTCTCTTCTCAAGTTTGATAATTGGCTTATGCATATCCAAATTTCTACCTTCACTATATATAATGATATATGGACTTTGTGGAAAATTTGAAAAGTCGAAAAGAAAAACTAAATAATAATTTCATATAAAAAATAATACATGCTAAACACCACCCCATCAAACCAAAGTCGACTGATAATATCATATCGCTAAAACTAGTGATTGATGATCAAACTTTCTAAAACCATGATATCGAGTCATCATAATACTCGAGAGAAATAATTATAACCTAATTGGTAGCTAGGCCAACAATTTTTATACTTGTAAGTTAAGAAGGTCATTACGGCCTGGATTGACGTAGCCACTACTAGCAAAGTGCCACCCTCTGCCGACAGAAGCAACCACGGCTTGTCAAAATACTTCTGCTCTAAGCTCGTCCACTTCCACTTCCACCTATTCCGATAATGCCTGTCCACATCCTCGAACAATTTAAACAAACAGCTCTCGTGAGGAACACACGTGGTCTCTTGAGATTTGTGGCCTAGGAGTCTTCTTGTGCTGTGCGTGTCTCTTGAAAGTTGTCGGATTCGACCTCGAAAGAAGAAAAATAAACAAAGAAATAGGGAATGAGAGGGAGAAGGAGGTGAAGAAAAGAGAAAGGAGGCAAGGAGGGGAAGAAAGAGGCCTTCTCCTCCTCTGGAGAAAATCAGATATAGAGGCTTTTTGGAAAGTGAGAGATAAGGTTCCAGAAGGAGAGAGGGAGATGAACAAAATCTAGTTTTTATCTTTTTTGTTTTGAAATTTAGAAAAGTTGAATTATTTATTATATTTTATGCGAATGTTTAAAAAAATTATAGTGATTAGATAAGATGAGATGAATTGGTACATGACCTTAAAAGTAGAAAAGATACGTACTGATATTAATTTAAGTTTTGAACTATGTTTCCAATCTTTTGTTTAAAATGACTACAATTGTTTGTAAAGTAATCCGGATTCCAAGAACCATGATAAAAATTAAAAAACGAAAAAGAAAAAAGAAAAAAGAAATGAAACTATTTTAATCTGAAAGGGGAGGTCAAAAGTCACACAAGACTGGTCGCAAGGATATCAATGTCAGGCGACTTGATAATTAAAGTTTTAGATTATGTTCCCTAGGCTGTCGTTTAAAGTGACAAAAAATTAGTAGAGTCTCATATTAGTTAGGAGTAACCTGGGATTTAGGCCTATTTTGGTTTGAAAGTTTAACACCCAGGCCTAAGCTTACGAATTGTTAATTTATTTAGGTTAATATTTATGGAAACCTATTTGAGATTTATGGAGTAATTTTGGATAGGTTACGGGTCTAAAATGTTATTTTAGTAGAGTATAGATTTTTATTGGATTTGATTATTACATTATTTAATATTTTATCGACAAAATGAAATCTATTTATTTGATAATTAACCCGAAAAATTATGGGACGTGCTTGGTTATTTTAGAATTAGGGTTTCAACTGCTCTTATATATATATACATATATATTTATATATATATATGAGCCCTCAATTAGGGTTGCAAGGCATCAGTTTCCTTTCCTCTATATCTCTCCCACGTCCAAAATTTTGTCAGTTTCCTTTCCATCTCTCCCATGTACAAGCATATCGTTCTCGATTTGGAAACTACCATTATCAGATTATCTAGTAGTTGCGTCACCTCAACAAGCCGCACACTTCCTCCACGTTCAGAGAATCAAAACCCGAAGCCTCACGTCTCACTCTGATCCCCTCCACGCCAACCTAAACCAGACAAATAAGGGATGATTTCCTTATATTTATCATGTCCAAAAAATTTTGTTTGAATCATGTTTGATTTGTCATATACATTTCTCCTACAATACAATCTATATTTTTTTAGAAACTATGATAAAAGAAACAATATTAATTCAAGAGTACTTTTTTTTATTTGTCTCTTAAAATGAAGTTTGGTTCTATTCATGATCAGTTGGTTTTGTGTTTCTCTTCTCAAGTTTGATAATTGGCTTATGCATATCCAAATTTCTACCTTCACAATATATAATGATATATGGATTTTGTGGACAATTTGAAAAGTCGAAAAGAAAAACTAAATAATATTTTCATATAAAAATAATACATGCTAAACACCACCCCATATTCAAACCAAGGTCAACTGATAATATCATATCGCTAAAAGTAGCGATTGAGGATCAAACTTTCTAAAACCATGATATCGAGTCATCATAATACTCGAGAGAAATAATTATAACCTAATTAATTACCTAATTGGTAGCAAGGCTAGCAATTTTGATACTTGTAAGTTAAGAAGGCCATTACGGTCTGGAATGACGTAGCCAGTACGAGCAAAATGCCACCCGCTGCCGACAGAAGATACCACGGCTTGTCAAAAAATTCCTTCTTGAAGCTCGCCCACTTCCACATCCACCAATTCTGATAATGCTTGCTCACATTCTCGTACAATTCCTGCAAATAGAATTCGTAAGGAGCATTGAAGGACAAATCCTTGCCCGCACGGTCAATGAAGACAGCAAGCTCGGAGTCGTCGGTAACGTAATTGTCAATGACATTGCGCTCCTGAAGGTACTCGACGTCCTCGGTGGTGTTCACCAGGTCGCCCAAAAAACCAACGTAAGCCGTGAAGTGATAGCCGCATGGATTGTGGCACTGCTCGAACGCCACACAGTTGAGCAACAGACATCTCATAAAGTCGTCGATGGCTATGTTTGGTATCTCAATCACACCTTTCTTGAATCTCACGTCCAGGAAGCTGCGCTTCTTGACCGGACGACTGACCTTAATCCCTGCCTGCTGCAGCTTCGAGACGCAGTGAATGGATGGAATTTCTACATATGTAGACTTTGAGCTCTTCCGTAATGGCATGGTACAACTACTCCGAACCAAGTCCAGCAAATGCAGCACCGGGGCCCCATCCATTCCCGGGATGTTCAATTTATTAAGGAAAAAGAGATTAAAGAATCTCAAAGCAGTAAGAATCAGACTGGATCTAGTAGTACGTCTATCCTTGTCATCATGTGTAAGCGCATATATCGCTTCCAGAACGAAAAAAGGGATCTGATTCTCAAGCAGGAGAAAGTCCCTGGAGAAATACGGTACCATCCACCCCAAGGCTTCAAGAGATTCATCGAGCCTTCGAAACTTTTCAATGATTTCTATTATAAAACAAGCGTCAAGAACCATCATTTCGAGAAACTCAAAACCGGCGACTTCGAACTCTTCAGAATAACACTTTCTGATGTCCACTTCAAGTTCGCTTATTTTTTGCAAGCAGCGCTTGTAGGTATCGATTTGCATTTTTTTATCTGATCTGTTCCTGACCAACAAGGAGCCGGAGCACATCCTCTTGCAATCTTCGGCCTTCTTGAACTTTTTCTTACGGAGGTTGTAGTAGTAGGGCCCGATGGAGACCATATTGGGCTCATATAACGAGTTACCATTGATTTCCTTAAGCCTCGGGAGGACTCTGTAGATGCAGTTACTTCTTCTACGCTCGGCTTCTTCTTTTAACTTTTGGGCTTCTTCCGAATATTTCGTTACCTGCTCGTCGATGATTTTGAGTTCCTCGTGGGTGAACTCCCGTATCGGTTTCTGGTCATTGGCTTGACTGGATTCTCCTTGCTCAGAAATGATAATTTCCATCGTGGATGTTGGCGGCGTTCTTGAAACTCTGGATGCCGATGTTCACTGGTGTGTGGAGACTCTTCAGTACTTCAGTGAGGTGCGGCGATCTGTACTGGGTGCAGGATTATGTTACCTCCTGGCTCCTACCATTTAAAATGACTACATGAATTGTTTGTAAAGTAATCTCAATTCCAAGAACCTTAATAATTAACATATTAAAGACAACCACGATATCAATATAAATTATGTTACCTAACATTTAATTTAAAAATTAAAAAGAGTCAAATGTGCATGACTACAAATATTTTTAAAGTAATCTGGATTCCAAGTACCGTAATTACTAAATTTGAATTTTGTTGTCCATCATCCTTCCACACGTTATACACCACACTTATTTTTACTTTTCTAATTTTTTAAAAAATTAATTTTTATTTTATTTTATTCTTCATAAAATAATTGATTTCTTTTGCTTATTATCCATACACTACACATTTAGTAAGAAAAAAATTATATATAATATATTGTGTAAAAGATAATGAATAGAATCTTTTTTAAAATTATTAAGGTAAAGAGGATATCAATGCCAAGCGACGTAATTTTGACCAAAAAGTACAATCACATTATTAAAAAAAATAATGCTACATACAGTTGTAGATCATGTAAATACAGTACAATGATTTTAAAAAAGAATCAAATATATTATTAAAAAATTAAATTTTCTTTCATATGAGTCTTGTAGTTACTATTTTTTTTAAAGAAATTATGCAATACTTATATACTCTAACAAATATCATTTTTGAATATTAGACGCAGGTTTTGGGCATGGGATGACACTACAACAAAAAAGACATTTTGAGACGATTTTATTTTGAAATGAAATGAAAATCGTCTCAAAAGTGAGATTTAGGGACAAATTTTATATTTCGTCCCAAAAAACTGACGGAAGATGTATACCGTTCGAACGTTATAGTTAGGGACGAAATATTTCATCCCTAATAATGAAACCGTTCGAATAGTGATGATTCATCATTAGAACGATTAAATTTAACCGTTTGAACGTACATTTTGGCGCGTTAGTAAAATTATTATAGCGGGAAAGTGCTCTACCATTAGAACGTACATTTTGGCCGTTTTGAATGATGAATCAGTACTGTTCAAACGTAATTTGTAGGGTTTGAACGGTGAGCATATGTTTCTTTCTAAAGAGAATTATATTTATATTAACTAGTAATTGTAAGAAATTTATGAATTAAATAATAGGAATAATATAATTAATTAATTAGTTCAGGAAATATAAAATAAGACTAATTCATAATTAAATACTGAATTTACAAAACACTAAATAATGTCCATTCTAAAAACAAAAAATAAATAAATAAAAGATAGAAAGTACTAAGACCCCAACTCTTTGTACACTTCCTCGACTGCATCTAAGCTTTTCTCTATCTGTGTCAGTCAAGTACTAATGGTGACCTGAGTCGCAGACATGGCATCAAGCTCCGTATGTAATTCAGAGATGCTAGCAATAATCTCTGTACGAAACTCAGACACAGCAGAATGGACCTCCATACGCACTGCATCGATCAGTGCTGATGTCTGTCCACTGATCGCTGCACGCACGATCTCGACCATGTCCTCACGAGTAGCGCTGTGTACTGATGCCTCGGCCTGTACTCCGTGATCTCCCGGCTGGGCATCTCTCTGAGGATCAACGGGGTCTGGAACATGTCCACGAAGACGCAGTCTCGAGTGTCCCGTTCTGGGTGAGAGGATGGTGCTATTGATCGGTCCCATCGGCTGCCGTTTATGCTCGACAACATCAGGCACAACACCGGCAAATAACAGAAATCGGGTGATCAGGATCCCGAATGGCAGTATATCAGTCGAAATGTACTGGGACTCTGATCGAATCCTATCGAATATATACCCCACCAGGTAGATAGGAATACCATGAGCGACCCGTATCATAAATTTTGTCCGATCAAGGCCAACCTCTGTCTTGTGCTGCCGAGGGTTGGCGATTATCAAATTCAGGATCTTGAAGAAAGAAGATAGATCTGTCTGCTTGATGCTCTTCGTTCCGTCATACAGGGGAGCATCTGGACCAACAACCAAAGCCCTCACCTTATGATCAGCAAGGGCATTGACCTCATCTGTATAAACTGGTGCTTCCTCCTCAGCTGTCTTCGCCTCAGCTGAATGATCAGACCCTCTAGGCACCACGTTCAGATATGCATCTGGCAGCCTAGGAATACTGAGATGCTCAGTGAGTCGGTCCTGTGAAAATACAACTGGAACTCCTCGGACAGAGATCCTGTATGCCCCTCCGTCATCTGGGCTGACACCACCGAGCTCTCTATAGAACTCAGCAACAATGTCAATATAGGAGACGGTCTCCCATGATTCCTCTAGCTCATCAATGATAGGTCCCCAACCATGATCATTGAAGACTGATGGCAGGGAATGACCCTCCCAAACAAGACTCTGGAAGTCAGAAAGCTTCACCTGTCGCTCAAGTGAAACAATCATCTCCCTGCCTGGATTGATACTAGTCTCAGCTGGATTGCGTCGCTTACATCCCGCCTTAGAAGAAGACATTATAATCAACCTGAAATTTACAATTAAAGAGCTTATCAATACAACATTAACGATAAAAATATTTAACAAAATGTGATAAATTTCTATATTAATTTAATTATAATATAATATATATTCTCGCTAAGATCTAATAAAACTACAATATGGAATAAAAATAATGATTCACTAATATTGCTAAATCTAATTATACTGTTCGAACGCCTAAAATAGTGTTCGAAAGGTATGCAAACCTGTTTGGCTCGTATCGTTCGAACATATAAAACAACGTTCGAACGGGTTAAATTTAATTAACCTGTTTGGCTAGTACCATTCGAACGCCCTACCCAGCATTTGAACGGTATGCGAATCAAACTCAACGACGATGCTGAGTTGACTCAGCCATTGAAATCTATGGAATGCTTCGATTCCATGGATTTTATAACAAAGTAATAGAAAGAAACTTAAATAAACCTTCCTACAATGGATTTAAGCAAATTTATGGTGAGTATTGATGGATAAATTGATTTATCCTAATTTAAACAAATAATCCATCGAAAACCTAAATTTGAACGGTAAAATGGTTAGAAAAAGAGCATACTGGTGCTTAGAGTTGGAGGCTTCGACTGGGTACTGTTCATGGCAGCGTTAAACTGCAAAGATGAAGGTTTTGTGAGTGGTTCCACGATTTGTTAGTGGTTCAATGTTCGTGAAAATGACATTCTGGGATAAGTTATATATACAAGACCGTTCAAACGGTTTACGTCAATACATGTAAATACTATACTATATTATTTAATATATTAAATTATATATATATAATATACTATAAGTTATATGATATAGTATAATATAGTATAAATACTATATTATATCCTAGTATATATTATATAACATATATAAATATTTTGGTGAACATATATATATATCTATATAGTACTATATATTATAGTTACTTATACGATATATATAGTTAATAATATATATTGTATTTTACTTTACTGTACTATAATAAATATGATATTATAGTCTAATATCAATCATACTATATATATTAGTTATAGTCTAATTAGATGACACTATATATGATACTATATATATGTTATCTATAGTCTAATATATTAACATAATATATTTTAGTTATAATCCAATTAGATCACACTATATATGCTAGTACTATAGATGAGACAATATGTTGATACTCGATATATGTTACTTATAACTTAATTAGTATGATATTATATCTTCATATATACTTTACTATAATATAATAAATAATATGCTCGATTATATATTATAATATGATATTACTATGTTACTAAACTATAGTATCATCTAATATGTCTACATATATTAATGTTGTTCTTTTATTTAATAGTATAGTGTAAAAAAAAATTATTAAACTACTACCAAACCGTTCGAACTGTAAATAATAAGAGTTCGAACATTTATGATATAGAGCAGGAATGCATCCTTTCCTGTTCGAACGTACTATTTATCCGTTCGAACATGAAACTTTAGAAGGGAAATTTTTGCCGTGCCATAGTTTCACGTTCAAACGGTTAGTAAACAGGAAACTTTCTGCAAATACACGACAGAACCTCACAATCTCGCTCTCCTCCCGCCAATCTCAGTCTCACATGAACAGAGCAGCGCCACTCTTGAATTGTCTAGAGTGGACAGTTTGGGATTGTATGATCATTCTCGCAAACTATCGAACTCTATCTGTTATTGTCAAACATTATGATTTTGGTTGATTCATCCCTTGTTCTTCGGATATGCAGTTTCGGTGATGGTGCAATTACGTGTTAATCGTCAGTGCACACAACCAAATGAGCATATTTGGAGAACTATGGAGAGATGCTGCCGAAATTTTATTGGATGTGACATATAATAGATCATAAGTTGGCTACTATGATCTTACAATCCTCGACGGGATAGGACCAACTACCCAGTGAAAGGTGGCATACTCCTTGATTGATACATGATACATACATATTTGAACTTGATGCACACGTGACTGTTTGTAATGAAAATAGTCAGCGTGGATAAGAGTTGGATTCGAGTTAGCGATCGATTGGGTCAGAATTACGATGTATATGCTGAAGGTGTTAAGAAATTCTTAGAGTTCACATTGGATACATGTGAAAGTGATGGGCGTATTAGATGCCCATGCAGAGGAATTTGCGTTCTCATAAGATAGACTTGGTGAGAGAGCATATGTTTGTCAAAGGGATTGACAAGGGTTATACTGATTGGGTCTTACACGGCAAACCATATCCAACTTCATTCGAAGCTCCACATGAAGAAGAAGAGATCGATGAAGATGTACAATCAGAGGTTGTTGGAGATGAATACGATGAGGATATGGAGCAAGTACTAGGTGATATCAGTGCGGAAATGTTTATGGATGAAGGTGACACAGACATATCAAGTTCAAATGATGGGGGCCATAACACTTTTGCATGATTGTGGAATGATTCGCAGCGTGAGCTATATCCAGGATGCAGAAGACACAGTAAGTTGTCATTTACCATAAGACTACTTCACATAAAATCAATGTGTCGATTATCTATTAAGGCTGTCAATATGTTACTTAAGCTGTTTAAAGAGGCACTGCCGACAGACAATACTTTACCTCGTAACTTCTATGAAGCAAAAAAGTTGAAACGAGGACTCGGATTTGATTACAACGTAATACATGCATGTAAGAATGACTGCATATTATTTTGGCGAGAGAATGAGTAGTTGAACGAGTGTCCCATATGTCACGAATCAAGACGGACATCGGACAAGCAAAATCTGCCACAAAAGGTCGTACACCACTTTCCATTGATACCTAGATTACAACGATTATTTATGTCACACGTAATGGCTGTAGAAATGACATGGCACTCGTCAGGCAGAGTAACGAACGATGATATTTTGTCACATCCTGCTGAAGAACCGCTTAATGTGTGACTTGGGTTGGCAACAGATGGATTTAATCAGTTTGGGAACATGAGTACAAATCATAGTACTTGGCCAGTTTTGCTTATGCCGTATAATCTACCACCGTGGAAGTGTATGAAAGATCCATATTTCATGATGAGTTTGCTCATTCCAGGTCCGAGATCACCGGGAAATGATATAGACATTCACTTACAGCCATTGATTGCAGAATTGAAAGATTTGTAGGAGAATGGGGTTGTCACATTTGATTCATCAACAGGAAAGTCATTCAAGATGCATGCTACGGTGTTATGGACAATAAATGATTTTTCCGCTTATGGAAACTCGTCAGGTTGGAGTACTAAGGAGAAAATGACATGTCCAAATTGTAACAAACATACCAAATCTGAATGGCTTACATATGGGAGGAAATTATATTTCATAGGTCATCGTCGATTTTTACCTGGTGACCAAAGATGGCGTGGAAATTCTAGAATGTTTGATGGAACTGTTAAATGGGGCCAACCTACACCATATTTGTCTGGCGAAGATGTACTTGCACAATTTATAGATGTTGGTTGTAATGAATTTGGTAAAAAACAACGAAAGAGAAAATGAGCTACAAATGAGTTGAATTGGACAAAGAAGAGTATATTTTTTAAACTCCCGTACTGGTCGAAGTTAAAATTGCAACATAGTCTTGATGTTATGCATTTTGAAAAAAATATCTGCGAATCCGTATTGGGAACATTGATGTCAATTGAAGGAAAAACAAAGGATACATTAAACTCAAGGAAGGATTTGAAGCTGTTGGGAATAAGACCGGAAATGCAATTGCAAGAAAATGATTCGCCTGTCTACATGCCAATTGGGTGGTATACATTGTCAATGAACGAAAGGGCTACATTTTGTGAATGGCTAATGAATATTAAATTACCAGACGGTTATGCCTCAAATCTAGCAAGGTGTGTGAGAACAAATGATTGGAAAATAACTAGATTAAAAAGTCATGATTTTCATGTCTTCTTATAGCGTATCTTGTCTATTGGTATCCATGGGTACTTGACGAGAGACGTACGCATGGCTTTGACTGAGTTTGGTGCATTTTTTAAAGACTTATGTGCTAGAACGTTGAATGTAGAAGCTTTGGATCGAATGAAACGGGAAATTTCCATAATATTGTATAAGCTATAAAGTATTTAGCCACCGTCATTCTTCGACGTCGTGGTTCATCTAACCATTCATTTGCCATGAGAGGCTCGACTTACAGGATCAATTCAGTATAGATGGATGTATCCCATTGAACGATTCCTTGAAAAGTTGAAACGTACAGTGGGTAACAAGGCCCGCCTAGAAGGATCAATTGCAGAAGCATATATTGACGATGAGTGGCATACCTTCTGTGTTTTCTGTGTTTTCCCAACAAGTACGTCCAATTGGTGTAGTGTGTGGTTATGACTTGTGTGGAAGAGAGTTCGAGAAAGCTCAGCGATACATGTTGAACAATTGCCCTGAGATAGAGAACCACTTGAAGTAAGTTATAACTTTTTCTTAATTTAAATTCGCTTATTTACTTTAAACAAATTCTAAGAATATAAAAGATTTTGTGGTAATCATCAATTTCAGTGATCATATTAACGTGCTAAAGGAACTAGGAGTAAATGATATAAACCATAAACATGAAGAGGAGTTCTCGAGATGGTTTGAAGAATGGGTAATGACATTACATATGCTTTAGTCAATAACCAATGAAAAAATATTGATTTAAATTTTGATATCATATATGCTTTATTCAATATGTAGGTTGTAGAAATGCATGTGAATAATCCAAACAATATATCAGATGAACTGTATGCATTGGCGCGTGGCCCATTGAGATGCGCTGCTCGATATTCTGTATGTATTTTTTGGAAAAATAGGCATCACACAATGGATTGAGATTGTTATAGGAAAACCCAAAATAGTGGTGTCCTAGTCGAAGGAAGTCATAATGGAGAAAACATTGATTTCTATTGGATTATTGTCGATATATTTGGAATGAAATATTTGGGGGAGCTTGCGGTGTATCTGTTTAAGTGTGATTGGTGGGATTTAAGCAATCCTCGAACTGGAGTCCGTGATGATGAATATTTTTTGAGTGTTAATACATCAAAAAAATAGTATGAAGATGATCCTTTTATTTTGGCTTCTCAAGCATCTCAAGTATTCTACTTAGATGAACCGGAGTTAGGACATCAATGGCGAGTAGTACAAAAATATTCTCCAAGAAATATATATGATGTTATCCCTCAGGCGGAAGGACAAGATGAAGAAGAAAATGACCCCTCTACTCAAGAAGCATACCAAGAGAGTCAACCCGTCTTAAATTTGTTTGTGGATTTGACCTAGTATGCGATGATTCCATTAAATAGAGAAGATATTGAGGCTGAAATTGTTGATGCGATAATTGAGAAAAATGTTGAATCATCTGAAATATCTACAGATGATGAGAGCGAATTGTCAAATGAAACTGATACAGATTGACCAATTATGTGTTAACATTACACTTGATGACAAATATTTTACTTATTGAATGTATTAGTGGTTTGAAATTATCCCACCAAAGAGGAAGGAAGTTCGCAACCCATCTCCACCTGTTCCTAACTCTCCTTCAGATTGACCATTAGAGATTGACTCTACAGAACATGGTAAAAATCTAATACTCATAAAATTTATTAATTAAGGTCATATAATAGACATATAATAGAGATTGATTACAATGTTATATTTTATAGAGTCCACAGTACAATCTCGTCAAGGTCGAGGCACCACTAGAGGCGTGATGCTAGAAAAATATCGTAAGGTGGGTAAGATCAAGGTTAACATTTCTGACAAACATACTAGAGGCGAAGGACAACCAACAGTTTGACTTGCATCTCATGTGGATGCTCTTACACAAACTTATGCACCTTTGGCAACGACTTCATGAAAGAAAATTCCCCAAAATGTTAAGGAGCTTATCAAGAAGCGTTGTTTGGTAATGTTTAAAATATTGATTTAGTAGAATAAATTTCTATATTTTACTTAAATTTAGAATATTATAAATGATAATATGTTTGTGATTATTTTCAAGGATGATTTCGATTTAAATTTTGGTAAGAGAGATGAGAGTAAGACTGTGGAAGAGCTTATGAGTAATTCATTCCAAAAATATAAGACGAGGTGTTATGAGCATTATAATAAGTTTGAAAACAAGGAAGATGCATGCCAACATCCTTTTCAGGATGTCCGATCTTCTGAGTGGGAAAAATTTTGTCATATGTTTAAGGATCCATCATATTAGGTATAATTAAATTAATTATTTTACTTGTCCTATTTGTCATTTCGCTTCATAATATGTTCAATTTATTGCAGGAGCGTAGTTCTATAAACAGAACAAATAGGTCAAAACTAAAGATTAATCATCATGCAGGCTCAAGATCTTTCCATCGCCTCTCTAAGAAATTGGTATTGCTGTTTTTTTTTTTTATTGGATATAGTTAATTATTTGGATGAATCATAATGACTTTATATCTTAACACAAATTTATTGTAGCAAGATTCAGATACCAATTATAATCTGATAAAATTATATGCTGCATCGCACACTAATCGTAATGGAGAGTGGACTCATCCTAATGTCTGTGAAAATTATGTAAGTATTATAGCCTGTTTTAATTAAATATATTAGAATATTTATGACAATATTAATTCTTTATTTTATATATGTCTAGGATAAAATAGTTGTCCTACATGCTGAATCTCCGTCAGATCAAAATTTCCCAACAAGTGATATTGATATTTTTACACAAGTCCTGGGTTAACATTCAGGATATTTGAGGGATTTGGGTCGCTGTGTAAAGCCTTCTCCCTCTTCCTTTTCTTCCGGGTTTGCCTCTACGACATCTATAACGCTAGAGAATGCGAGTTCCAGAATCGAAGAATTGACTGCAAGGCAACATAAGTTAGAGGCTCAATTGGCGAAACAAGCAAACATGGAGATGCGCTTCAAACAACAAGAAGAGTTCAGGAGACAGATGCAATTCCAAATGCAGCAGCTTATGCAATAGTACAGGCCTCCAAGCAACTGATGGTTTTTTACGTACATATTTTGGGATTATCTATTTATGTACGAACAATGCCAGTTTCACGGTTATTTATTTAGTTCGCACTTATTATAAAACTTTTGTGAGTATTAAACAGTTTCTAATGTATTATTTCAAATATTATGAATGTCTATTTGGTTTTTATTATTGAGTTTAAATAAAATAGTTATCGTTCGAATGACCAATTAACGTTCGAACTCTATTTATTTTCATATCGTTCGAACAAAAGTTTCACCCCGTTCAAACTCTTATACCGTTCGATCTGTCCGTTTAACGTTCGAACGAAAAGCTATATTTATACTGTTCGAACGGGTACCTAATGTCTTTTTTGTTTGAACCAAATTTGCAATCGTTCAAACAAATTAATACTGTTCAAACGTAAAATTGTAACCGTTCAAACGATATTCTGGGACGAATTCCAACCAAGACAAAAAAAATTTCCCGTTCGAACATGTTCTAACGGTTTCCTTCAAATTCGTCGCAAAAGATATTTTTTGGGACGAAATGGTGACTTTCGTCAGAAAATATCTTTTGGGACAGTGTTGTTGGGACGAGCTTGGGAAGAATTTTTTTAGTACCAAAACATTTTTTGGGATGAAATGACTATAATACGAAAAATTTCATCCCAAAATATCGTTTCTGTTGCAGTGTGAGACATGAAATTCTCATCTCATCTCATTATTACAACTTTGTCAAACTCACACACAAAATACCATAAACAATTCAATTTTTTCAAATCTCAATTCAACTTTTTAAAATTCTAAAATAATAATAATATTAAAAAATAATATTTTAAATTTTAATCTAGGTCCCTCTCCTCTTCCCAACTAGACAATGAATGGGTCCCTAGGTTATAGATGACATTAATGTTATGTCCCTCTCCTCTTCCCAGCTGTAGCCTGTCTCGGATAAGATCCATATAATAGAAAATCAATCCACCTCCTTCCCACCACTTTCATGAAATTAAAGCTGTTACTTTCTCTCAGAATTGTAGTATACTTGTTGATCCATAATGTACAGAATTTCAAGTTCCCCATCAGAATCACAAAGGTTTATTTTCATCCTACACAATGTCTCATTTCATACTGCCTATATCTATTTGACAAAAAGGTATCCTACATCTGAATGAGTTATTTATAGTTAAAGAATCTCTTTCTAATTGATCTAGAACAGTTAAAAGATTCTATAAAAGAAATAGGAGGATTATGCTTCTGGTTGCAACATGCTATGAGGTCGTAGTCCTGTTTAGAGAGTCAAATCAATACATTCTAAGAAGTAATAGTCGAGTATCAATTTCATCGATCTCATAAGTATCATACCAAATCTCATCAATCGAATCACTGTTCGAGATCCATGATTTTATTTTATCACCAATCTAATCACCATTCACATTTTTTTCTTATCAATGAAACAAAACTCTTTACTTGTATCACTTAGATATCTCTTATTTCTCAAAAAAATTTATTGTGTGGATTTCATTTTGAAAAAGTCTACAACTAATTCCCCTTTGGTTCTTGGGATGCCATCTACACCTACACCCCCACCCCCACATTTAAGCGGCTAAGCAGCCAAAGCAAAGGTGGAAATTGAATGTTCTAACAAATGCAAATACACTACACGTCAAAGGAATTCAAGGAAAAATATTTTACGAGACGAAAAATTCTATTCCAAAGTCGGTTCGAGATCACACACCACACACTTAATGATGTGACAAACCCAACTGTTGAAACTGAGATGACTCAAGGCTACGGTGGGAATGGATTAAGGGCCTACCTTAGGTTGGATGGAGAGATTCCTCCATTTCTTACTTGACTTGGATGGAGAGATTCCTCCATTTATTGCTTGGCAAAGAACCTACTTCTACAATTGGTAAGTCATCGGGTTATTCAAATAAGTTGTGTTTTCCATGGTTTTCCCATGTTACAACTTTCGTACCCATTCGGTTGATCCGGAATGGATCGGTTAAATATTCCATTAGGGAGCCCGGTCTTGACTCTTCTGTGTGGTATTCATTCTCGTTCGGCTCTTGGAATCACATCCAGCAGTGGTTGGAACAGCTCGCAAGAATTTTATGCGCAATCTTTAGGGACGATTTTCCAGAATCGATTTCCATAAGCATAAGTCAAAATGAAAGTGTAAGCATTTCAATAAGTTGAACCCTTGGAAGGAGAGATATCTAGAAAGTGTTCCATAAAGAAAAAACAAAAGAGATTTGGCAGGTCAGCGAGTAAAGAGTTTCAAAAAGAAGAGGGAACCCTAGACCAATAAGATAAAGGTAGGGGAGATGGCCCTAAACCAGGAAGAACATACACTAGCTATACGACAACAACTGAAGCAAGAAGGATGTAGATCGCTCATGACACAAGAACGTCAGTCACTGAACTCGCTGCGGGAAACCTTGCTCCGGGGCAGCTGTTGAAACTTAGACGACTCAAGGCTATAGCGGGAATGGATTAAGGGCCTACCTTAGGTTGGACAGAGAGATTCCTCCATCAAGCCTAAACTCGTCTCGTGTGGATGTCTCCCTAACGTTGGATGAGGCTCTCATCTCCACGTGTGATCCACGAGACCCTCCCATCTCATCCTATCAGTGCGCATTCCATCAAGATCAAAGATTCCAAGCTTCAAGAAGTAGAATCAAGATCTTAGCTGAACTCGTGTTCCCTCTTTCTTCCATCTCCCCTCGTTTTACAAAACACAATAGCTCTCCCTCTCTCGCTCTCTTTCTCCCCCTTGTTCTTTCGTCTGC
Source organism: Pterocarya stenoptera (assembly GCA_003123785.1). NCBI lineage: Eukaryota > Viridiplantae > Streptophyta > Magnoliopsida > Fagales > Juglandaceae > Pterocarya > Pterocarya stenoptera. The sequence continues at coordinate 397,910 of QEOT01004119.1, forward strand.
AGATTCGCAACGATATAAAAAAGAAAATGCCTGTCGTTTCTTTTGCTCTCTTCAAAACAAGAACAATGGAGATAAACTGCCACTAGCATATACCCATGATATGGCTTCGCTTTGCCTAACTCCTTTGCCACCTTCAGCACCACCTACCTAAGTTTTGCAAGGTTATTTCACAGACTGGTAGGATTTCACACTTCCAGTTTTGCAAGGCTACTTTGAATCTTTTCTTCATCTTTGAATAGTTATCTTCTATCACATGAGGAGTTTTAAACTTCAAAGCCCATAGTCATTGTTGCCGGTTTAGAGCTAGGAGCCTTTCAAACACGAATAGGCAATAGAAAATGGAGACAGAGATTATAATCCACAAGTTGATAAAAAATAAGCCAAAAAAAAAAAAGAAAATCTAATCAAAATAAAAAAATGAAGAGAAAGAAAATGCAGAAGAAAGAAAAAAATCACCTGGATGAGGTTCAAGATTGACCTTGGCGAAAGAAATCGATGGGTCACAGCACCTCCATGTTCTTCTTATTCTGTTTTTTTCAGTATTGTTTTTAGCTTTTTCAAAGTAAATTTGTGTTTTGAAGATCTGAGGGATTTTGTGGTGATTCAGTGAAGAAATTTTGGGGGTGGGTTTCATCGAACAAAGGGAAGTTGGTTTTTGAAGAGAAGAGAGAAGCATGGGGAGAAAGGGAAGTAACGGGGGGGAGAGAAGCAAGTGAAGCTCGCAGCGGCCCCAGACGGAGGGATGAAGCTGGAGGAGGGGTGAAGCGGGGAGGAAGAATGTGCAGAGGGGGGTGGGGAAGGAAAAAATTCGAAATCCGATAATAGTATTTTGGGTGCATCAAAACGCATGCGTTTTACAAAAAAGAAAAGAAACAATTAAATGCCACATCATCAGGTGTGTGGGTTATGTGAAGTAGATGAGTAGAACTGCTCTTAGGAGACGGCCAATCCCCAAAGCTCAGCCCAAAACTTCTAATTCTCTGATAACGAATTGGATTACTAAAAAAACCAAGGAGTTGGATAAAAAGGGTTCCCACTTCCATGTACTAAATGGTAATTTCATTAACATATGAGAAGACCACTAGGTCCCCAAAATTGATGGATTTGTAACTTGTTCCACAATTTCGCACAAGGATTGAACTGTATTTTTTGGCACCTATGGATCAGGAGTAGTGTCTTTCGGCCTGAAGGCCCATTGGCTAAGGGACAACTATGATAGCATGAATGTTGCCACATTTCGAATCCAGATTGGCAAATACCATGGAAATCACAACTCTAAAATAGACTTATGTTATTTCTCTGGAAATTAAATTGCTTGGGACATTATGTTACTGACTTGAGTTGTCCTTGTTCAGAGCTCCCAATATTGACTTTCCAACCTACTATGTGAATCCTTTGTTGAAACAGGCGGAGAGCACCTATTTTTGGAATACGTTTTTTCACGAGTGGCACATAAACTTTGTACCGTCTCACTGGAAGGCTCAAACCACATGATTTATATTCCAAAAGGACTAGTCAATAATACAATTGGAGTCCCATTGAAATCTTATAAAGAGCAAGAATTTCTCCTTCCCAAGCAATGTGGGATCCCATACACCACCTACCCTTATCCTTATTATATGGGGTATCACAATCTTTCTGCTTGACTCACTGATACTCCTTTTTTTGCTCAACTTCCCTTCCTATAATGGATTCAGACAATTCATAATGAGAAGAGAAAAGGTATCATGGCGGCGAGGAACATACTCTGAACAAGATTTGTAGATCAAAAACAGACTTGGGAGGATTGAATCTAATGATAGTACTTGAGAATAAATCCAATCATGGTGAAGCAGGCAATATGCATCATCAATGTCTTTGACTCACTCATCCAAATGGGTGACACAGTTTCACGGTTAGCCCTCTTTCCAATATGAGAACAAATATCCAGGAAGTGAATGTTCGCCTCTCAATTTCGTCAGGGCTGTTGTTTTACAAACAAGGCACAAATTATTTTGCATCAACCATTGTTTTATGCAGTCAGCATCAAAATTATGGCTGCATTCCAGAGTTCCAAGATCATCTCCCTCATTGTATTCCTCCTGCATATGAATAAACAATAATTTAGAAAGAGAGGAAAACCGGTCATTTGGGCAAAGAGAAGAAAACAAGCAGCACAAACCTAAGTTAGGTACATCATTTACCTAACAGATATAGCATGGTTCTGCATCAAGCTGAGACCCCACTGTAATTGAACATTTCCGTTGTCTCAAACGATTTAAAATTGTTTCTTCACTCAATCCCCTGCTAACATTACCAATGCGCTCTTCCACAACCTAGGAGAAAGGCGGAGTCACATGTCAGAAAAGCATCCATTTGCCACCATCAGTGGATCACAAATGAAATAAGAGTATATTCATGCAAGGCTATTTAAGTCAACAAAAATGTCTTTCTCCTAGGCTTTTCTAGCATTCTCTTGATAAGAAGTGTGGCTGGTGAGTAGACACTGTTAAGGTAGAAACCCAACCTCAAGCCGCAAGCTCTCGCCCCTAAGCATGAGACCCAAGACATTGTGAGTCTGCTTCAAAAAATAACAAAGTTTTAGATGAACACTTGCTTGCCAAGATGACTTGAAAATTGAAATCAAAGAGAACTAATGTACATAAAACCAGTGTAACCACTACAAATGTTGTAGAAAAGAAACGTCGAAATAGAAATAAAATATTCCAATGAGGAAGTTTGACAGCTTGGTCATAAAATTTGGGTTCAAAAAATGTGGTAAGAGCTAAGGTAACAGCTTTGTGTTTAGAGGACAAGTGAGAATAATCAAGGGCCTGAGAAAGAGGATATAGCTTACCTGATAAAGAACCAGAATTGCCATTTGAAGGTGGAGAACAGCAAGCATGTGAAGATGCCAAATGGCAATGAAAATCCTGCAAGTAACCAAGTGGTCTATGTGCTCGTGAATATCTTCTAGGAAGGGATGGAGCTGGTAAAGAATGTGATTGATTAGGAATAGATTCTGCATGAGTAGGAATAGAAACAAATTGATGTGGAGATGATTGAGTAGAAGCAGATTTTGTATGAGTAGGAATAGAAACAGACTGATGTGAAGTAGGAACAGATTGAGTGGGGATGGAAATGGAGTGATCAAAAATATGTTTAGGAAAAACAGGAGAACCAATAAAAATGCAAGAGGATATCAAGATCATAAAGTTTGTAGCCTTTAATGGCAAGAGGATAACCAATAAAAATGCAACTTCTAGCTCGAGGAGCAAATATAGAACGGTTATGAGCTAGTGTAGAGGCATAGCAAAGGGAGCCAAAAACCTTAAGATGAGAATATAAGGGTGGCTTTTGGAAAAGTAATTCATATGGTGTTTTATTGCCTAGCAGAGGAGAAGGAATCCTATTAATCAGATGAATTGCTCTAAGGATACAATCTGACCAAAAAATAATAATGGAACATTGGACTGAAAGAGAAGAGCACAAGCAACATTGAGAATATGTTGGTGCTTTCTTTCAACCACTGAGTTTTGCTGAGGAGTGGCTACACAAGACAACTGATGTATTATGCCTTTAGAAGAAAAGAACTGAGGCCTTGCAAACTCATTACCATTATCAATTCTTATAGTTTTTATTTTAGAATCAAACTGATTCTCAACCATGGCAATGAAATGTTGTAAGAGCACTTGGGTATCAGATTTATACTTCATTAAGTAAACCCAAGTACTACGAGAAAAGTCATCTACAATGGTTAAAAAGTACTTAAAATCATCCAATGACTGAGATTGAAAGGGGCCCGAGATATCACAATGTACAAGCTAAAATGAACAAGAGAAGCTATGTTGACTATGTGAAGGAAATGACAATCTTTTATGTTAGCGTCATTTTCATGAGGCGTTTATTTTCAGATTGGATTGGTAAGATTTTATTTTTTGGTATTTGCTGAGTTAACGATGTTTGTGGTTTCTCTTACAGGAATGTTTCTTTTAATAGTAGTTTAGCCTATCTGGTATTGATGTTTTTTTGGTTAGAGGCTCCCAGTACTTTTGACACCTGGTTTAGGAACTTTATATTGTAACCCCAGGTGTCGGTCTGTAACCACGGTTTTCCTCCGCCATAAGTGAGGGTTATTTAATAAAATTCGGGACGGGGTCACTCATGGACAGGTGAACCTTGGCTCTTTAAAAATAAAATTAAAAAAAAAAAAGTGGACAAATCGAACAAGGTATTGTATTATTAGTATCAGAAACATTAGGTACAAGATGAGACAACAACTTTATCCTAGAAAAGGAGGGATGGCCCAACCTTTTATGCCAAACATAAAATGCAGAAAGATTAGAATGTGAAACAAGACCAGATTTGAAAGATAAATCTCTAGAAAGAGTGATCATCTAGTTTGTGCAGTAGATATAATTCTCCTATGGCTTTACCCATCCCAATCATTCTGCAATGGGTGAGGTCCTGTATATAATGAGAACATTATGTACCAGAAAAAATCAAGCAACAAGATGCTGATTTTGTTAGTTGACTAACAGAAAGAAGATTGAATTTAAAGGAGGGTACACACAGAACATTATGTAAGATAAGCTGTGGAGAGAGATGAATGGATCCTATATATGTGACTGGTGCAGAAAATCCATTAGGTATTTTAACAAATGGATTGTGAGCAGAATGATAAGAAGTAAAAAAGGATGTAGAATGGACCATATGTTCCATAGCACCAGTATCTATAATCTAGTCATCATGAGCAATGTACGAAGGCGATATTGTTTTGATAGAAAAAACAGAAGTAAAGGAAGATTTACCCGAAAGGTGATCAATTGGAGAAGTGACATTTGTTGCCTGAGAATCATGAGACTCAGAGCTGAGAAGTGCTAGAAACTGTTGACATTGTTGTGAGGTAAAAGGAATTGAGGATGGAGAATCAGCAGTGGTAACTTGATGAGCTGAGGATGAAGGATTGGAAAACTTCCCTTTGGAGTGATATCGAGGAGGATATCCATGTAACTTGAAACATTTTTTAATGACATGCCCAAAAACAGAGCAATGGAAGCAAATAAGTCCATCTTTCCGAGTTGAAGGTTTATTCTGATGTATAGGTTTTGCTGAAGATAAAAGTGCAACAGATGGAATATTAGGAAGCATTACCAAGCCAATATCTCTCTAACGCTCTTCTTCAAGAACAAGGGAGAAAACCTTGTTGATAGAAGGAAGATGATCAATGAGGAGAATCTGACCGTACACTTGAGAAAAAGAATCATTCAGCCCCATCAAGAATATCATAACATACTCTTGCTGGTGCATATCCATCAAGGTACGTAAACCTCCACATGAACAAACAGGTAAGGGTCTATAATTCATCAATTCATCCCATAAACCCTTCATCTGAGTAAAATAACTACTGACAGAAAGGTCATTCTACATAAGAGTGGCAATTGACTTTTGCAATTGGAAGATCCGAGGGCCATTACCTTGAGAAAACCTTTCTTGAAGGTCAGACCACATGTCCATGGCAGATTATCACACTGGTAGCAATCTCTTTAGAAAGATAATTGAGAAGCTAGTAAGAACTTGTTATTACATCTGGTCCAGGAGGAAAAAAGAGGAGAAGTTTCATATGGTTTAATAATAGAGCCATCAATGAAACAGACTTTGTTCTTGGCAGAGGCCATGAGCATGGGCTGATGCCATGTGTGATAATTGTCACCAATAAGAACTTGAGTGACAAGAACATATCCTGGACTATCACCATGATGAAGATAGTATGGACTGGAAGAATCAAAAGGATCAATAGATGAAGATGAAACAGACGAAGAAGACATGATGTTTTTGCGCGGGAACATGTTGTTCAAACTGATACCATATTAAGACTGATGCCAAGAAGATGCAGAGCAAAAATTGTATTACTCAAAGTTAAGCTGACGTCAAATTAGAAGTGTTGCTTTTATATCTACATACAGGCGGGAAAAGTAAAGTTTAAATAACTAACTAAACTAATCATATATCTGAACTAAAAATAGAAGTAAACTAAACTAAAAATAATCAAGCCTGTCTCTAAAATCACCAACCATCTAGACAACTCTCACAGTTATTAAAAGCATGCAAGACCCATATGATCGTAATTGATGAAACACAAATCCACATATTTGATGACTGTTGCTATCGTTACCAATCACAAGAAATGATGTGCCGTCTCAACCATTTAATATAAAACAACCTTTTCTCTTATTACTTATCAAAACATAAAAAATAAAACAAACTGGGTTTGACACTAGACGCTTCACATGAAAGAGTCCAAATATTTAAATTTAAAAAGGAAACGTCATATGTAAAATGAGTTCTCAAACATACCTCGGATACAAGTCTGCTACTTCCTTCACCGGCTACAGTAGACGTTTGCAATAAATAGGGGATTCCAAGACCACCATCACCTTGTCTCTCTACCCACAATGCTGACCTTGGGTGTGACTGAGCATGGCCCGAGTTACTAGGTCTAGATGAAAAACCAATTTCTTGTGACAAAACAAGACCCAAACCCAATGGGGAATAATTACTCCTCTAGCCTCCAGATTCAGATCCAGCAGAAGACATCAATGAACAACGAACATATTTAGAAAATCTTCGTTGGCATTTTGGAGGACTATGTTGAGGAGCTAAAGTAGGAGCAAATGATGGATGGACACCTGAACTGGGAACATGTCGAGATGTAGAGGCAACATTTCTAGGAATACTTACATTTCTGCTAGTTGAACCCCTATTTGCTGGAGTTCAAACCAAGTTTATCAGTTCGATAGCAGGCATAAACACAGGATGTTCCGAAAGGTTTCTTTTCATGCTTCTTGAGCCCATTTCTTCATGCGGCACAGAATCTCTATCTCCAGAAACCATAAAGCTTATGATATTGCCAGCTCCCAAGCTAGGTCCTCCATTCCACCTGTAACCTTGCACGTTTCGCGACAATGTAGGAACATGGACCTGTTGTGAAAAACGATGAAAACAATTGAAAGTAAACACGAAAAGAACAATCAAACAATCACACGACACAAGATTTATGTGATTCGGCAACTTGCCTACGTCCACGGAGCTGCAGTGGATTTTATTTCTTGAGCAATCACAAGATTTTATGGGGTGACTACTGTGCTCTGTTGTACGGCCACAGTAACTCAAAATTACATTTAAATAGGGTGCAGGGTGGAAAACCCTAATTTTCTCAAAATAAGTGATTTTTTCTCGAGAAGCGTGTCGAGCGCACTTCGAACGAACCTATTTATTGGCCAACTCGAGCCATCTATCGAGCGGCTCACGAACGAACTCTTTGTCTGAACTCCACTCGAGCGACATGTCGAGTGAGTGTTGAGCAGATCACGCTCGAACTCTCTATGTAAAGTCTCCGCTCGAGTGGCATGAATGCCTTGCTCGAGCGAACTTAGCCAGGCTCCACAATACTCAACAATTCTTCCACTTGGAGATTGGCACAACCACTATATCACCCTTTATCTCAAAACATGATATCCTCCACCTCTGGAACTCATTGCCCCTGTGTTCATGATATTCTCAAGAGTAACACCCTTTGTCAACATATCAACAGGGTTCTTACTTCCACAAAGTTTCTCAAGTATCAACTGGCCATCATCAAGTAGTGATCAAATGAAATGATACCTGATCTGAATGTGCTTAGTCCTGGAATGAAATGATAGATTCTTGGCAAGGAATATGGCGCTTTGACTATCACTATAAAGAGTGCCCTTCTGATTCTTCTTACCCAACTCCTCCAAGAAACCTTGAAGCCAAATCATCTCCTTAGATGCCTCTGACATAGCAATGTACTCAGCTTCTGTAGTAGACAAAGAAACTGTTTTTTGCAAGTTAGAACTCCAAGACACGGCAGTACCTCCCAGCGTGTAAACAAAACCTATGGTACTCTTTCTACTATCATTGTCTCCAGCTAAATCATCATCAGCATAGCCCTGCACGTCTAAGCTCTTTCCAGAGAAGCGCAAGCAGGCTTTCGATAAGCCTTTCAGGTACCTCAGAATCCACTTCACAACTTTCCAATGTTGTCTTCCTAGGTTACTCATATATGTACTCACAACTCCCACTGCATGGGCAATATTTGGTCTTGTGTAAACCATAGCATACATAAGTGAACCAATAGTTAAGGCATAAGGAACCTTACTCATATAGTTGTGTTCCTCTTCTGACTTTGGTAACTGATCCTTACTAAGCCTGAAATGACTACCCAAGAGTGTGCCAACTGGTTTGACCTTGTTCATGTTGAACCTGCTAAGTACCTTTCTTACATACTCAGCCTGTGAGAGTCTCAACATGCCCTTGACTCTATCTCTAACAATTCTCATGCCAAAGATTTGTTTTATAACTCCCAAATCCTTCATGGCAAAGTGCTCTCACATCTGCCACTTCAGATTATTGATCTCATCAATGCTAGCTGCAATAAGCATATTATTCACATACAATAGCAGAATAATGTAAGAATTGTCAAGGTGCCTGACTAGCAACAGGGATCTGCCTGACATCTAATGATATACCATGAACTACACATAAAACTGTCAAACTTCTTGTACCACTGTTTAGGTACTCGCTTTAGGCCATACGAGCTCTTCTTTAGTTTACAAACTGACCTCTCCTTTCCCTATACTACAAATCCATCAGGTTGATGCATGTAGGTGTCTTCTTCGAGGCCTCCATGAAGAAAAGTTGTCTTCACATCTAACTGCTCAAGATATAAATCTTCAGTGACAACCATTGCCAATACTAACCTGATAGTTGTGATCTTCACCACAAGGGAAAAGATCTTAGAATAGTCAATACCCTTTTTTCTATTGAAAGCCTTTTACAACAAGCCTGGCATTGTACCTCTTACTACCATCATGCTCAATCTTCATCCGGCGCACCCATTTGTTATACAATGCCTTCTTCCCGGATCGAAGTTCTGTCAACTCTCATGTCTAATTCCCTAACAAGGAATCCATCTCACCTTTCATGGCCAACTCCCATTTGCTAGAATTTTCATTTTGCAAAGTTTCCTCATAGCTCTGCGGTTCTCCACCATCTGTCAACAGAATGTAATTCAAAGTAGATGAGAAACGATATGGGGGACGAATAGTCCTAATTGACCTACGAATTGCAACTGCAGGTGTGGACGGCTCTGGATCTAACTACGGAATAATATGAATGGGTGCACTGGGCCCACTCTCTCTGTCACTCACATCCATGCACCGCACTGTGACCTCTGGTAGGTCCTCCAAACTCACAAACTCAGACTCCTGAGGAGTTGTTTCAGCAACTGTACTAGCATTGTCCTTGTACATAATCTTCTCATTGAATATCATGTTCTTACTTCTTATGATCTTCCGACCCTGCTCATCCTAGAAACATTAGCCAAATGCCTCGTCTCCATAGCCAATGAAATAAAATTTCTTTGACTTTGCCTAAAGTTTACTACGAGCATAAGAATCAACATGAACATAAGAAAGACAGCCAAAAGTTTTAAGGCGAGAAAATTTGACCTCTTTTCTGCTCCAAATCTCTTCAGGCAGTCCACAATCTAAGGGAACTGATGGCCCTCGATTTATTATGTAGACAGCAGTGCTGAATGCGTCTTCCCAGAATGTAGGTGGTAGTCCAGCATGCAGCCTCATTGTGAAGCTCCGACTCCCACGTACAAAAAGCCTCGGGAATCGTGACGTCAGGATGATGACACACGGTCACACATCCCAACGACAAGTGCTAAGTGTGTGCAACAAATAAACAGTGCACAATAAAATACGCAGCGGATAATAATAATTAAGTCACTAGTACCAGAATTTTAGTTTAATACAGATATCCAAATACAAATTGTTTAAAACATAAACCAAATGTCCCATAAAAAAAACAAGAGCTGAAAATAAAAAAATATAACTCGAGTGATCCCAGATCACTCCTCCGGCGGAGCCAAATCCTCAGGCTCGGTACCTGCATCATCATAATCAAAATCTGCAGTACCATTAAATGGTACCACAGGTAAGTTATAACCTAACCAATCCTGAAATAAAAACACATTTAAGCATCTAATCATGCATGCCCATGATGCAGTATGCAAGAAATGCAACACACGCCAAAATCACATTTTGGCCCAAAAATATTAATCCGTCATTTTCCCAGAAAATGACACACAAAAACCAACTCACGCTATTTTCCCAGAAAACAGCCATTTTTCCATTTGTCCATTAATCCATATGCACCATGGTCTCCCCTATGGACCATCCGCACGTCTTGGCTAATTTACGAGCGATGCCCAGTTCCGCACCCAATACGTTCGTGGCCAGGTCATCCTCTAGCCCCCGCCAGCAGAAGGGCCACGGAGTCGGCACGAAACTCGTCCGATCCTGTTGTCGCCCGGCGACAACCCAGGGAACGTCACTCAGTATATTCCGCTCCCGAGTGACCAGAGGAGCTCCACTGAGATAATGCCCCATCTCGGCTCGGGGTCATGATACACACGCACTCAAAAATCCATTCCACATGAAAACCCAGTTTTCAAAATAACCATATGATCATGAATGCAATTACACGAAAACCCAGTTTTCATTTTACAAACAGGAACATGCGTGCAATATGCAATGTACCAAACCACAATAACAGTATCCAATAACCAACCAGATCACAACATAACCAACACACAAGTACTCCGTCCTCAATCCATCCACCCCCAAATTCTCCTCGGACTCAATCCGGAAACCAACCAGAACACAGTATAAACAATTAGTGCAAAAATATATTTAAATCTCAAAAGATTGTTTAGGAAATACTTACAGCGCTATAAAAATATTTTCGGAGGATCACGAAGGAGTGGAAAGCACCAAAACAGCAACTTCACAGTGTAAAAACACTGTGGCTGAAAACACAGTGAACCCAAAATTACACGGGGTCAAACGAAGAATTGGGAACGGTAGGGTAGGGCCTATGGGAGGTGGTGAAGTTAATGGTGGTGGCCTTTGGCCGTGGGTGGTGGCCGAAATGGTGGTAGAAGGCCGGAAAGACAAAATCGGGTGTGAGCTCGGCTGGGCTTCACCGGTGACGGATTGGGGCCGGGTTTGGGTCCAAAAGGTTGCTAGAGGGCCGGTGAAGAAGTGGTGAAGAAATGGTGGCCAATGGTGGCCGGACGGCAGCGGAACGGGTGAAGGAGTGTCGTGGCTTCGCACGGCTCTCGGAGGCAAACGGCGGCAAGGGGTGGCCTGAAATTGAAGGGGGTTGGTCGCCGGTAGCTGGGGAGTCGAACGCACCGGCGGTGAGGGCCACGGACGGCCGGCGGCGGCGCTGGGTGGAGAAGAACCGAGACCACGGGGGAGAGAAGAGAGAGAGAGTCGGGCTGGGAGAGAGAGGGTGTACGCGGGAGAGGAGGGAAAAAGAAAGAAAAAGAAAGAAGAAAAGAGGAGGGAAAAAAAGAGAGATCCAGACTTCAACTTGGGTTTCAAAATGTTCCAACGAAGAAGATTTTAAAACTACTAACTAAATAAAATAATTCAAACGCAGTGAAATGCTTAATTAAAACAATAAATAACACTGAGAAAACATATAAGAATTAATTTTCACAACTTAAAATATTATAAAATAATATTTAAAACTCCCATAATTTAAAACAAGAGAACCAATCACTAAATAAATTAAATTAATCATTTATTAAAATTACACTAAAATACGGGATGTTACACTCATACTTCTAGTACACTCATTAATGGTTCTGTACATACCTTCAGCAACACCATTTTGTTGTGGTCTCCCAGGAATGGTCTTCTCCATTTTGATACCATAAGCAACATAGTACTCCTTGAACCCTCCATCAATATACTCACCACCATTTTCAGACCTCAAGCATTTTAGCTTTAAGTTTGTCTCTATCTCAACTAGGGCTTTCCACTTTTTGAACACATCAAATACATCAGATTTATGCTTCAAAAAATAAACTCATACCTTCCTGTTGTGACCGGCAATGAACGTGACATAATACCTCTCTGTGTAACGTCTCCACTCGAGCTGATTAAGCCAGGCTCCACAATACTCAACAAGACCAAAACCGGTTGACTTTGAGGAATCATACGATCAGAAGCAAGTGTTGACCACAAGGCCAAAGAACTGGAAGAAGTCTTGGTGACAGCATGGAAGATGAAATACTAGAATGCCTAACAACATTCTCAGTAGAGATAAAAGTAGGGGCAATAGAATCTTGTTGATTTGAAGGATTTATCCTTAAACAGGTATTTCAATGGAAGCTTCCTGCTGAACTTAGAGCACTCCCGAATTCTTCCTTTGGTCCTTTAAAATATATCACTAAAATTTATTTTTTCTATTTTACATACTGACTTTTACAATATACTATACATCAGCTTATCTATTTTTTCTTTATATTATTTAAATATTATACTTTTTAATATATTTTATTCATTTCAAATAAAATAAAAAATAGAAAGTAGATAAAAAATGAATAAAGAGTAAAACGTAAAGAGATAAATGAATTAAATATTTATACAAGTGTGAATAGTGTTCCATAGATGTAGAGATGGTACTGTAGCAAACTGGATAGTAGTTATAAAATACATAATCCATTAAATAGACTATATTAAACTATTTCCTTCAAATTTTACAAAAACATGATTTTTACATAATCCATTAGGAATGCTCTTAGATCAGGAACCAAATCAGAAGCTATGTCCATTATGCCTAGCTCAAATCTTGGGTTCACCTGTTCGGGTGTAGCAGATACACCTAAACTACTGCTAAAATTAAAGCGAGCAGGCACAGCAGAGTCGCAATATATTTTTTACATAAAATTAAGGTGAATGATTGAGCTGCATTATTACATATTTTTTATATCTAGAACCAATATATTTTTAATTATTTTAATATTTTATTATTGGTTTTAGATGAAACAATGGTTAACAGACATAAATCTAAATTGTAATTTAAATTTATTAATAGCATAATTTATGCTTGATTTTAATACTTGTGATTTAATTTGATAATGTTTCTTCACATGCACAACACACTTTTAATATTTTATTCTTCATTTTTTTATCTAGTTTTATTTTTATTTTGTTTTTATTTATTTATTTATTTTCATTTTTTTGTTTATCTAATTTTATTTTTTTTTTATTTTTTGTTTTTATTATTTTTGTTCATTAATTATCTTCTTATACTGTGCAGCTGGTGTACCAAGCCTTGCAATGGTCCAGAGTGTAGATGACGTGAAGATTGCAAATCATCTTGATCGTGCTGTTGCGAGCATTGGGAGAAAGCCTTTGAAGGTCATGGTCCAAGTAAATACAAGCGGAGAAACATCAAAATTTGGTGTTGAGCCCTCTGGGTGTGTGGAACTTGTAAAGCATGTTAGTCTGAGCTGCCCAAACCTTGAGTTCTGTGGGCTAATGGCAATTGGTTTGCTCGATTCTTCATCGACTCCAGAAAAATTTAAGACATAATCAAACTGCAGAACTGAGGTTTGCAAAGCACTTGACATTCCAGAAGAGCAATGCAAGCTTTCAATGGGCATGTCCAGGAACTTTGAGCAAGCTATTGAAATGGGCAGTACCAACGGGAGAGTCGGATCCACAATATTTGGAGCAAGGGAATACCCAAAAAAATGCAGCGCTGCCCATGCACCTCTCCACAACCGTGAGCACCACCACTCCGTGAGCCGCGTCATGCACCTCAGCCACCTAAGCACCGCTGCGCAGCACCCCGCTGCCGAGCTCCTCCACTCAGTGGCTGTCAGCTCTCCAAGCCTCCTCTGTTTTTCACACCAAAAGCAGAGCAACTCCTCCTCCGTGCCCAGCCAAGTGCCTCCTTCCTGCGGAACCACCGTCGCACGTGTCCTCCTCTGCGAACCACCACTCCACGCACACAGCTTCCGCACGTCGAGCTACAGCCACCACTCCTTCCTCTACCCAGCTCAACCACAGAATGCAGGCAACACAGGGTTCAGCCGGTGATGTTCTTCTGCCAAGGACGTAAATGGAGATGGGTAGAGTCACCAAATGAAGAATGAGATGAAAGGCTGGGGAGGATGTAAGAGTTTTATTTATACTTGTGTTCTACACACCCATCTTGATAGAGTTTGGAATAGGTCAAAACTTATCAGTTACAAGATGAGTTATAATGGAATAAGGAAACTCCTAAGAGATAAGATTAACTTTATGTCTCTAATCATAGTCAAACACAAAGTCTTAGATTTCTTGATGGTAGAAGTTTATAAATAGCATTGAGGGGTTAAAGGGTTTTCACCTACAACATCAAAGTGCTTCTAGCCATCAAGAGACACTAGTGAGGTTAAGTTGCTAGGGTGATCCTTCTCTCATAGACAAATTAACTTCTTCATCAAATAGATGGAGAAATGTACGTGTTTAATTATCATTGTTTTATTATTGTGGATCATAGAAAATCAAAGATCCAATTATTAATGTTCATGTTAAAAATATTTAACATGTGGTATCAGAACTACAGGTTGTAGATTTTTTATGATCTCAATAAAATATACAATCAATATGTACTTTCGTATATTTTGATTTTATAAAGATTGAAAACATTGTTTTGACGATCTGAAAAAGAAATTAAAAACAGTGCCTTTCGATCTGACAAAAAGATTTATGTTGATGTTTTCTTTTTACATCTATTCTGTGAAAGACCCACACGATAACATGATGCACATGCCTTTCGGTGTTTGCATTTCCCTTTTTTTTTTTTCGTACCGTGTCTATGCTGGAAAAATTAGAAAAACTCTCATAATTGTTCACGATTCCAACTCCTTGCTTGTGTGCTAATTCATGTTTTCCTCTATGTTTTATACACTGTTGCGTGTTGGTAAACCATGAGTCGCCGAGTGTTGGCTGTAAGGAGGTTGAGGAACCGCTGTGTAGCCGTTGTGTGTGGGCAGAGTACCATGTGTGGTGGCTGGTGTCACCATGCCGGTGGCTCAACACTTACGGCCGTGTAAAGGGGGTAGCGTAAGGGGCTGTAAAGCCCAAATGGGTACTGCCGTTAGTGGTTTTCCTCGATTTTTTGTCTCGATTTGGTTAGTACAAAAACAGGAGGATTTTTGGCACTGGGAGGAGGTTCTCAGCCTCCTCCACGTCGTTTTTGTGGTGGCAGCGTAGAGGGCTTTAAAGCCCAGTGGCCGCTGCAGCGAGGTTGAAAAAAAAAAAAAAAGGGAATACCGTGAGTGGAGGTGGACCTCGGCGGCGGGAGAAGGTTGGGGATGCCATGCCGTCTTTTCCTCGTCAACAACGTCCACCGTTGCGTCAAAACCGAAGGAGGAGATCGGCGCTGTGTGAAGTAGTGTGCGGTGCTGCAATGGATTAACATGGAAGAAGAAGAAACCTAAGGGTTTCTTCTAATTTCTAAAGGGCCTGGGTCTAGCCTGAGAGAAAAGAAACGGGCCACTATGTGGCCCAGCCCGGAAAAGAATTAAAAAAAAAAAAACCAGAATGGATATCAGGCCTGTAGGCCCTGTACATGTACAGGCCCATACCAGGGTCTAGGTTGACCGGCTCACCACCGAACCGAGTTTAGGCCCGGGTTACTGGGCCGGACCGGTCCAGACCCGAACAGGTCAGATTATATTATTATTTTAATATTAAAAAAAAGAGAGAAATTCTGAAATTTATTTTTCTGTTATATACATGTTGTTATTGTTAAATACATGTATTAAATTAAATTTTCTATACATGTTATTATTGGTATATACATGTATTAAATTAGATTTTATGCATGTTATTATTGTTAAATACATGTATTAAAATTTTATTAAATGTTGTTATTATTAAATACATGTATAAATTGATTATTTTGGCTTTTATTATTATGTCATGCATATTTGTTTATCTAATATAGGGCAAATGATTTACATTAAAATTTAAGAAAAGATTGGTTGCCCAAAGGTATAAGATTTTCTTAATTTTGGTGACAAATCATTAAACCCATAGTAAGGTGGATATGATGGAGAGAACACTTTGTGTATCAAGCTCTACTCCCAAAGGAGGGTCTTGATGACACTTCTAGTTCATCCATCAAAAGTAAGGTGGGAGGGAACACTTTGTATGTCAGAGTTTACTCCCAAAGGAGAATTCTGATGATACAACTAGTTCATCTACAGAATTGAATACTAGTGAGAACACTTTGTGTATCAAGATCTACTCCCAAAGGTGGGTCTTGATCATACTATTAGTTCATCCATAATTGTTTAAATTCTGATTATTGTTTATAAGTGTCTAACTCAAAGCATTATGTGACAAATTTCTTGCAGTAAGCGTACCTACATCACTACACTCACAGACTTCATCTGTTCCTGTTTTGAATGGTTCTAATCTTTCTGAATGGGTTGAGCGAGTCAGGTTCACCTTAGGAGTCCTTGACCTGGACTCATCACTTACGAGTCCAAAACCACCACCCGTCACTGAGGATAGTAACAGAGATCAGAGAGAGTCATCTAAACAATGGGAAAGATCAAACAAGTTGAGCTTAATGTTCATGAAAATGACCATAACCGAAAATATAAAAAATTCACTCCCTAGTACTGAGGAAGCCCAAACTTTTTTGAAAAATGCTGAGGAGAGGTTTCGGTCCACAAATAAATCTTTAGCAGGAACACTTATGGCTAGACTTACCACCATGAAATATGATGGTGCTAAAGGAATCAAGAGCATATCCTTGAAATGACAAATATTTCTGCCAGATTACAAACCCTGGGAATGAAAGTAGAGGAGTCCTTCATTGTTCAGTTTATTATGAACTCATTGCCACCTCAGTATGGTCCATTCTAGATGCATTATAATTCTATTAAAGATAAATGGAATGTGAATGAGTTGGCAAGTATGGTAGTTCAGGAAGAAGCGAAACTGAAACAACAAGGGCATTACTCTACTAATTTTGTGACCAAAGAAGCTGGAAAGAAAAAGCACCATTATGACAAAATGAAACGAATTGGACCACCGAAAGGAAAGCAGCCTGGGAAAGTTAATCAGGTTAAGCATAAATGCTACTTTTGTGGGAAGCACGGACACATGAAAGCTGAGTGTCCTAAACGTAAGGCTTGGTTTGAAAAGAAGGGTAAGTCACTTGCCTTTGTATGTTCTGAATCAAATCTTGCAAATGTTCCCACTAACTCTTGGTGGTTAGATTCAGGTGCTAATGTTCATGTTTCCATAACCATGCAGGGATACCTTACAAGCCAAACACCAAATCCAAATGAGCGATTTATCTTTATGGAAAATGAGAATAAGACTGAAGTTTTAGCCATAGGAACTCTTCGTTTGGTTTTGAGTATTGGTTATTATGTAGACCTCCATAACACAATATATGTGCCTTCTGTGAGGCGTAATTTGATTTCCTTATCCAGACTAGATACTGATGGTTATTCTTTTTCGTTCCATAATGGTAGTTTCAATTTATTTAGAAATAATTTATCTATTGGTTCTGGGTTTCTTTCCGATGGTCTTTATCGACTTTGCCTCGATAATACATTTGTCAAAAATACCTATACTCAGTACCATGAAACATGTATTGGAATGAAAAGAAACATGATGAATGAAAATTCTTGTGACTTGTGGCATAAAAGATTGGGGCACATCTACAAAGAAAGGTTATAGAGATTAGTAAAAGAAGGGATTCTTCCGCATCTTGATTTTACTAATCTTGAAGTGTGTGTGGATTGCATTAAAGGAAAGCAAACCAAACATATTAAGAAAGGTGCCACAAGAAGTAAAGGGTTTCTTGAAATAATTCACAC
This sequence comes from Pterocarya stenoptera, assembly GCA_003123785.1. Taxonomy (NCBI): domain Eukaryota; kingdom Viridiplantae; phylum Streptophyta; class Magnoliopsida; order Fagales; family Juglandaceae; genus Pterocarya; species Pterocarya stenoptera. The sequence goes on from QEOT01004119.1 coordinate 415,671, forward strand.
CAATATATGTGGACCATTCTCCATTGAATGTTTTGGTGGAGAAAAGTATTTTATCACTTTTATAGATGATTTTTCACGGTTTGGATAAATCTATCTACTACATGAGAAATCTCAAGCTGTTTCAGTACTTAAGGTATTTCTCATGGAGGTGGAAAGGCAGTTAGATAGAAAGGTAAAAATCATCAGGTCGGATCGAGGTGGAGAATACTATGGAAAGTATGATGAATCAAGCCGTAACCCTGGCCCATTTGCCAAACTTCTTGAACAACGTGGCATTGTTGCACAGTATACGATACCCGGGACGCCACAACAGAATGGTGTTGCTGAAAGGCGTAATCGGACCTTATTGGATATGGTCAGAAGTATGGTAAGCAATTCTACCTTACCCAAATCATTGTGGGGTGAAGCTATTAAGACGACAATGTATATCTTAAACCGAGTTCCTAGTAAGTCAGTTCCAAAAACTCCTTTCGAGCTATGGACTGGTAGGACACCAAGTTTAAGGCACATGCATGTTTGGGGTTGCCCAGTCGAAGCAAGACTTTACAATCCACATGAAACAAAATTGGATCCTAGAACAATATGCGGGTACTTTATTGGGTACCTAGAGAGATCCAAAGGGTATAGGTTTTACTGTCCTAATCACAGTCCGAGAATGGTGGAAACAGGAAATGCCAAATTCATTGAACTTGGCGAGATCAGTGGGAGAATTGAACCCAAAGATGTGATCATTGAGGAAGTAAGGATAGATGTCCCTATACCTACATCCTCAGAAAAGATAATGGTTCCTCTAATTGATCATCACGATGATACATTGGAACATGTAACTGATCATCCATCTCAGAATGATAATACCACTGACAAACCAAGTTCGAAGTCACCAGAACAGGTTGTCTTACGCAGATCTCTGAGAGATCGGAGACCTGCTATTTCAGCAGACTATGTGGTGTATCTCCAGGAATCTGAATTTGACATTGGGACAAGTAAAGATCGACTAACGTTTTCACAAGCCATAAAGGGAAGTGATTCTAGTAATGGATCGATGCAATGAAAGAAGACTTAAAATCCATGGATTAAAATCAAGTCTGGGATTTCATTGAATTGCCTGAAGGGAGTAAAAGAGTCGGGTGTAAATGGGTCTTTAAGACCAAACGCGACTCAAAAGGCAATATTGAACGGTATAAAGCCAGACTTGTTGCCAAGGGTTTCACTCAGAAAGTAGGCATTGATTACAAAGAGGCCTTTTCTCCAGTATCTAAAAAGGACTCTTTCAGGATCATTATGGCGTTGGTGACTCATTATGATTTAGAGTTATACCAGATGGATGTGAAAATGGCATTTTTAAATGGAAGTTTGGATGAAGAGGTCTACATGGAGCAGCCAGAAGGCTACTCAGAAAAGGGCAAAGATCACCTAGTATGTAGGCTTAACAAATCGATATATGGGCTTAAGCAAGCTTCCCGACAATGGTATTTAAAGTTCAATGATAGTATTACTACCTTTGGATTTAAAGAAAACATTTTTGATTGATGTATATACCTAAAGGTCAGTGGGAGTAAGTTCATAATTTTGATCCTGTATATTGATGATATCTTGTTAGCTAGCAGTGATCTTGGCTTACTTTATGAAACCAAGGGTTTTCTCTCCAAGAACTTTGAAATGAAAGATATGGGTGAGGCATCATTTGTGATCGGAATCGAAATTTTTCGAGATCGAAAACAAGGATTGTTGGGATTGTCTCAGAAAAGTTACATAGAAAGAGTTCTTGAGAGATTTGGCATGAAAAGTTGTTCATCATTGGACACACCAATAACAAAAGGTGATAAGTTTAGCCTATCACAATGTCCTAAAACTGAGAGGGAGCGTAAAGAGATGGCAAAATTCCCCTATGCTTCAGTCGTAGGGTGCTTGATATATGCACAGACTTGCACAAGGCCAGATATTAGTTTTGTAGTTGGCATGCTTGGGCGCTACCAAAGTAATCCAGGGATGTCTCATTGGAAAACAGCAAATAGGGTATTGCGATACCTGCAGGGAACTAAGGATTACCAGCTTACCTTCAGAAAAACTGACAGTTTGGAGGTAACTGGATACTCAGACTCTGATTTTGCTGGTTGCTCTGATAGCAGGAAATCCACTTCAGGTTATGTTTTCCTGTTGGTTGGTGGAGCGATCTCATGGAGAAGTATGAAGCAAACAATCAATGCTTCATCTACAATGGAGGCTGAGTTTGTGGCGTGCTTTGAGGCCACAGTGCATGGTTTATGGCTGAGAAACTTTATCTCAGGGCTTGGAGTTGTCGACTCTATAGCCAGGCCGCTGAGAATTTATTGTGATAATTCCTCTGCAGTATTTTTCTCCAAAAATGATATGTATTCTAAAGGTGCCAAACACATGGAGCTTAAATACTTAAGCGTTAAGGAGGAAGTATAGAAACAAAAAGTGTCCATAGAACATATTAGTACTATGCTTATGATAGCAGACCCATTGACAAATGGTCTAGTAGCGAAGCAATTTAAAGAACACGTTGATAGAATGGGTCTTATGATATGAACATGTTAATGAGCTCGTAGATGTTTTGAATTCTATTTGGACACTTAATGATATCTATTATGGTTGTTTTGTTTCTGTTTTTCTTGTCTTTTCACTTTATATGTACATTAAATAGTGTGGATGAATGATAACAAGATAATGTCTACAATAGACATGAATTGGACCCCAAGGCATTACAGTATTAGCCTTAATTATCCCAATTAAAGATCATGTTAAATTAAGTTACTAGTGTTGTGATACATGGAAGGAAATTTGTTGATTAAATAACAGAGGACCGCCATGACTTGCATTAGTAGCTAGTTTGACATTGATATTATGGAACTCATGAAATGCATTTTGAGCTATGAAAAGTTTCAGGAAATGAATTTACGCAGTATGATTAATTTCCTGTAATAAACCCATGAACGAAAAATATTATTTATGGGTGTATGGGCCAAGTGGGAGAATGTAAGAGTTTTATTTAAACTTTGTGTCCCACATACCCATCTTGATAGAGTTTGGAATAGCTCAAAACTTATCAATTACAAGATGAGTTATAATGGGATAAGGAAACTCCTAAGAGATAAGATTAATTCTATATCTCTAATCACAGTCAAACACAAAAGTTTTAAATTTCTTGATGGCCAGAAGTCTATAAATAGCACTGAAGGGTTAAAGGGTTCTCACCTACAATATCAAAGTGCCTCTAGCCATCGGGAGACACTAGTGAGGTTAAGTTGCTAGGGTGATCATTCTCTCATAGTTAAATTAATTTCTTCATCAAACAGATAGAGAAATGTACGTGTTTAATTATCATTGTTTTATTATTGTGGATCATAGAAAATCAAAAATCCAATTATTAATATTCATGCTAAAAATATTTAACAGGGGAACCAAAAAGCAAAAAGAAAAAAAAAAAAAAAAAAAAAGTTAGATGCACGCCGCACGCGGGACCACAGAGAAGAAATAACTGGGCTGAAATCGGTTAGTATGCAGGCGTTGCATGGAGATGCTAAGCGACGGAAAGAAAAAGAAAAAGAAAGTAAAAGAAGTGCTGGCGAGAAGAAGAAATGGAATTTTGGACGCTGGCGAAGGCAACGGAAATCACGCCAGGGACCTTTCGGCTAGAAGAAACAAAAGAAAGAAGAAAAAAATAATAAAGGGTAGTTCATTGGGACGTTGCGCAGCTGGAAGGAACGAAGAAAGGATCTGGGCGAAAGAAATAAAACACACGAAGACTGGACGCTGAACGCTACAAAGAAATAAACAGAAGATTTCCGTTTGGACGGACGCGAGGACACAAAGAAAAGCAACGGACAGAAAATGAAAAAACACGCCCAAAGCAAAAGGAAATTCACGCACGCAAACTGCGGACACGGAGAATTATTCGGGAAGAAAAGAATAGAATTTAAGGAGTTGAAAATGAGGTACCTTTTTTTTTTTTTTTTTTACCAAGTGAGCTGGGCTTATTTCTTGGGCCTTGGTCTGATCATGGGTTGGGTCATAACAACAGTTTTGAATATGTATGAGAATAAGATGATCATAATTTCAGAAGTTTTGTTTCTTCAATAGTTTTGCCCTTAAGATCTGATAGAACTTTGGTAAATTCATATCAATACGATGGACTGAGACTTCTATATTTTTCTATTCGTGTGCATTCACTAAAAATCTTCTGGGCTTGTTAATTCAAACTTGAATTTATCTACTTGTAAATTTCGTAAATTATTCTTTTTACAATTGAATTACTACCTTTACGAATTTGTGACGTGAGTTTGACACCTGCATGAGTTTTTTTTAGAATTTTTCCGTCCATCAACATTACTCTAAAGACTATATATGAGTTTTTTTTTTCAAGAACTTTTCTGTCCATCAATATTAACCTAAAAGACTTGCTCGAAACGGAGTTTGCCATGTGTCAATTTCAGTTTTACTTAAAAATGGTTAATATCACTACGACATATTTTATTTATTATGACGGATGAAATTGTCACAAAAAATAAGAAATAGTCATAGAAACTTTTTTATGACGGTTTGAAACCGTCCCCACAACCGTCACCAAAAAAGCGTCGTAGAAAGTATTTTGTGGTTGTTTACAGTACGATGATCACTAAAAGTTTATTTTTTATGACAGTTGGAAGTTTGTCGTGAGATGCAACGTTTGAACGTGAAGAGATTTTGTGACAGTCGAATTCCATCACAGAAAGTACATTCAAACGTTAACCTGACCGATTAGCATTCGAACAATAAATATCTAACGTTCAATATTTTTTCATTAGCACGTTTGATTTTTACGTTTGAATGAACACACGTTCGAATGTTTGTGATGTGACGATTGAATTTTGCATTTGCACGTTATTGGAAAATTGTTTGAACGTCAAAGATTGAACGTTAGGATGGTTAATAAATACATTCGAACGTATCTTTTTTAATCATTTGAACATTAAGAGATATTCTTTCGATAGTAACAGAATAAGTTCGAACGTTTGTGGAGTATATGCTATATATAATATTTACATATAAATATACTATATATAAAAACTTCCATTCCTTTTACGTTCGAACGTTTACAATACACATTTTTACGGTACAAGAAATAACGTAACGTTTGAACTTATTAGTTGTAACGTTCACACGTTACTTGTATATATGTAGTGCGTTCGAACGTCGAACGACATTTCAACCCATATCCAAAATTCGAACCATCACACTTAGCCAATGAATCCGTCACACGCCGCCTTCAATTGCCACCACAACCGTCACATAAAAGGTTAGTATCTATCTCTCTCCCTTTTATTGTTTTTTTAACGTTTTTAGGGTGTTTCGGCTGGGATTGGATTTGTAACTTGATTTTTTCGACCACCATGAGTGGCCAATGGCCATATGGCTATCGTAGATAGTCTACACTCTGTATATATTTCATTACTACGGTGGCCATTATAAGATTAACATTCTATTTGAGGAAATCGGAAATGGCTGAGTCAACTCAACCATTTCAGGGTTTAAACTTCCGAACATTCCACTCACAACGTTCGAACGATCATCTATACTTCTAACATATGTTAATTTATGTTTGAATGTACTGTTGCGTTCGAACGTTTATACACTAAAACATTTGAATGTAACATTTTCCTGGCCGTTTGACTCCTAAGTTCGAACACAACATTTCTATAGTTTGAACGTTTAGGTATATGTTCGAACTTTAAACATCAAACCTTTGAACGTTAAGTTAAACATGTTCGAATGCACTAGCACGTTCAAACGTATTTACATGAAACGTTCAAATGTAACGTTTCGTGGGTCTTTTGACTCCTAATGTTAAGACGTGATTATCTACATGTTTGAATGTTATCCTTTTATGTTCGAACGTTAAGTTCTATGTTTGAATAGATTTTAGAGCAGATTTAATTTGTTTCCCTTTATATATATGTATACTCATGTTTTTATTTTTTTGTATAATATGACTCATCCTTTGACAACTAGGAAATGGGGGAGGGAAGGAGCCTAGGACACTTCTCGGATAGGCTATAAAACTGTTATGGCCGAACGTGAATTGTATATCAACGAGTTCGACGAGCTAACATGGGAGGAGAAGAGCCTGAGGTCCATCTTTATTTCCAGAGGTTGGACCAACATCTGTTCACTGAGGAGGATATACCCCTCCATGGTCCGCGAGTTTTACATGGAGATGTCGTCCATGTCTTAGGATGCATCATCTCACACCATAACTTTAAGTGGTATTCAGTTCGAGGTTTTGGCGGATGTCATCGCCGAGCTACTCAGATTCGTCGTGTATTTGAGGCATCAACTATAGTGGATACTCAAGCTGAGGACGCACCAGATGTAGGCACATCTACATTATCTACTGGCCCGGTCAAGTCTAGGTCCAGAGATGTAGACCGATCGAAGGGTGAGGGAACTGATCAGCCTCAGGATGACGACCGCGATGAGGATTTCTTCATCCTCACTAGGAGATACTGCACACCATTCAATAAGAAGAGCACGTTCTCCCATATGTTGTTGCTGCCATTTTTTTGCATGTGGCATCTCATAGTTGCAACAAACATGGATTCTGTGGCACATAAGGCCACCTTTAGTCGGACTCGCGCACAGTTCCTCATACGAATGGCACATGGAGAACCCATCGACTTGCCATTATAGATATTTGAGAGAATCCGTTTAGAGGCCAGCATCATCTCCACTGACAACCTACCATATGGGATGATCATTACTTGGCTATTACTATACCGGAAAGTGTCACCCCAAGCAGAGGAGTGGTTGACTGAGCAGATGAACCCCTTAGACATGACCTCACATCGTCGAAGCATTAGACAAGGAAGAGGGCGTGCTTGGTTTGGGCCTGGGCCTACACCAGATCTTGTTCCTCCGACCCAGTCTAAGGCCGGTATTGCGCCTCATAGTGGGAGTACTAGTTAGCAGTCGATGGGTACATCTGCAGGGATGCACAATGCATTGGTCTCAGATATCACAGCGCACATCGACCGACATATCACGTCACTATAGTAGAGTGTCACCAATGTTTGCCATCATTTAGATATCCTAACCGAAGAGGTCAACACATTGACTGATAAATTTCATACATTTGTAAACAACTCGTTCTGAGTGTTTTGCACATTTATCGTATTTTGTATTTATATTTTAATATATTTCTTTTTCTATACTTTATGGCATTATCATTTAATATATCTAGTGTTTTTGTATTTCAATTCCCAATCTTTTTTAATTTGAAATTCTATTTTTAACTTTAAAATTGTTCATATTCGAACGTTAACTAAATCGTTCGAACGAATAACTTACACGTTCGCACGTAAGTGGACATAATGTTCAGACGTACATGAACCGTTCGAACGTATCATTTTATACGTTCACATGTACTCATTCCAAAATGACATTGTTTGAATTACGTTCGAATGAAACATTATTATAGTTCGAACATATAACCATTTCTCGTCCACCTTTAGTGAAGGTTTCCTGCAACCGTCATAGAAAATGATTTTTGGTGACGGCTCAGGACTGTCACAAATTCAAAACCGTCACAAAAACTCAATTGTGTTGTAGTGGCCAAGAAGAAATTTTATTTTGACCTTCAAACAACTACTCATTTTCAATTTACATACCAAACTATAAAAAATAATAATTTAACAGTACCGGAAACTGCCAACCCTTTTTAATTTGCACCCTTCGTCCAAAATAGCCCGTTAAATATGAGGAAATTCTAAAATTTTCGAATGAATTGTCTAAAAATCTCCCCCTAAAATTTATTAACAAGGAAAAAGTACTAATAATATAGAAAAATTTAATCATCACCCACGCTTTATAGGATCCAGATTAAACAATCTGCAAGGCGGCCACCATCGGCCTCCCACGGGTAGTCGGTGGGGCAATCTTTTATGGCCTCTCTGGGTTTTCTCCCTGTCTGTGTACATGGGCTTTCATAGCCAAATTTACAGAAAATTAACAGAGTGTTGAGATTCTATTTGTGCTGAATTAGTATACAATGGAGGAAGAGCTAGAAAGGCTCTATGAGAAACTTTCTCTGACTGAGCAGGGAGAGGAGGAAATCCAAGTGGAAACAAATATGCTGCACGATGCTATTCTTCAAGGCGAAAAATGTTTGATAGTGAAGCTATTGACTAACCAACACTATAATAGGGAAGCTTTCAAACAAACCATGAAGAAAATTTGGTGTCCGATGAAGAACATAAAATTTCAAGATTTGTAATTAGTCTTAATACTGGCTGAGTTTGAAGATATTAGGGATATGGAGAGGGTGAAATGGGAGGGACCTTGGTCTTTTGATAAGCAGCTGGTGTCAGTTAAATGGGAGGGACACAACAAGTTCACTAAATCCAATTGACTGAAGCTCTGTTCTGGGTAAGAATTCATGACTCCCTGCTTATGGCTAGAAACGAGTATATAGACAATTTAATTGGTAGGGCTCTCCGGAGAGTAGAAGAAGTTGACCTTGAGAAAGGAGAAATGACTTGGGGAGAGTTTATGCGTGTCCGAGTATGTATTGATACTTCAAAGCCTCTGTTGTGAAGGAAAAAAAATTAGCATTGGTTCCTCAAATCCATGCCGGGTTCGCTTTACATATGAAAGATTACTGAATTTTTGTTACTATTGTGGAAAATTGGGGCATGGGCATCGCGATTGTGGGGAATGGAAGACTTTGAAGGATCCAGATGCGATTGTTGTGTTCCCTTACGGACAATGGTTGCGTGCTGGTGGTATTGGCGACACCGGCTGAAGGGGCTGGGAAAAAAGAACAAAGCAGCAAGTTGTTGATCGAAAAAATTTTCCGATGCCCATTCCGACAAGTGAAACAAGGAAGACACCAGTTCAGGCATAAATCATGGCAACATCCGATAACTGCTGTGAAATGGTGGAAAAAATGGAAGGCATCAAATCCAAAACTAATAATGTAGATGGTAACCGTCCCACTCAAATACTAGAAATAATCGGAGAAGATCATGGCAGCGGGAGTTTTGGAGTGGTAGTTACGGGATTAGATTCCCACGAAAATAGGAATGTGGTGGAAAATTTGCAACAGAAAGAAGAAGACAAAATTTTGCCTAATAACTCAATGGGCTTGGACCAAGATATGGCAAGCCCAGGACAAGATATTAATCAAGAGTAGACCCCACTCGCAAAGCTGATCCATAATGCAAGTGAGACTTGGGTTGTCCACGATGGAAGATAAGACAACGAAATGAAACCGCAAAAAGCCATGAAGAAGACACTTACTCTGGAAATGAGAAGAGAAAGAAGAGAAGAGACGAGCTTGTGGGGGAAGATGAATTGCTGAGAACTCTGAAATGTGTTTTGACAGCAAGGATAAAAGATGATCAGATTGCGGAAGAACAACCCAAGATATAGGCGGATGATGGGTCACATCCCTGCCGGAAGCCATGACAATTCTAAGTTGGAACTCTCGGAGAATTCATACCCTTCAAGAAATTATCAAGAAGGAAGCTCCCGACATTTCCTTCAAGAAACTAAATTAAGGGCGCGAGCAATGGAATCTTGTAAGTATTGTGTTGGTTTTGCCAATTGCCTTTTGCATTGTGATGGTAGAAGTGGAGGCGTTGCCGCGTTAATGTGGAAGAATGATATTAACTTATCTGTGATTAGTTTTCTAAATTCCATATTGATGCTTTTATTCAAGATGATGTTGCTATTCAAAAGATTGGTATCTCTGCGTTTATGGACATCTTGATACTACCTTAGAATGCAAACTTGGGATTTAATTAGATCTTTGACACAAATGGATGGGAAAGCATGGTTGATTTTTGGGGACTTCAATGAAATTTAAGATCAATCAGAGAAATGGGGAACAAGACCAAGACCTGAAAAACAGATGCTTGGTTTCAAAGAGGTGTTAACTGACTGTGCCTTAATGGATTTAGGCTTTAAAGGCCCTAAATATACGTGGTGTAAAACAAATAGTATGAGTGAGAGATTAGATAGATTTATGGCTGGCAAATTACCATTGGTGCCAAATTTTCCCACAAGTAGTAGTCATTGATCATAGTACTGCTGCTTACTCTGATGTTCCAATGTTTGTTTCTCAAGCCATTTGGCTTGACAAGAATTGTTTGTAATGGTTGTTATAACCTTATTAATGAATGGTTTGATATAAAAACAAAAAACAAAAAACCCTAATTACCATATTTCTGCAATTTGTTAAATCATCATGATCCCCTTCCACCCATAATTTGCTGGCAATCGAATCCATCAAAAGTATGATAGACTAGGACTAATATTTAATCAGTACTAAACACAGGTCCATAAACGAAAACTAACATAGAATTATGCATGCTTGGCAGATAAGTATGCTAACACACAAAAGCTAGCATTGCTTCTTCATACATTAAGAAACCAAAACATAAACAAGCACGTACGACACCTTGCACACGAGGAGCTGGCCGCCTTTTGGTTTACGGTAGAACATGTTATCGGACACGGTACTAAATATGGATTGGCTATCAATTAGTAGGGGATATGTATCCATGTTTCTTGGCATATTGGATGAGGACTTTGAGCTCCTCTCCACTGACCAATCCATCTCCATTAGCATCGATGTGGCGGAGTGCTCGTTTAGCTCTCCAACCAGGCAGACGAGCACCGAGGGATTGGAAGGCAGCCTTTAGCTCTTCCAAGCTCAGACCACCGTCGTTGTTAACGTCGTATTTTTTAAGAATACCTAGTAACTGCTCCTCATTTAGAGGCCCTCCTTTGGACACATGACGAGTCATGTTATTACAAAAAGGACCCGAGCGATGGCCGAGAGCTGGGTGGCAAAGGCAAATAGATTAATTATAGACCTTCTTTTGGTATGATTTCAAAGAACTCTAGCATGGGGTTTTTATAGGCTTTCTATACATATGGTTAATAACCATATATTCAAGTGCATAATTGTTACTATTACGGTGAGACATGAATATATTCCAACTTATCTTGACATGCAAATGTCGATCGATGTCAATCAAATCATGATTAAATGTTAGATGTTATAACCCTTTTCAAACAAGAAAACCAATACAAAAATCAATTTTATAAGCATAGGATGTTCACGTGCAAGAATTGAAACAGAGATATATTGGAGATACAACAACCACAATTTTCTGGGAATATCAGAGATATAACTCAATACAACTAGTGAAATAGGGTCTATAAATGGTCCAACATCAATGGGACAAGAATCTCTAGCTTTTTGTCAAGTGGCTGTCCATACACTAATGAAAGAATCATCAAATGGTTGATGCGACGTACAACAAAACTTGTTAGGATTAGAAAGAAAAGACGTCGTGAGATTAATTTTAAGGAAAAAGCTATTCCTACCAAGAACGGGTCTCAAGAGTAGGTCGAGGTCCCATTATTTTTTTTATTTATTTAATGATTAAGTAAGTATCTTTTAATAAATTTGTATTTTTTTTAAATGATTAAAGTGATTAAGCAATTACTTGAAAAAAATAACACAAAATAAGAAAGTGCAAAATGCATTTATCTGTGGGTAGTGCCGGGACACCTCTAGGTGGCCCTAGCACTGCCCTAATTTTAATGTCATGTGATGCAATGATATTGAGACCAAATTGTTAGGCTTGACATCACCAAACCTGCAAAGTCGATCCACTGCAAGAAAACTACTTAATAGCTACCAATTATATTTTTTTTATGAAAATGATTATATTTAATTATTAAAATGAGTCTATTCTCATCATAAATGCTGATCAATTTTCTTGTAGTGACCGTCCTTTTAGCTGCCAATAAAAGCTAGAATAAAACTAAAAATCCTTGTTTAGTTTTAATATAAAAATTAATAGATAGTCTAAAATATGATACTCTCGTCCAATCAAAGGAACATTAATTTTAATAATACCATGATCTGTGACAGGAAAGGAATAACAGATTGCAATTATTAGTACATGGGACTAAGGTTAGGTTTGGAAGTTTTTTCAAATACAAAATTTTCATCCCATCTCATCTCATCTTATCATTATAACTTTTTTAAATTTTTACATAAAATATAATAAACAATTTAACTTTTTCAAATCTCAACTCAACTTTTTCAAATCCCAAAACAATAATAATATTAAAAAATAATATTTTATTCAATTTTTAACTTTTATCTCAAACTAAAAATTCTCATCTCAACAAACAAAACCTAACCTAACTAATAATCACATCATAAAACACGTCTTCCAACCCCTTTACAATCCACAGCATCTAGCTAGCATGTGGTGTGATCTAACATCAAGTCCTCATGAAACATATCTATTTTCCTTTTAAATAACAACAAGATCATGCAAATATTACAAAGGTAAAAGAATATTTCACATCAAATTAATCTCAGATCATATAAAGTTTTCGATCATATTAAGTGATCGAATCATTCATCATGGAGTCGGGAATCACCTATTTCATGATAGATATTTCAATACTATCTAACATTTGGATTGCGTTTATTGATAACGAATGCATGTAATACTTATTCCAAAAGTCTAAACTACTGTTGGGGCAATGGTTTGTGGGAGACATGAAAAATATTTGGATTTCCCATCAATGGTTGATAAATCTAAGTATAATACCTTTAGATGAATTAAAGAACGAATATGGAGAAAGGTAAATAGTTGAAAAAATAGCTATCACTACAACATAATTTGCCTTTTGTGACAGAGAAAACCGTCACCAAAAATCAAAGAAACGTCACTAAAGATATTTGGTGACGGTTTGAAACCGTCACCACGACCGTCACCTAAAGTGCGTCACAGAATACATTTAGTGACACTTTACTAAATGTCACTAAAGATTTTTAGTGACGGTTGGAGTTGTTCCGTTCGGAGTAACGTTCGAACGTTATAATTTTTTATGACGGTTAAAAACTGTCACATAAAGTAACATTCAGATGTAAATTTTTACGTCCGAACGGCAACCCGAGCAATTTACGTTCGAATGTAATAAGTTGACGTTCGTTGATTGATTATAATTCGAATGTATAATATTTGCGCTCGGACATTTATAGGTTCGAACGCATTAAACGTTCAAATTTTTGTTCGAATGTTATGGGAACACCATCCGAACGTAACGAGGATAACGTTCGGACGTGTGTTTGAATGTTTAAGAAGAAGTGTTCGAACGAACATGGTACGTTCGGAGGTTTCATCGAACGTTAATCGTCAAATCGCGTAATTATGTTCGAACGTGAAATCTTGTTGGAACTTTTTTTTTTTACATTCGAACGTACAGATCATAAATACACTAATTTCATAAAATTAAGAAACATACTAATTGTATCATATTACACACCATAAATATTCTACAACTAACAATGTCTTGAAAAGTTCTAAAATTAGATAGAAAAAGTTATATACACGAATTAAAGTGAGAGAATTCATTTCTTCTTTCCTCGCCCACCCCGCTTCTGTTGCAATGACATAACACGCTCCATTTGCACCATCATCTCCCGCTGCACTTGCTGTTGGACTTCATTGCGCATTCTTTCTTCCTGGTCTCTCTGTTGGTCCTGCAAACGCGTCTCTAAATGAGATTGTCGCTCTAAGAGGGACTCCAACTCTTGCTGCCTCGACCTCATATACTCATTCTTGCGTCGTGCGGCTTCCAAATCTTTGGTAAGATTATTAATTTGTGAAGTCGAAGAGGATGAGGATGATGAACTAGAATGCTTGAAAGATCGTCCCAAACCTCTTGTCATACTAGAGTTGGGCCCGAGCACTTGCGTGAATATGTCTATGTCACTCGGAGAGGATTCCCCAGAAACTGGTTGTATCTCCATCATTTTTTCCTGCCATGTCAAAGAAAACACACAATAAGTAAAGTATTAAAAGAAATAAAAAATAAAAAATAAATTTTTCACATGTTGCATAATTTATTTAACAAAAATAACATCACTTACATAATTATCTGCAGCGACAGGATCCATCCACTCACTACTCTCATTAGTGTGAGCAGCAGCATAGACATGAATGAGGGAAAAGTTTTCTGGATCATCACGTTTCTAACAAAGCCACATTAGCAATTTTAAAAAGATAATATTAGTACTTAAATAAAAATAGTTAAATAAATAAATATATTCTATAATATTATTAATTACAATTTTCTCAACAAGACGGTGGAATAATCTTGAACCAGCACGATGGTGGACAATCAAAGCGGATCTATTATTAGCATTCGTAGAACTTAAATGCTACAAAATTAATTAAGAATGTTAATTGATATATATATATATACATAAAATATATAGCCCAAATATATATGTAAATAATCATTAGATATTATTAATCTAGAATACCTGATAATCTGAAGTTGTGAAAAGATCACAACACTTTCTCCAATCGTCTAACTTCATCTGCTGGAAAGGGGATTGCGAAGCCTCTTCAACTGTCTCAAACTTCTTGAAGTGGTCATGACATCGTCCCTTGTGACGTCGGAATACTGTAGCCATCAACCCATTCACAATTCTCAAATCCTCGCTACAGCCAAAGTCGAGTTCGAATTCATCCTAATAAGCGAATTACGTCAAAAATATAATCCCAAACTAATCTAGTATACAACAAATGTACTCTCAACGTAAACTCACCAGCACACGGCTCCGAATGTGCTCCTTAATCTCGAGCGAAACATCTCGCCATGATCGCACATAAAATGGAGCATAAGCTCGGACAAGTGTACCAATATATGAGGAAAGTGCTGCTGCACTATCATCCACGCCTCCAGTGGAATTATCAGGAATGTTGACCTTGAGTTGTCCATGCCTTCGGCATTTCTCAAGAGAAATGCCACGTATATAACCACGACCACGACGAGCGGATGCATCAACTATTAAATATAATATAATTATATCTATATAGTTATTGAGATAAAAATATTGATATATAATTAACTATGTTGTTATTTTCTTACTGGTAGGTGTCGACTGATTGTCGTTCTCTTGCGTCTACACTTGATCTTCAGGAGGGAAACACTCGGGTGGGGAGTCCTCAATAGGTTCGGGACTTGGACTAGG
>QEOT01004119.1:431431-447796 GCA_003123785.1 Pterocarya stenoptera
AGAGTATAGAATCTATAACCTCGAACCGTGCATGCAGTGTATCGAAGTGCTCTATTAGAGGGACCACGGGCCAATGCATACAATTCAGAAGAAACTGATCCGGGATCATGAGCACGTTGTTCCAAAATCTATCAATTTCAATAATATATACGTATTAAAAGTAACCCATAATTAGAACATTATAAATCAAATAATCACAATGTAGTTTTAGTTCATACACGTTGTTCAAACCATCCGGGAAATTCTTCCTCGTGTCTTGCCTCTATATTCTCTACGTATTCCATCCTAAGTTTATCCATGTGATCACTGTATATATGTGCAAAAGAAAATAATATTTTGAGCACAAAAGTTATAATTAAACGACATTTGACTATAATTTGTCAAAGCATGCAACAACATACCTGAGATAACAATCAATCTCTCGGCAATTATTTAACAAGTACCAACGAACTTTACCCAACTCTCTATCAATTAAATCGTAACCCGTTTGTGCACCCAATGGTCGTACATTCTAGGAAAACACTGATAGCTCACGAGGAGGCGGAGCCTCAAGATCAGCATTTCGCTCTTGACGATTAAATCGTGTCTCAACACCACGAAGATATAGAGAGCAAAACGTTAACCATTCATCGTGTAGATAGGCCTCTGCTATTGAACCCTCGGCTCTAGCTTTATTCCCAACAGTGCGCTTTAAACGACCCAAATATCTTTCAACTGGATACATCCAACGGAACTGCATCGGACCACCCAATAATGCCTCCCGGGGTAAATGTATTGCTAAATGGACCATGATATCAAAAAATGATGGTAGAAAAATCTGCTCAAATTTACAAAGTATGATAGCAATATCTTCTTCCATCTTCTGGCAACTTCACACCTTGCAACCATTTGCAGAAATCCATCATCTCCTCCCTGGTCATCGTAAAACATGCATGCGGCATGATCAACCTATTGCCGTCCACTCGCAAATGTAGATTATGTTTAATTCCCATTCTCTCAAGATCTTTCCTTGTCTTGATCGTGTCCTTTGTCTTTTTATTAATGCTCATCAATGTACCCAGTATATTATCACATATATTCTTCTCTATATGCATTACATCCAAAATATGTCGCAACATGCAGGACGACCAATATGGCAAGTCAAAAAAAATACTACGCTTTGTTCAATTCAATTCTGCTTT
Organism: Pterocarya stenoptera; assembly: GCA_003123785.1. Classification (NCBI taxonomy): domain Eukaryota; kingdom Viridiplantae; phylum Streptophyta; class Magnoliopsida; order Fagales; family Juglandaceae; genus Pterocarya; species Pterocarya stenoptera. The sequence continues at coordinate 432,613 of QEOT01004119.1, forward strand.
GCCTATTTTTCTCTTATTCTTACCCCGGCCTTTGCCAAAATTGTTCGCTCTAACATGTACCAGTTGTTCCACTATCTCTTCTCCAGACAACTCATTTGGTGCAATTCTGTCCTCTACTCTCCCATCAAACTTAGCACATTTGCTTCTCCATGCATGATTTGGTGGTAGATAACGTCGATGACCCATGAAGCACAACTTCTGAGAATATGTTAACCACTCACTAGCAGTTTCTTTATTACACGTCGGACACGCTAACTTCCCTTTAGTACTCCAACCGGAAAGATTTCCATATGCCGGAAAGTCATTTATGGTCCACAATACTGCAGCATGCATCTGAAAAGTTGTCGACGTGGATGCATCATACGTTCTGACGCCTGTTTCCCATAACTCTTTCAACTCTTCAATCAACGGCTGCATGAATACATCAATGTCATTCCCAGGTGATCTCGGGCCTGGAATAAGTAACGTTAACAAAAAGTTTGGTGCCTTCATGCATCTCCATGGCGGAAGATTGTACGGAATCAACACTACGGGCCAAGTGCTATAACTTGTTGTCATATTCCCAAAAGGGTTGAATCCATCGGTAGTGAGTCCCAAACGCACGTTCCAAGCTTCTATCCCAAACTCTGGGTATTGATCATCGAAAGATTTCCATACAAGTGAGTCAGCTGGGTGCCTCATGTATGCGTTATTCTTAACTCTTTTCTCCTCGTGCCACCTCATATCAACAACTATTTTTTTACACATATATAGTCTTTGCAACCAAGGTCTCAAGGGAAAATATCGTAACACCTTAACCAGAACATTTTTCTTAGCCTTCCACCTCCACTCTCCGCATACAGGACATGCTTCTTTCCCCTCATTCTCCTTCCAGAACAAAACACAATCATTCTTGCATGCATGTATTGACTTGTACTCAAATCCTAATCCATTTCTCAACTGTTTCGCTTCATAAAAATTCTTTGGCAATGCAGACCCATCGGGAAGCACCTCGTTAAATAAGTCCAATACCATGTTTATTGCTTTCGTCGACATCCCACATAATGACTTAATATGAAGCAACCGCACAATAAACGACATTTTGGAATGTTTTGTACAACCTGGATAAAGCTCGCGTTTTGCATCTTCCCACATTGCAACAAAGTTTTCAGAATCACTCCCCCGACCACTTGAGCCATTGTCGTCTACGTCATCCATAAACATCCCAGCTCTAATGTCATCCAACATCTCTTCCATCTCATCCCGCTCATAATCATCATCCATGTCTCGCAAATAATTCGAATGACCGAACAATGCATCCGCTGATTGTGCATACGGCTCACCATGCAATACCCATCGGGTATACCCCAGATCCATACTGTTCACAAATATATGACTTTCAACTTCAGCCAATCCTATCGCACACAAATTTTTACACCCTCGACATGGACACTTAATGCAACCACGACTATCAGCAGAGCCTCGAGCAAAATCAATGAAGGTTCTTACTCCACGTGCATAGGCTGCATAATCCATTCCAAGTCTATTGCCTAGACGCATCCAACTTTTGTCCATTTCTAAAAAGTTCTATCTATTAGTAACACTTAATGTAAATTGAAAATTCACATGCATCTAATGCTCCAATTGCCACTGCTAATTTTTATAAGGTAGTTGGTCCTATCCCATTCGAAATTATATTATCCATATTGCACATATTCCGTCACTCTACTACTGTCCACGTCAGTAGAAATTTCGGCAGCACTTCCCTATAGTTCTCCAAGTATACATGTTCATTAAGAGGGATTGTGACCCTACGAACAGTATACCCGAAGAACAGTAGAGGAAGACACCGAAACTTCATACTAAACGTGTTCAGTAGGAGTAACAAGAATGTGCAATACAGATGATATAATCTCAAACTGTCCACACCGGTCAATTCAGGAATTAGTGCACACCTAAATATACACTAATTCCTGAACGGGTCTAAGGTTATTTATGCAATGTCACACATATTCATTCAAAAACCACATGAATCTTATATATACTAAAAATGTTAGAATTAGTAATGTTAAAAACATTCGGAAGTCTTATATTGTTGAACTAGATAGAGATAGAAGAATATGTTGGTGGACCTACCGACATACGTACACAACGAGGGGGAATGATCTTGAAGATATGTCTAAATTTTAGTCTAATCACTTAACTGTCACAAACTTTTTGGCCTTTACAACTGTCAAGACCAGAAAGACTTTGAGAGTCAAGCAATTTGACAGACATTTTTTCAAGATCATTCTCCCTAGTTATATAATATTAACGAGTTATTATACTTAATTTTATCCCTCTAAGTTGTTATGGTCCACAATATTATAACTAATTGATACTTATTTATTTGTTAAGTTAGTATTATAATATTTATTTATTATACTCTAAGTTGTAATTTTCACAATATTATAATTAAAAGTAACTTAGTGTTAACTAGTTGATATTATAACTAGTTAGACTTATTTATTTATTATATAGAAAATTTATTAGCTTATTTATTATACTTAGTGTTATCACTCTAAGTTGTACAAATAAAATCTCAACATAACAAAATATTTCTAAACATATTAATTCATCAATAACAATATTCACAACATTTAAAATCCTCACAATATTCCAACAACAATATAAATAAAAATTTCACAATATTATTTCCACAACAATATTACTTCCACATTTCAACAACACAATAGTTTCCACAACAAAATTTTCTAAACCTCACAATATTCCAACAACAATATTCATAAACATTTGTATTCATCAATAAACACAATAAACTCACAAAAGTCCATTATAATTATACTTAATAAACATATAATCACATGCATCTCATATATATCCATATCCCTCTAAGTATCTAAACCTCACAATATTCTCACAACAATATATTATACATATTAATTCATCAATAAACACCTTGAGCATAAAAAATATTCACAAAATTCATATACAATAATATATGATATCTCTAATCTATATCATAATATTTTCACAATATTACCACAAGTCCAATTCATAAACCTTAATCACAACATTTAAAATTCAAGACACAACAATATTCGTAAACATGCAATATTGTACATAATAAATAATAATCACAACAAAATTAGCTAAACCTCACAATATTCCAACAACAATATATTATAAAGATTAATTCATCAACAAACACCATAAACTCACAATATATTCACAAAAATTCATAAACAATAATATTTCTAATCTATAACATAATATTTTCACAATATTACCACAATTTCACAATATTCACCTCACAAAATTCATAAACATATATAACTAAAGTTTAGAAATATACCTAGCACTTTTTAATATCCTCTTACAAAATATAAGCTTTGAAGTTGCCAAAATAACAAATCCTTCAAAAAAAAAATAATAATACTAACTTGTTAGAGACATATACATATTTATAAAAACAAAAAATACAAGAGAAATAGTCTAAATTAGAAATAATGGAAGAAATAATTTTTCCTTACCAAAATACTTCCAAACTCTTCACCCTCAATAATCACCCTTTCTCACTCTATCCCTCTCTCACTCTACTCTCTCTCAATCGGCCTCTCACTCTCACTCTAACCCTCTATCTCACTCAAGCCCTCTCTCAACCTTCTCTCCTCTCTATTTCGCGCACGGGAGAAGCAGAAATGATTTCTGCTTCCCTCTCGTGCGTGACTTCATGCAAAAAACATTTCATTTCAATTAACGTTCGAACGTTACTTCCTTCCGGTTAGATTTTCAATATTTTCGTTCGAACATTTAAATGAATCGTTTGAACGAAAAAACTCACCACATAAAACGATAATCGAGCGGGAAAATTCCCGCCAACAATTTATTAACGTTCGAACGTATATGTAATAATGTCCGAACGATACAATTGAGCGGGAAATTTCCCACCAAAAAATTTGGAACGTTCGAACGTAATAAATTAACGTTAGAACATTAAAAATTCAGAAAATTAGGTTATTTTTTTTTTAATGGAAATAGACTTTATTTCATATAAATCCTACCCATCTGCTCTCTAGCACCCCATTTGAGTCTTTCTTTATGACGAACTTTGTCTTAACTTCTTTAAACTCTCTCACAACATTCCAAAAGTTTGTTTGAGAGAATCGCACTCTGTAAATATAGCCTATTCCTATTTATTAATGCTTAAAACAAAACCAGTCCGAAAACAAATAAACAAAACCCAAAAATAAAACAGTGCAACAACCACTAAACAATCAGTGATGGCGCTTGAAACAAAACAACCACAAAACAAAATAGTTACCAAAATAATACTATATTTAAAACATATAAATAATTACTATTATATATTAATGTCATATAATATATTATAGTTACTATATAGTCTATTTAGAACATATAAATAGTTACTATTATATATTAATGTTATATAATATCTTATAGTTACTATATACTATATTTACAACATATAAATAGTTACTATTATATATTAATGTTATATAATATAATATAGTTACTATATAGTCTATTTAGAACATATAAATAGTTACTATTATATATTATAGTTATATAATATATTATAGTTACTATATAGTCTATTTAGAACATATAAATAGTTACTATTATATTGTTTTGTTATTATTTTGATATTGTTGTTATATTGAACATTTAATTTATGGAATATAATTTTAATTTTGTTCCTGGTTATAGAGATCAGTATGATCTAAAGTGTGAAGATTATAATCTAAGACTCGAGCTACAACTGTTAATGAATGATATAAACGATCTTAAGGAAAAAATTTCATTAATGAAACAAGATAAAAGTTCAATGGTAACACAATACCTTTTATATCAAAGTAGAATGGATTTATTAGAACACTGGAAAAATCATCGCAGATACTTAATAAATGAAATAAAAACTATAAGATATCATTTGAGTATCCTTGCATTATAAAAAAAAAAAAGAGTAAAAATCATTAATACAGTTTTTAATAAAGATAATTTATAGAAAAAGAAAATGAAGTATATTGGGAGACTTGTGATGGTAAGCCAATGAAATCCGTTGGTCAGCCCATTTATGCTGAAAGGCTTTTAAGGGTGGTCCCGGTGGTGTTCCCTCAAGCTCTTAATCTACTTATTTCTCTTTAGATATAGGGAATCTTTATTCTGTCTCAATGAATTTGAACTCTTTCTTTAAACCTAATGAATCTAATAATGAATCTACTACTAGTATCCCTGTAGAACCTGATAATATTAACCAAGAAGATTATAATATAACAGAAATAGAAAGAAATTTACAAGATTGGACTATTCCTAATGTTCCAAAAAATCAAATATATAAATATTCTACTTTTTCTTTTAAGCTATCATTCCTTACCAATTATACGATTAAAATAGTAGAAAAAACTATTAGCCTAAATAATGATTATGAATCATTACAATTATTAACAAGAGAAGCAATTAAACAACACAAAGAGCAGAAATACTCTTACATACATTTTGGATTAGTACAGGTTGCTATAAAACCACTCACTAGAGTTGGATTAAACACCTCAGTATTACTCTGTCTCAGAGATGGAAGACACTTTTACTTCCATGATTCATTACTTGGAATGGTAGAATCAAGTTTATTCCAAGGCCCAGTTTATTTTAATTGTTATCCAAATTATTCTATTTCATTATTTGATCCTAATATATTACATGCTTTGACATTAAACATCAAAACAAATGGTTATAATATGATGAAAGGGTCACATCCTTTAACTGTAGTATATAGGATCCATTATAAACTAATGAAGACAACATTAGAACCACAAGCTCTTATTACCAGTCCTAAAGGATACACATTATTATTACAAACTAGTACACATAACTCTAGTATACAAATCCCTAGGCAAATCAATTGGAACCAAATTACTCTCCCAAATGAATGACAATTAGAAAATATTACTCCATTACCCAAGATGGAGAATAATTCTAAAGAAGACCTTGAATATATAGATCAAAAACCGGACGGAACGGTCCAAATTGCTTTTCAACCTTTTAGAAGATCTTTTTCACATTATTCTTCTCCTACTCCTTCTAGTTACCATACATCCCAATCTGTTCTTTCATCAAGATCCCAAAATTTTTCAACAAGATCCCAAAATTTTGATAACAAATCTCAGAGTGGCCTAGACACACATATTAGGGGAGTTATCCCGGGAAATATTATAGATACACCAGTTTATACTGTTAGCCATCCTGCTAGTCATCTAGATAGAGCATCCACCTCTCATAATTCTGAAAAGGAACCTTCTTCTCCAACATATTCTCAAGTGATTGGAGATGACTCCCAAATATACACCCTGAGTAGAGAAGAGTTTAAAATTAACAAAGAATATCTTAAACAAGATTATATGAAAAAAGAAAATAGTCATAAAAGATCAATATTCTTCTCAACCTTTACAAAAATAGAAAGGGATTATATTCAAGAGAAATATTATCAATATTTGGAAGAAATCCAAATTAATATACCATTCTTTTCATGGTTTGAGATTTATAAGTCAAACCAATTAACAACCATAAACTGGACTACTAATCAATGGATTAAAGAAGAAAACAATCAAACTGTTTACGAAGAATATCCTCATTTTGAAGCCATTAAATTCAATCAAAGAAATACCCAAATATTGGCCTCACCAATAAAAAAATATAATAATTGAGTAGAAACTAAAAATACTGATAATCTAATTCAACAAAATAATTACACTAATTTATATCTAAAGACCATGAGTAAGCAATTAGAAAGAATTGAAGCTCAGATATCTCCTATAAATCCTATAATAAAAGAAGCAAAAGAAATCCCTTTATTCGTCCCTCATGAAATCCCATCTCATCTAAAACTTGTCTTTTCCAAAAATAAAAATGATTTATTAGAACAAATCTCTAACAAATTAGAAAAATTAACTATTAGTAATAATGCATCTACCTCAAAACAACCTCATATTAATATGCTAAGTAAAGCAGATTCTCCTGAAATATCTGACTCTGAAATAAGTAATATTGAAAACCAATTCAAAAATTTAGACTTACAAATAAATAAGATTAGAGGAGACCATGTTAATAGTTTTTCAGCTCGAGATTCTAAACACCATGTCTCCATTACTCGAAATTGGTATCCAAGGCCTACCTTTCCTGATATGCAATTTGAAGAAAGAGAACATATAGTAAGATCTACTTTTGCACCAGATGTATTATATGAATGGAATATAGACGGATTATCTGAATATGAAATATTAAACCATTTCCAAGAAATGGTTATGGTAGCTAATGTTTATAAAAGTAATAGAAAAACTGACCACCAAGTGGCACATATTATTGTTACAGGATTTACTGGCCAATTAAAAGGCTGGTGGGATCACTATCTTTCAAATGAACAAAAAACACAAATATTAACTGCATATAAGCATGATGAAAATATGCAAGTAATTAAAACAGAAAATGGATTACCATTGGAAGATGCTGTAAATACTTTGATATATGTATTAACCAAACATTTTGTTGGTGATCCTGTTCAATTTAAAAAAAGAACTAGTGACTTATTGATTAATTTAAAATGTCCACAATTATCTGATTTCCGTTGGTATAAAGATGTATTTCTAACTAAAGTTATGATCAGAAATGATTGCCAGCAACCATACTGGAAGGAAAAGTTCGTAGCCGGACTTCCATATTACTTCGCCCAAAAGGTACGAGAATCATTAGTAAAAACATATGGTACTATTGATTTTCTTAATCTTACATATGGTGATATAATAACTACTATTAATAGAACTGGTTTAATTATGTGTAATGATTTAAGATTAAAAAAGCAAATGGATAAAGAAAAGAAATTTGCTAAAAAAGAATTAGGTACCTTTTGTGAACAATTTGGTTATACTCCATTATTAGCTCCTTCAAGAAGACATAAAAAGGGAAAAAGAGTTTATAAGAATTGTTCTAACAAAAAACGAAAATACAGAAAATCTTATAAAAAGATAAAAGATAAACAGGTATATAACAAACCAATAAAAACTCCCAAATAAAAAGAAGAAACAAATTGTTTGTTATAAATGTGGAAAAGTTGGGCACTATAAGTCAAATTGTAAGGTAAAACAACAGATTAATGAATTAGATGTTTTTGAAACATTAAAAGAAAATTATTAAATATTTTTATAATACATTCAAGTGAAGAAGAGGAAAGTTCTTCTGAAGAAGATGAAATCTACCAATTAAGAGAATCAAGTCTTTCGGAACAATCTTCTGAAAGTGAATTAGAAGAAGATGAGATACAGGTCTGCAATTGTTTAGACAAGAATAATTGTTTTTGCAATAAAACCATTAATGTACTTTCAAAACAAGAAGATATTATATTAGAATTAATAGACAAAATTAAGGATCCACAAGAAAGGAAAGATTATTTAGAAAAGTTAAAAGATACTTTTAATAATCAAACCACCTCAGTAGCCTCTTCCACACCTTATAATTTTTCAGAGATAATAGGAAGATTTAAGCCAAAAAGACAAAGAATCACGTTACAAGACCTGCAACAGGAAATTAATGAAATAAAACAAGAGGTTAGAAATTTAAAAGCATCTAATCTTAAACTAGAAGTTTCAAATGAACAATTACTACAAGAAATTATATTGTTAAAAATAGATAAAAATATAAATAACTTTCATAATAAAGAACAAGGAGAATGTTCAACAAGAATTATCAAAGATGAAACAGACAACTTCATTAATATCCTCAATAAGATAAATTTTCAAAAATGGTATATAGAAGTAACGATCTCAATTAATCAAGATTTTTTTTTACCACAATCGCTTTATTAGAGACAGGAGCAGATTTAAATTATATACAAGAGGGATTAATACCTTCTAAATATTTTGAAAAAACAAAAGAAACATTATCCCAAGCTAATGGAGTAAAATTAAACATAAATTATAAACTATCTAATGCACATATTTGTAATAATGGAATTTGTTTCAAAACAACATTTATTTTAGTAAAAAACATTAACACCAAGGTAATATTAGGAAATCCATTCCTTGCATTATTATACCCATTCTCTGTAACAGAGGAAGGTATTTCCACTAAAATATTCGGACAAGAAATTCAATTTAAATTTCTATTTCCTCCTGTATCAAAGGAAATTAACTCCTTAAAAGAAGTTTCATTATCTAAAGAAATTAATTTTTTAACAAAAAATAAAATTAAAAGGAAAGAAAAACAGATAAGTTTTTTAAAACAAGAATTAAAATATAAAAGAATTGAAGAACAATTAAAGGATCCATTATTAACTCAAAAAATTGATAATTTTAAGATTATGATTGAAAAGGAAGTATGTTCTAACTTACCCAACGCTTTTTGGAATAGAAAACAACATATAGTTGAATTACCTTATAAAAAAGAATTTTCTGAGAAAAATATCCCAACCAAAGCCAGACCAATTCAAATGAATAATGAGTTATTAGAATTCTGCAAAAAAGAAATTAATGATTTATTAACAAAAGGATTAATTAGAAAAAGTAAATCACCTTACAGCTGTGCTGCCTTTTATGTTAAAAAGCAGGCAGAGTTAGAAAGAGGAGTTCCTCGATTAGTTATTAATTATAAATCTTTAAATAAAGTATTACAATGGATTAGATACCCAATCCCTAATAAGAAAGATTTATTATCTAAACTTTATGATGCTACAGTATTTTCAAAATTTGATATGAAAAGTGGGTTCTGGCAAATTCAAATCGCTGAAAAAGTTCGGTATAAAACAGCTTTTACAGTCCCATTTGGACATTATGAATGGAATGTTATGCCATTTGGATTAAAAAATGCCCCTAGTGAATTTCAAAATATTATGAACGAAATAATTACCCCTTTTACTCATTTTTCAATAGTCTATATAGATGATGTATTAATATTCTCTTCATCTATTGAACAACACTGGAAGCACTTAAATACTTTTGTCCAAATCATCAAACAAAATGGATTAGTTGTTTCATCACCAAAAATAAAATTATTTCAAAACAAAATTAGATTTCTTGGACATGATATTTACCAAGGAACTATTACTCCAATTAGTAGAGTAATAGAATTTGCTGATAAATTTCTAGATGAAATAAAAGATAAACAACAACTACAAAGATTTCTAGGAAGTCTTAATTACGTTGCAGATTTTTATCAATCTCTCATGCCATTATGCAAACCATTATTTAAGAGATTAAAAAAGAATCCACCTCCGTGGACAGAAGAACATACAAATATTATAAGACAAATTAAGGCTCATGTTAAGAAACTACCATGTTTAGGACTCCCATCCCCCTATACTTTAAAAATTGTTGAAACGGATGCTTCTAATCTTGGTTATGGAGGAATTATGAAACAAAGATTATCAGGTGATTCTGAACAGATTGTTCGATTCCATTCAGGATGTTGGAATCCTGCCCAAAAGAATTATAACACCATTAAAAAAGAGATTTTAGCTATTGTATTATGTATTTCTAAATTTCAAGATGATTTGTTAAATCAAAAGTTTTTACTTAAAATAGATTGCAAATCAGCCAAGGAAGTTTTGATTAAAGATGTGAAAAACCTGGCTGCCAAACAAATATTTGCTAGATGGCAAGCTATATTAAGTATTTTTTATTTTGATATTGAGCACATTAAAGGACAAGCTAATTCTCTTCCTGATTGTCTATCCCGAGAATTTTTACAGGGAAAATCATGTCTTCCTCAAAGTCAAAAGTAAAGACCAAATCTTCTTATGCATTACCACCATCTCCACCCTATCCTTCACCCTGTCCTTCTGCAACTCCAAGACCATATACTGTATTAGGATCATTACCACCAAATATTAGACCTTCTTACAATCCATTTTCACCATTATCTTCTCCAAAATTACCAACATACTCTAAAGCTGTTTCCCCTTCTTCTTCTCCTTCTCAGATTATTAATCCTCCATTATTATCTCAACCTTCTACATCTCCGATTATTATTAAATCTCACTGGCACCCTGTCTTCCCCATCGAGCCTGAAATCCAACACTTGTCTGAACCCCAAAAATGACTTGATGCATTTCTTTTACCAGATTGGCATTATATTCCGCAAAACATTAAGAAGACCCAAAATTTTTATGAATTTATATTAGTAGACTCAGACTCAATTATCCTCTCTGAAATTCCTTGTACTCTCCAAACTCAACCATCTCCACCTGCACCACCAATTATTGCTTTTCACAAAGTCACCATTAAACATGTCCTCACTTTGGAACAATGGGAAAAAAATCCCTATTTGACAAGAAAATTTTCTCAGCCTTATGATCCTCCTTACTACGACTATTATGATTATCAGCAGGTATGGACAAAAATGTTTTTAAAACAAAATAAAAATTTGCGTCATTCATGGTTCCTTCATTTTGATAAATTACAAGAAATTAAGACACTTCCTAAATGGTTTTCACTTTGGTGGGACCATTATGGACCTGAACTTCTTCTCCTTCCTCTCCCCCTCCAGGAAAGCTTTAGAATCTTTACTTCACAAGATGATAGTCAATCAGCATTAAGCCATTGTCCACCACTTCTTCTTTTCTTTCTCAAAACAAAATTAAATTGGATTATGAAATGGGAATATGTTATCAACCCTCATCCCTCTCTCAAAACCATTATGTTCTTGACCCGCCAAGTCTCTGTCAAATGGTGGGAAAAATACAATTACGATCATGTCTTGAAAATGTTTTCAAAAATTACCAAAGCCCCAGAAGTACTTGTTCAACGGAGCAGATTCCAGGCACAATTAGCATCCATTACCAGCAAAAAGGATTTGAAAAAATTAGCCGAAGCAATGTCACAAGTTTCAGATAGTGATGATGAAGAAGACACACGGAATCCAACCAGATTATCTCCATTACAGCAACCTGCAGCTCATCAAGGCTCTCCTTCTCAACAGGCCTCTCCTTCCCAACATGCCTCTCCTTCTCAAGATTATTCACCTTATCATCCAGTACCTCTGATGGATTCCCAAGATCCATTTGAACTGGATTCGATAAATTATGACCCTCAGATTATGTGATTCCAAAAAAGATTACTGCTTTCCAAATTAGTCAACATGACAGATTAAATTTGTCAGGAATATTATCTCCTCGGAAGAAAACGACAATCGACTTTGTATGCATTATTCACGAGATGTTACTGTTCATGTATTATTAGAGTTACTGTTTGAGTTACTATTTGTACAGATCGATTTTCACGTGTTGATACTGTTCATGTATTATTTGAGTTACTATGTTGCACTGTTTTAGTGTCTATAAATAAGAGTTTGTAACAGAGGAGAGGCATTCGGAATTCCTCATCTGAAGCCCTGTCCTCTCTCTCTCTCATCCTCTCAACTCTCTCCTAGCTCTCCCAAGCCTACCTTTTGCAAACCAACTCTCCTATCTTTCTTCATGTCTTCTGTCTTCAACTCTTCTGAGAATTAGCCTCTCCTTGTAAGTATTTTGTATTTAATGAAGTTGATTTTTGTATATCTCTTTATCTTATTTATTTTATCATGCATATGGTCGGTTATACCTCCTGCTTCAATTGCTCTCATGCATATGACTGGTTATACCGCCTGTTGTTAAGCTTTTAATTTCTATATACTTACTTATTATATTAGAACAAATAAATAGTTACTATTATATATTAATGTCATATAATATATTATAGTTACTATATAGTCTATTTAGAACATATAAATAGTTACTATTATATATTAATGTTATATAATATCTTATAGTTACTATATACTATATTTAGAACATATAAATAGTTACTATTATATATTAATGTTATATAATATAATATAGTTACTATATAGTCTATTTAGAACATATAAATAGTTACTATTATATATTATAGTTATATAATATATTATAGTTACTATATAGACTATTTAGAACATATAAATAGTTACTATTATATATTAATGTTATATAATATATTATAGTTACTATATACTATATTTACAACATATAAATAGTTACTATTATATATGAATGTCATATAATATAATATAGTTACTATATAGTCTAAAACATTCATATAGTTACTATTGTCCAATTATAGTTATAGAGTTTATTATAGTTAGAATATATTATAGTTTATTAATGTTATATAATATATTATACTTACAATATAGTTATATCATTAAACAAAGATCATTAATAAAAGTTTAAAATTAGATTTATACTAAAATGGAACGTTATTAGAAAATATATATGGAACATTATATTTATTAACGTTCCAACGTATATGAAACGTTGGAACGTTAACTGTATATAAATCCAAAACCGAACTCCCGAAACTCATTTCTCTGTTTTCCTCCGTTTCGATGCCGCCACTCCTCCGTCGCCGCCGCCGTCAAACTCCGCCACAACCGTCACTAAAAAGTATGCATCTCTATTTTATTTAAAAGTATATATTTTATTCATCGATTTCGATCGATTTGTATTAAAACCGAAACTCATGGTGGCCGGATTTTCAACTCGATTTTTCGGCCACCACGGGTTACCATTGGCCAAAAGGTCACCGTAGAAATGTTCCTTGAAGTGTATACTTCATTTCTACGGTGACCTTTCGGCATTTAGCCCAGTAGAAATAGGATTTGGAGCTTTCGATAATGGCTGAGTTGACTCAGCCATTCCGTCTCGTAACGTTTGAACGTTACGCCAATACATTCCAGTGTATGCCGTTTCAAGTTTCTAACGGTTGGCTTTCCACGTCCGAATGTATATTTTATACGTCCGGACGTTATTACATTTACGTTCGATAGTATAATTGAACGTTCGGACGTAAGTTTTTTTAATTTTGTTAATATTTTTTACAATTTTGCGTTTGAACGTATCTATTTAATTATATAAAAGTCAAGTTCTCGATTGCTGACTTGGCATTCATTCCATAAAATTCGGAAATGAAAGGATGGAAAAGACTTGCACCAACTGAAAAGAGAAGTTCACCAAGCGGTGAGTCCATCTGTTACGTGAAGCGGTGAGATATTTCGGTGATTTGGCAAAACAGAGTACAGTTCCCCCCACAGACAATCCCAGAAAAAGATAAAAGAGACAATTTTACGGTCTCAAAGACACATTCTCAGGCTGCATATTGGAAAAGCTTCAGAACAACTTACGCCTCAAGATAATGAAGATCAAAACGAAACGAAACGAAGATCAAAAGAAAATGAAGGAAAAGAAAATTCACGTGCCAACCAAAACCTGCAGCGTTGTAAGACAGATCATACGAAAAAAAAATGGGTGGTTTTTCCAAGAGCCCACCGGCAAGAAGCTGTTGGACCATGCCAATCTGAGAGTTCTGTTTCATTGATTGGTTCGTGTGGTTGTGCTGTTGCAAAAATTCCCGATCGATGACACTACCGTGAGCAAAGTTCATAGCTTTCTGCTCTCCGGCTTCAAAGACAGGCAATTCAAGTTGAATGAGGCTCTTGGAATTCAGGACCTCCACTCAACTTAACTAGCAATTAGAAGATCTTGCAAATCGAAGAAAAACCTCCGCAATTAACACAAAGCCGAATCAACACAGAGAGAAACAAGGAAGATTTTGGAATGCAAGCATAATAATAATAAAACAAGAGAAGCAGAAAATAAGAGGGAGGGGATCACTTTCTCTATGAGCTTGGTGAAGAAGCGCTCGGCCTGGACAGCGGAGACATCACCACGGTAGTCGCGCCAAATCAAAACGCGCCCCTTCATGTCCAAGAGGAACATTGCAGACACTACCCCTGGCATTCTTTTTTTCCTATTTTTTCCTTTGTCGCCTTTTCTTCTAAATATTTTCTATGGTCTCGCAGATTGGATCAGTGTTTAGCGAGAAAAACACCAACTCGAGCTTCCATTAAAGTCTTGGGCTTCAAAGACAGATAAACAATCACGTAGATTTAGAACAGAAGAAAGGCAAATGTGGTGAAGCAGTGTTTGAGTTAGCAGGTCGAGCGTGCCCATTCAAACGACGTCATCCAACGTTTAACCAGGTAACCCAAGTTTATATGGCACCGAGTGCATGATAAAATAGCCGACTGAAAGAATAACCGTCTAGAACAAATTTCAAACTCTATCGAAAATGTATTTGAGATGGTATCGAGTGAAAAGGCACAGATTGAAAAAAAAAAAAAAAAA
>QEOT01004119.1:451244-510786 GCA_003123785.1 Pterocarya stenoptera
AAAATTACTTGATGCATTTCTTTTACCAGATTGGCATTATATTCCGCAAAACATTAAGAAGACCCAAAATTTTTATGAATTTATATTAGTAGACTCAGACTCAATTATCCTCTCTGAAATTCCTTGTACCCTCCAAACTCAACCATCTCCACCTGCACCACCAATTATTGCTTTTCACAAAGTCACCATTAGACAGGTCCTCACTTTGGAACAATGGGGAAAAATCCCTATTTGACAAAAAAATTTTCTCAGCCTTATGATCCTCCTTACTACGACTATTATGATTATCAGCAGGTATGGACAAAAATGTTTTTAAAACAAAATAAAAATTTGCGTCATTCATGGTTCCTTCATTTTGATAAATTACAAGAAATTAAGACACTTCCTAAATGGTTTTCACTTTGGTGGGACCATTATGGACCTGAACTTCTTCTCCTTCCTCTCCCCCTCCAGGAAAGCTTTAGAATCTTTACTTCACAAGATGATAGTCAATCAGCATTAAGCCATTGTCCACCACTTCTTCTTTTCTTTCTCAAAACAAAATTAAATTGGATTATGAAATGGGAATATGTTATCAAACCTCATCCCTCTCTCAAAACCATTATGTTCTTGACCCGCCAAGTCTCTGTCAAATGGTGGGAAAAATACAATTACGATCATGTCTTGAAAATGTTTTCAAAAATTACCAAAGCCCCAGAAGTACTTGTTCAACGGAGCAGATTCCAGGCACAATTAGCATCCATTACCAGCAAAAAGGATTTGAAAAAATTAGCCGAAGCAATGTCACAAGTTTCAGATAGTGATGATGAAGAAGACACACGGAATCCAACCAGATTATCTCCATTACAGCAACCTGCAGCTCATCAAGGCTCTCCTTCTCAACAGGCCTCTCCTTCCCAACATGCCTCTCCTTCTCAAGATTATTCACCTTATCATCCAGTACCTCTGATGGATTCCCAAGATCCATTTGAACTGGATTCGATAAATTATGACCCTCAGATTATGTGATTCCAAAAAAGATTACTGCTTTCCAAATTAGTCAACATGACAGATTAAATTTGTCAGGAATATTATCTCCTCGGAAGAAAACGACAATCGACTTTGTATGCATTATTCACGAGATGTTACTGTTCATGTATTATTAGAGTTACTGTTTGAGTTACTATTTGTACAGATCGATTTTCACGTGTTGATACTGTTCATGTATTATTTGAGTTACTATGTTGCACTGTTTTAGTGTCTATAAATAAGAGTTTGTAACAGAGGAGAGGCATTCGGAATTCCTCATCTGAAGCCCTGTCCTCTCTCTCTCTCATCCTCTCAACTCTCTCCTAGCTCTCCCAAGCCTACCTTTTGCAAACCAACTCTCCTATCTTTCTTCATGTCTTCTGTCTTCAACTCTTCTGAGAATTAGCCTCTCCTTGTAAGTATTTTGTATTTAATGAAGTTGATTTTTGTATATCTCTTTATCTTATTTATTTTATCATGCATATGGTCGGTTATACCTCCTGCTTCAATTGCTCTCATGCATATGACTGGTTATACCGCCTGTTGTTAAGCTTTTAATTTCTATATACTTACTTATTATATTAGAACAAATAAATAGTTACTATTATATATTAATGTCATATAATATATTATAGTTACTATATAGTCTATTTAGAACATATAAATAGTTACTATTATATATTAATGTTATATAATATCTTATAGTTACTATATACTATATTTAGAACATATAAATAGTTACTATTATATATTAATGTTATATAATATAATATAGTTACTATATAGTCTATTTAGAACATATAAATAGTTACTATTATATATTATAGTTATATAATATATTATAGTTACTATATAGACTATTTAGAACATATAAATAGTTACTATTATATATTAATGTTATATAATATATTATAGTTACTATATACTATATTTACAACATATAAATAGTTACTATTATATATGAATGTCATATAATATAATATAGTTACTATATAGTCTAAAACATTCATATAGTTACTATTGTCCAATTATAGTTATAGAGTTTATTATAGTTAGAATATATTATAGTTTATTAATGTTATATAATATATTATACTTACAATATAGTTATATCATTAAACAAAGATCATTAATAAAAGTTTAAAATTAGATTTATACTAAAATGGAACGTTATTAGAAAATATATATGGAACATTATATTTATTAACGTTCCAACGTATATGAAACGTTGGAACGTTAACTGTATATAAATCCAAAACCGAACTCCCGAAACTCATTTCTCTGTTTTCCTCCGTTTCGATGCCGCCACTCCTCCGTCGCCGCCGCCGTCAAACTCCGCCACAACCGTCACTAAAAAGTATGCATCTCTATTTTATTTAAAAGTATATATTTTATTCATCGATTTCGATCGATTTGTATTAAAACCGAAACTCATGGTGGCCGGATTTTCAACTCGATTTTTCGGCCACCACGGGTTACCATTGGCCAAAAGGTCACCGTAGAAATGTTCCTTGAAGTGTATACTTCATTTCTACGGTGACCTTTCGGCATTTAGCCCAGTAGAAATAGGATTTGGAGCTTTCGATAATGGCTGAGTTGACTCAGCCATTCCGTCTCGTAACGTTTGAACGTTACGCCAATACATTCCAGTGTATGCCGTTTCAAGTTTCTAACGGTTGGCTTTCCACGTCCGAATGTATATTTTATACGTCCGGACGTTATTACATTTACGTTCGATAGTATAATTGAACGTTCGGACGTAAGTTTTTTTAATTTTGTTAATATTTTTTACAATTTTGCGTTTGAACGTATCTATTTAATTATATAAAAGTCAAGTTCTCGATTGCTGACTTGGCATTCATTCCATAAAATTCGGAAATGAAAGGATGGAAAAGACTTGCACCAACTGAAAAGAGAAGTTCACCAAGCGGTGAGTCCATCTGTTACGTGAAGCGGTGAGATATTTCGGTGATTTGGCAAAACAGAGTACAGTTCCCCCCACAGACAATCCCAGAAAAAGATAAAAGAGACAATTTTACGGTCTCAAAGACACATTCTCAGGCTGCATATTGGAAAAGCTTCAGAACAACTTACGCCTCAAGATAATGAAGATCAAAACGAAACGAAACGAAGATCAAAAGAAAATGAAGGAAAAGAAAATTCACGTGCCAACCAAAACCTGCAGCGTTGTAAGACAGATCATACGAAAAAAAAATGGGTGGTTTTTCCAAGAGCCCACCGGCAAGAAGCTGTTGGACCATGCCAATCTGAGAGTTCTGTTTCATTGATTGGTTCGTGTGGTTGTGCTGTTGCAAAAATTCCCGATCGATGACACTACCGTGAGCAAAGTTCATAGCTTTCTGCTCTCCGGCTTCAAAGACAGGCAATTCAAGTTGAATGAGGCTCTTGGAATTCAGGACCTCCACTCAACTTAACTAGCAATTAGAAGATCTTGCAAATCGAAGAAAAACCTCCGCAATTAACACAAAGCCGAATCAACACAGAGAGAAACAAGGAAGATTTTGGAATGCAAGCATAATAATAATAAAACAAGAGAAGCAGAAAATAAGAGGGAGGGGATCACTTTCTCTATGAGCTTGGTGAAGAAGCGCTCGGCCTGGACAGCGGAGACATCACCACGGTAGTCGCGCCAAATCAAAACGCGCCCCTTCATGTCCAAGAGGAACATTGCAGACACTACCCCTGGCATTCTTTTTTTCCTATTTTTTCCTTTGTCGCCTTTTCTTCTAAATATTTTCTATGGTCTCGCAGATTGGATCAGTGTTTAGCGAGAAAAACACCAACTCGAGCTTCCATTAAAGTCTTGGGCTTCAAAGACAGATAAACAATCACGTAGATTTAGAACAGAAGAAAGGCAAATGTGGTGAAGCAGTGTTTGAGTTAGCAGGTCGAGCGTGCCCATTCAAACGACGTCATCCAACGTTTAACCAGGTAACCCAAGTTTATATGGCACCGAGTGCATGATAAAATAGCCGACTGAAAGAATAACCGTCTAGAACAAATTTCAAACTCTATCGAAAATGTATTTGAGATGGTATCGAGTGAAAAGGCACAGATTGAAAAAAAAAAAAAAAAACCGCTTTAAACCATATATATATTTTGAAAAAATACTTTCCTTTGTTTCACTTTCTTCTCGGTTCACTCTCTCTCAAATCAACGTCACTTCGACCACAAGGCCAAGCCACTAAAATATTTATTAGTAAAGTGAACTCTTTTATACATGCATGCTCTATTTTATATATATTTGATATATATTTTTTTAATAATTGTGATAATGATTATGTATAATGAACTATTTAAAGTTATAAAATTCAATAAATAACGGTCCGCGCATTGAGCAGGTTATTGGCTAGTATTTATAAAGTTCAAACATATAGCAATTAAATTTATGATACGTCTTATGTTCGGACGTTTAGTTGTTATATCTTTACATTCGAACGATATTACTAAACGTCCGACCGTTTCATCGTAACGTTCGGACCTATATTTTCTATATTCGAACGTTAATGCAACTCAGTTTAATATTAAGACAAATATGCATCAATAGTACAATTAATTTTGTTTTATTTTCTATTTTCAGAAGATGGCTCATCCTTTGCATTCTAGGAAACGAGGGAGGGAAGGAGCCACTCAAGACAGTGCTCGAATCGGGTCTCGTATTGTTATGGTTGAGCGAGAGGTCCTGATCAACGAGTTCAATGAGCTCAGCTGGGAGCATAACAACCTGAGAGATGTCTTCCTCAGTAGAGGCTGGGAAAATATCTGCACATTGAGGGGTAAGGCATATCCCTCTATGGTTCAGGAGTTATACATGGAGATGTGCTTCATGCCTCAGAATGCATCCTCTCACACCGTGACTGTACGCGGTGTGACATTTGAGTTTTCAGCCGATGTCATTGCCGACCACCTCGGGATTCTTCGAGGAGTTCAGACATCGACTGAGGCAGATGTAGGCACTTCTGCATCATCTACTGGCCCACTTGATGCATCATCAGCCAGAGATGCAGACCAGTCAGAGGCCGAGGGTGCTGACCCTTCGGCTACGGATGACGACCGAGACGAGGATTTCTACATCCTCATCAGGAGAGACCGCATGCAGCTTGAGAGGCCGAACTCCTTCCACCAAAATCATTTGCTACCGTTCTTCCGCATGTTGCATCTTATAGTTACAACAAACGTGGATCCTGTGGCACATAAGACCACATTTAGTCGGACTCGGGCATAGTTTTTGATACCGGTGGCACGTGGAGATGCCATAGATTTGCCCCTCCTCATCTTTGACAGGATCCGTTACGAGGCGAGCATCGTCTCCACGGACAACCTCCCATACGGTGTCCTGCTCAGTCGGCTACTACTTGCTTAGGGAGTGCCAACCCAGCCTTTAGAGCTGGCCAAAGTTCAGATGAGCGCCCTTGATATGACCACTCAACGACGTAGCATTGGACAAGCGAGGGGACGTCGGCCACCCCCTGTAGCGAATCTATTTCCTCCGAAGCAACCCCAGCCTAGTGTGGGGAGTAATGGTCAGCAGCCGACCAGTACATCTGCGGGAGATGTGCGGCCTGCTTGGGTTGATGCAGTGATCTCGCAGCTGACTGCGCATATCGATCGTAAGATCGATGAACGGCTCGGGCCTCTAGAGGCGTCTGTCGCCGAGATGTCACACCGTGTAGATATCCTCAACGACAAGGTTGATACCTTGACTGAGGAGGTACGAGCCGCTACGACTTTCCCGGACGGCGATATTATATGAGTGTTGTTTACGTACTTTTATCATATTTTATGTATTTTGTTTTTAATATTTGTAAGGAACAATATTGTTTAATATATCTATGGTTTTTTAATTACAATTCTCAATCTTCTTTAATGTTATATTTTTCAACTTCAATACTAAATCACTGCACTTCAAATATACATAAACATAAATATATATTTAAATATGTATATATAAATATATACATATTTATATTTATATATATAAACATAAGTTTATATATATATAAACATAAATATTTAAAAAATATATAAATATATAATTATATTTTACAAATTGTGTATATATAAATGTATACAAGTCAATTTTTTAGACTTACATCCAAATTATGCAATATAAAAACCACATAAATTTAAAATTAGAACATATTTAATTTAAATTTATAAGTAACGTTCGGACGTTAATTATTAAGGTTCGAACGTTCGCGCCAAAAAATTTCACGTTCGCACGTATGTAGCCGCATGTCCGAACGTATGTGTGACGTTCGAACGTAATTTTCTCATTCGTTGGAACGTAAAAAAAATCTGATCCGTCTTTAGTGACGGTTTTAAAAAACCGTCACAGAAAGCACTTTTTAGTGACGGTTTAGGGACTGTCACAAATTCCCAACTGTTACTAAAAACCAAATGTGTTGTAGTGTCCATAAAGGAAAACCCACATAGAATTAAGCATGCTTGGCATATAAGTACGCTAACACACAGAAGCTAGCATTGCTTCTTCATAGATTAAAAAACCAAATTACATAAACAAGCACGTACGACACCTTGCAAACGAGGAGCTGGCCGCCTTTTGGTTTTCGGAAAAACATGTTATTGGACATACGGTACTAAATTATATGGATTGGCTATCAATTAGTAGGGGATATGTATTCATGTTTCTTGGCATACTGGATGAGAACTTTGAGCTCCTCCCCACTGACCAATCCATCTCCATTAGTATCGACATGGCGGAGCGCTCGAGTGGCTCTCCAGCCGGGCAAATGAAGACCGAGGGATTGGAAGGCAGCCTTTAGCTCTTCCTTGCTGAGACCACCGTCTTGGTTAACATCGTATTTCTTAAGAATTTCTAGTAACTGCTCCTCCGTTAGAGGTCCTCCCTTGGACACATAACGAGTCATGATATTACGAAAAGATGGCCGGAAACTGGGTGCCAAAGGCAAAATAGATTTATAGATCTGTATTGGTATGATTTCCAAAGAACTCTAGCATGGGGGGTTTTTATAGGCTCTCTATATATCATGTGGTCAATGACCATTCATAGTAAATATTAATTGTTACTTATTATATTATGGTGATCAGACAATATATTCCAACTTAGAATGATCTCGCAATGCAATTAATATCTTGTGTATTGGAAATGTCGATTTCAATCAAATCATGATTAGATGTTAGATTCTATAACCCTATTCTTTTGAAAAAAGAAACAAGAACAAAACAAGCGTAGATTAATGTTCACATATAAGAATCTAAATAGAGATATATGCAGGCCGGAGATACAACAACCACAATTTCTTAGGAATATTAGACATATAACTCGAAAAAAAAAAAAAAAGAAGAAGTTAAATAGGGTCTATAAATGGTCCAACAATATCCATAGGACAAAAATCTTTAGCTTTTCGGGCATGTGGCTTTTCATGCACACATGGAAGAATCATCAAACAGTTGATGCGACGGAGGACAAGTACTTCATGTAATAATGGGGTCCGGACCGCCCATAGTGGGCGCCTTCTGTGCCTAGGCTTTGTGCTTTGACAATGCAGTGGTTTTTAAGCCACTTTATTGGTAAATTATGGCTGGACATTTAAGCCCAGCCAGCCGAGAGTTACAAATTGGAGGATTAATATTTACTCCCTTCCTCGTTAGTGTAAAGATAGATTTTTTGGCATGGATAAGAAATATCTATCATGTTAGTTCTTTCTAGTTTCGACATTTAGGCCAGCATACAAACATGTGAATGTTGTCCTAGTGTTTATCACGTGACACACTCCACCGCTAACGAAAATGATTTCAGACAAATAAAATTCGTGAAAAACTCCATGAAACAACTACACCTGATTCAAGATTTGCTGTTTGAGGTACTGTATTTTATAAGATTATACTCTTCTTCTAGAATATCTAACGCAAGTTGTCAAGCTTCAAGCATATTGTCCTTTTTAGCATATTTATAAATTACACTGTGGTGCTAGAAATCTGAGCTACCTATGAGGGCAATCGTTAAAATTTACTCTTTCAGTTTTAATAGAAAGATTATCAGATGATTCGAAAGTATTAACAATATAGTACTTTCATCCAATCAAAAAACGTCGTGACATTAATTTTAATATCATGTTATCCTATGATGACACCAAATTGTCAGGCTTCATCACCAAACCAAACCAAAGTCGACTGTCCTTAGAACCCATTAGCAGAGGATCGAATAAACTATACTGTCCTGCTGAAAATTTGAGCTGCCGATGACACCTATAATAAAACTAAAGCCTAATTTGCTTAGTTTTAATAGAAAAATTATTCGAAGTCTAAAAAAATATAATACTCTCATCCAATCAAAGACGTACACCTTGACATTATGTGACAGGAAAGGAATAACACCTGCAAGTACACATGAAACATATCTATTTTCCTTTTAAATAACAACAAGATGCAAAATATTACCAAGATATATAAAAGAATATTTGGAATAAAAATATCAGATCGTATAAAGTTTTCTATAATAGCAAGTGGTCGAATCATTCATCATGGAATCATTCATAAAAATATCAGATCGTATAAATATCACCTTTTTCATGATAGATTCAATATTATCTAACTTTTGGATGATCTTGTTGTTAATATATGCAAGTGGTGTTAAGTGGCATCACTTATCCCAAAAATCTGAACTGTTGTGAGGTTATATTAAGAAGATACGAAATTAAGAAAATGAAAAATATATCTGTTAGGAAAACTAGACTAAAAGACTCTGAAATGAATATTTATACCAAGAAATGAGATTATATATCTTTTGTATTTAATAACTTATCTCTAAATACAAATGATTTAAATTTTATTTGATGACATTATATATATTAATGAGAATGGATGATGCGGGTAACATTCAGGACAATTGAAGGGTGTTTTTTCCAAGGGGGAGAGAATTGAATATTGATCTAGATCATCTCCTTTTTTTCCTTTTTAAATTGGACAGGATATTTAATTGAAGCTTTTTTTTTTGGGTAAGAATAGTTCAATTAACAAATATAAAATGGCTGCCAAAATGAGTTAGACTTCAAGATTATTTAATTTATGATAGATGTGATGCCGTAGCACAATATGAGCAAAGTCTATGCTTTGAAAATTATATATTGTTATAAATAAATACCCTTTTTAAAAGAATTTATCAGTAAAACAAACTGAAGCCCTCATTACACATAATTATAATTTAACCTCTAAAATAATGATGATATCTAATTTGAAACCAAATGGATCCAATTAGTGATATATGTGACGCCCTCAACTCCCACTTCGATTTAGGCATGAGTTGCAATGTCGAGATGTTAGCCACTTGGGTCAAATATCTGTAAGTAAAGCCAATAGAATGACACCCAAAAATACAAACACGGAAAAATATAAACATTTCACAGTATATGAGAAAATTGAGATCTTTCAGCATTACCAAAATTTTACCAAACCAATTTCCTTCTCTATAGTTCCAGAAAACCACACTCTCAAAAATCCACATTTGCATTTTTAAAGCATCCATTTGATTATGCATGCACCATAGTCTCCCCTATGGCCCATATGCATACCTTGGTTCCCTTCATCACACCATGGGTAACGACCGTATGTGTGACTTCGTAACAAGCGATGCCCAGATCGGCAGCCGGCGCTTATGCCACAAGGCATCCTCTCGCCTCTGCCAGCAGACAACCCACGAAGCCAACACGAGAACATTACCTTCTCGTCCAAGCCTGTTGTCGCCTGAGGACAACCTAGGAGACGTCAACCAGTTTTACGCGCTCCTGAGCAACTAGAGGAGCTCCGCCGAGATAATGCCCCATCTCTACTTAGGGTCGTGATCCACATAAAGTCCATACAATCATTTTGATTACGTATGCACCATGGTCTCCCCTATGGACCATGCACACACCTTGGCTTCCTTCGTCACACCACGGGTAACGACAGTGCATGTGACTTTGTAACGAGCGATGCTCAGCTCTGCACTCAACACGTATATGACCAAGCATCCTCTAGACTCCACTAATATAGAGGCCATGGAGTCCGTACGGAGTTCACTGCATGTTCGACGAAATTAAAGTGTCATTTCTGATAAATTTCAACGATAAACAAAAATCGTGGCAAAAAAGTACTATTTTCGGCAATTTTTGTCCTGCACAACTGTCTAAAAAATCGACGGAAATAGCCTTTTCGTTTACCCCTAAAACGTTGAGAAAAGTCAATTGCAGCGATATACATCATCCCAAAAGGTTAGGAAATTGCCGCAAATGACTCGATATTTTCCCAGCAATTTTAAATTCATTATATTTTTCTAGCATGGTCATTCTCTACGACCTCATCTGTGCCGGTAGTGTCAATCACGATTACTCCAATTTTCGCCGCTACACCACACTCAACTTCTACGTCGATGACTTCATCAACATCCTCAATGCTCTTAAGTCGATCGGGTTCAATTCGGAACTCAAAATCTGGGTTTTTAGAAACCCGGATTCATCCGGGTTCTGACCCAGGTTTGACACTGGCTAACTTGGTCCAGGTTCTGGCTTGGGTTTGAAACCCGGGTTCCTAGGCTGGAACCTGGATGAGCAATCCTATTGCCACCCATTATTTCACTAAGTATCACACTTCGGCTTCGCACTTTGATCATCTCACCAAAAAGCCTAAGGCTAAGATCTCTTCAATTTAAGACTCTTGTATCGAATCC
Organism: Pterocarya stenoptera; assembly: GCA_003123785.1. NCBI lineage: Eukaryota > Viridiplantae > Streptophyta > Magnoliopsida > Fagales > Juglandaceae > Pterocarya > Pterocarya stenoptera. Next base: position 461,962 of record QEOT01004119.1, read on the forward strand.
ACTTCAACACCTATCCACACCTTTATTTCCCCTCATCAACCCACAACTTTACTTCTCCAATGCCAGAGTCTTGGAAAAAGAAAGGAAAGAAAGTGAAGAATCCTCCAAGTCATGTGGGTGGGCATGAATTTAGAAGGACGGTGGCACTTTTGGAGTGCAACAAAGCATTAATTCTTTTTATCTAATGAATCTGTGTCACAGAAATTAAACAAAAAGAAGAAAGAAAGAGATGTTTCCTTTTTCCTGAAAAAACATAATCCAACACTTGCATCTTAACATCGAACTCGCACGAAATTAATTAATCTAGTTGTTGGGCACCTCACAATGGCAGAACAATTCAATTTGGCTTGTTGGGTTGGATGATCAGTACGTGACACTACAAGAAATTAGGACTTTTGCAGCACTCAAAATCAATGCGAATACCCCTAATAATCGCTGCAATTAATCACTTTCGGCGATTTCTAATTCACTACATGTTCGACGAACTTAAAGTGTCATTTCTGATAAATTTCAGTGATAGACAAAAATCGTCGCAAAAAAAGTACTATTTCTACGGATTTTTGTTCGTCGTAACTATCGAAAAAATCTAAGGAAATGGCCTTTTCATTTACCCCTAAATCATTGAGAAAAGTCAATTGCGGCGATATACATCATCGTAAAAGGTTAGGAAATCGCTGCAAATGACTCGATATTTTTCCAGCGATTTTAAATTATAGTCGCCATTATATTTTTCCAGTGTGGTCATTCTCTACGACCTCGTGTGTGCCAATAGTGTCAATCCTGATTACTTCGATTTTCGCTGCTACACCACACTCGACTCCTACGTCGACAACTTAATCAACATCCTCAACGCTCTTAAAGTCAATCGGGTTCAGTTTTGAGCTCGAAATCTAGGTTTATAGAAGCCGGATTCATTCGGGTTCCGACCTAGGTCTGACCCTGGCTAACGTGGTCCAGGTTCCGGCTCGAGTTTGAAACCCGGGTTCCTGTCCGGGTATACCCAGGTTGCCGGGCCAGAACCTAGATGAGAAATCCTAATACCAACCATCATTTCACAAAGTATCACACTTCAGATTCACACTTTGATCATCTCACCAAAAATCGTAAGGCTATGATCTCTTCAATTTAAGACCCTTGTATCGAATCCACTTCAACACCTATCCACACCTTTATTTCCCCTCATCAACCCACAACTTTACTTCTCCAATGCCAGAGTCTTGGAAAAAGAAAGGAAAGAAAGTGAAGAATCCTCCAAGTCATGTGGGTGGGCATGAATTTAGAAGGACGGTGGCACTTTTGGAGTGCAACAAAGCATCAATTCTTTTTATCTAATGAATCTGTGTCACAGAAATTAAACAAAAAGAAGAAAGAAAGAGATGTTTCTTTTTTCCTGAAAAAACATAATCCAACACTTGCATCTTAACATCGACCTCGCACGAAATTAATTAATCTAGTTGTTGGGCACCCCACAATGGCAGAACAATTCAATTTGGCTTGTTGGGTTGGATGATCAGTACGTGACACTACAAGAAATTAGGACTTTTGCAGCACTCAAAATCATTGCGAATACCCCTAATAATCGCTGCGAATAATCACTTTCGGCGATTTCCTATTCACTGCATGTTCGACGAACTTAAAGTGTCATTTCTGATAAATTTCAATGATAGACAAAAATCGTCGCAAAAAAGTACTATTTCTAGGGATTTTTGTTCGTCGTAACTGTCGAAAAAATCTATGGAAATGGCCTTTTCATTTACCCCTAAATCGTTGAGAAAAGTCAATTGCGGCGATATACATCATCGTAAAAGGTTAGGAAATCGCTGCAAATGACTCGATATTTTCCCAGCGATTTTAAATTATAGTCGCCATTATATTTTTCCAGTGTGGTCATTCTCTACGACCTCGTCTGTGTCAATAGTGTCAATCCTGATTACTTCGATTTTCGCTGCTACACCACACTCGACTCCTACGTCGACAACTTAATCAACATCCTCAACGCTCTTAAAGTCAATCGGGTTCAGTTTTGAGCTCGAAATCTAGGTTTATAGAAGCCGGATTCATTCGGGTTCCGACCTAGGTCTGACCCTGGCTAACCTGGTCCAGGTTCCGGCCCGGGTTTGAAGCCCGGGTTCCTGTCCGGGTATACCCAGGTTGCCGGGCCGGAACCTAGATGAGAAATCCTAATACCAACCATCATTTCACAAAGTATCACACTTCAGATTCACACTTTGATCATCTCACCAAAAATCGTAAGGCTATGATCTCTTCAATTTAAGACCCTTGTATCGAATCCACTTCAACACCTATCCACACCTTTATTTCCCCTCATCAACCCACAACTTTACTTCTCCAATGCCAGAGTCTTGGAAAAAGAAAGGAAAGAAAGTGAAGAATCCTCCAAGTCATGTGGGTGGGCATGAATTTAGAAGGACGGTGGCACTTTTGGAGTGCAACAAAGCATCAATTCTTTTTATCTAATGAATCTGTGTCACAGAAATTAAACAAAAAGAAGAAAGAAAGAGATGTTTCTTTTTTCCTGAAAAAACATAATCCAACACTTGCATCTTAACATCGACCTCGCACGAAATTAATTAATCTAGTTGTTGGGCACCCCACAATGGCAGAACAATTCAATTTGGCTTGTTGGGTTGGATGATCAGTACGTGACACTACAAGAAATTAGGACTTTTGCAGCACTCAAAATCATTGCGAATACCCCTAATAATCGCTGCGATTAATCACTTTCGGCGATTTCTAATTCACTGCATGTTCGACGAACTTAAAGTGTCATTTCTGATAAATTTCAGTGATAGACAAAAATCGTCGCAAAAAAATACTATTTCCAGCGATTTTGGTCCGTCGCAACTGTCCAAAAAATCGACGGAAATAGCCTTTTCGTTTACTCCTAAATCGTTGAGAAAAGTCAATTGCGACGATATACATCATCGCAAAAGGTTAGGAAATCGCTGCAAATGACTCGATATTTTCCTAGCGATTTTAAATTATCGTCGCCATTATATTTTTCTAGCGTGGTCATTCTCTACGACCTCGTCTGTGCCAATAGTGTCAATCCTGATTACTACGATTTTCGCCGCTACACCACACTCAACTCCTGCGTCGATGACTTAATCAACATCCTCAATGCTCTTAAAGTCAATCAGGTTTAGTTCGAAACTTGAAATCTGGGTTTTTAGAAACCCGGATTCATCCTGGTTTCGACCCAGGTCTGAGCCTGCTAACGTGGTCTAGGTTCCGGCTCGGGTTTGAAACACAGGTTCCGGTTCGGGTATACCTAGGTTCCCAAGCCAGAACCCGGATGAGCAATCCTACTGCCAACCATCATTTCACTAAGTATCACACTTCGGCTTCGCACTTTGATCATCTCACCAAAAAGCCTAAGGCTAAGATCTCTTGAATTTAACACTCTTGTATCGAATCCACTTCCACACCTATCCACACCTTTACTTCCCCTCCTCAACCCACACCTTTACACTTCTCCAATGCTAGAGTCTTGGGAAAAGAAAGGAAAGAAAGTGAATAATCCTCCAAGTCATGTGGGTGGGCATGAATTTAGAAGGGCAGTGACACTTTTGGAGTGCAACAAAGCTTGAATTCTTTTTATCTAATGAATCTGTATCACAAAAATTAAACAAAAAGAAGATAGAAAGAGATGTTTCTTTTTTCCTGAAAAAGCATAATCCAACACTTGCATCTTATCATCGACCTTGCACGAAATTAATTAATCTAGTTGTAAGGCACCCCACAATGGCAGCACATGATCCACTACAAGAAATTAGGTCTTTTCCAGCGCTCAAAATCGTCACAAATACCCCTAATAATTGCTACAATTAATCACTTTCGGCGATTTCTAATTCCCTGCATGTTCGACCAAATTAAAGTGTCATTTTTTTTAAATTTCAGTGATAGACAAAAATCGTCGCAAAAAATTACTATTTCTGGCAATTTTTGTCCGTCATAATTGTCCAACAAATTGACGGAGATAGCCCTTTCGTTTACCCCTAAATCGTTGAGAAAAGTCAATTGCGGCGATATACATCGTCGCAAAAGGTTAGGAGATCGCCGCAAATGAGTCGATATTTTCCCAGCGATTTTAAATTATCGTCGCCATTATATTTTTCTAGCGGGTAATTTTCGCTGAAAAAAGTTATTTGCGATGATACTTAAGTAAAATATACGAAAAAAATTAATTGCGGCAAATTTTACTCACCGCAAAAGAGTTTTCAAGAAAATTAAAAAAAAAAAACCACAAAAACAGAGATGAACTATACTCAAAGTATACTTCATATTAGAGACCCTTATATATAATATATGTATATATAACTGTAAGATATAATTAATTCACCTAAATAGGGCAGCAAATAGAAAAACTATATCCAACCATGCATGATACATTTGCAGAGAAATGAATTAAAGCCGAAGAAGAGTATCAAGAAATCAATCAATCTTGAATTCATAATTCTATGCATAGACTGCCAAAGAATTAAACAAAAGATTACAATCTAATTTGAGAAAGTTCTCTGAGATATCTATCTTGGAAGAACCCTGTTATGAGCAATTAACTTGCTAAGCTGTGGAAAAAGGTGTGGAGTCTTGATGAGGATATGAAAAGAAAAACATGGAAATAGAATCCAAACATACTTAGAGTGCATTGGCAGGCTGTAACAAAGTTGGTATCAAGATTTTCAGAAGCTAACTTCAGGAACCCTTTGGCAGTACATATACACGTCCATGTGCTCCCATTTCCTCCAGCATCTACATTGGAAGTAATGTATGCAATTAGTGTTGCATATCAAAGTGATCACAACTGCCCTATGATACATGTTCTAAGTGAGATACAATGAGAGTACCCCAATGTGATCCTCAGTAAGATATTTGTCAGTTAATAGCATATTATTGCCCTATATATGGACTGTAAATGGCAAATTATATTATATTTTCAGCTGTAGGTTACTAAAATTGGACAATAAACAACGATGATACATAAGTAATTAATCAGGCCAATTTGGCAATATCAATAAAACCAATACAGATCGAATCATTGGTTCCAATTGTTATCGTTGCAATAATGAGAGATAAATTGAAGTGATTATATAATTGTTAATACTAACGACAATGTTGAATCCAAATCAAGTTACTGAGATAAGCAATGGCAACTGCTCTGAACGAAAATCGAATAAAATGTCACAATTTATCAAATGAGTCTCACAATCTCACAACCCAAAAAAAATCTATTAAAAAAAAAAGTAACAGCAGCAAGAAATCACCAGTGTATAGAAAATTTCACAGCCAAATGAAATGAAGATGCTCAACTTAAAGTAGACTCACAAGTTCTTCTTGCTGTTCAATACCCACTAAGGTACTTCCCCACTTAATGAGTTGTTGGTTAAGAACCTACATCCATAAAATACATGTCATCTCATTTCTTGCCAAGTGAATAGTCATTGTAATAAATTGAAGTGATTATATAATTGCAATAAAATTTTTGTATTCACACTTCTACACAATCCTAGTAAGTGTAGAGGCAGAGCCATTTTATTTAAAATTTTGATCATGAAACTTTATGAGGCAGTGTCTTTTGATCTCTCTCCTAAAAAATAGGTAAAATATCTAAGTTGTAAAAAATGATATGTAAGAAACCAAGCCAAATAACAAATAATTCATCAAAGGAAATGTTAACAAGAGTATAAATGATTGTATTCATCAAAGAAGACTGATGACAAATGAGAATAGTAGTATCCGACACTAAGCATGCATTTAATAGTCCATGTTTTGGTAAAGAACTGGAGGATACACTTACTACTTGTATATGATGCTGGTGGGAAGAAAGTTTTCATTAAATTGGATCAATAGATACGAGACTGAGGTGGGAAAGAGGAGGTAGAAAAATTCCTAATTAATTCCTTACGTGCATTCATTTTGAGTGTGATTTGCATGTATAGTCATTCTATTTCTGGTAAGCTCGAGACAGGTACGAGTCATAGCCTAGACATTGGGATGAAAGAGAGGAGGAAGCTCACACACCGCTCAGTTAGCTGTAGAGAACGTTTTCCCTACGCTGCCTAAGCAGGGTGTGGAGATGAAGCGGTTATCCTCCTTTCTGCAAGCAATTTAAGTAAAAAGTTACCAAGCTATTCTCATATGGAAGATTCATATGATCAATCAACTATTCTTTTTTTCTTTTTCTAAAAAAAAAGAAGAAAATAAATAAATGACTAGAAGATAAAAGCAATATGAAACCCATGCTGCATATACAACCACATTTGTACTGTGTTTCTAAGCAGTGACTAGATGACATCAAGAGATCGTTGTGTCATTTGCTATAGAAGACTTGTGTCTTTTATGCTAACTTCATTTTACATGCATATAAGTCATGTCATTTATGTAAAGTAAATAAAGTTAACAATTGGTTCATAAAGATATTGTATATTATGAAATTGTTTTGGAGGTTCAAACTATAAAAAGTTTAAATGCTTGAAGGTTTTAAATTATTCGATTCATGACATTCACTTGGTAGAGAACATATCATGAACATGCTAAAATGTTATAAACACACAATTATTTAAAAGGAAATACCATAAATTGCTCATCACAATGGTCAATTCAACCAATGTTTTTTTTTTATAAGTTCAGGTCAACCAATGGTAGAATATATTCAGTAGAGAACAAGGGCAAACCAGAACTTTTTTTTATAAGTTCCTTGAGTTTCGTAAAAAAAATTTAATCACATGACACAAAAAAGATACAATAGAATCCAGAAGTCTGTACTTTAAAGGCTAGGAGCAAGGGCAAACCTAAAGCGATAAAGCAAAAACATAAGCCGTTGGCCAACTTAAACAGCTAAAAAACTAGTGATTGGAAACTAACTTTGTGTTTGCAAATATGCTTTGCCAATCCTTCCACGATGAACCAAATATAGAAACTGCAAGAACAATATGCCAAAAGCTAAAATGTATTGAATATATAAGAGGCAAAGCATGATCAAAATGAAATCTTTAAGCCCTAGGAGAACTGCAAGACCAGGAGTAAGTTGAGGAAAAAAGCAACAAGAGTCACAAAATCAATTAAGAATGGCCAACCATAGTTTATCAAATTCCAAATAGGGTTTGATAGAGGGGGCATTTAGATATATTCAAATCTTCATATTTCTGAAAACATGACTCACAATTGAGGTTGTACGGTCAGAACATAGCTTTGAAGTTTGGAATATCCAAAGCTACTAGTTTTCATTGCATTTTCATTAAAAATTCTAGAAGAACAGAAAAAATATCAAACATGCTGTCTGGCTTATTTCCTTATGTTCCGATGCTTAAGAAATTTGAGATTTATCCATGGATTAGAAACAAGCTGTACTAAATACCATTTTCAGGCATATTTTGCAGGAAATGACAATAGATACATTTATTCCAAATGACAAAAAGATACTTGATGATGGTAAATGGAAGATACACTCAATCATAGTACCTCACATGAATCTCAACTTAACTTATAAGTTTCAACAAATACTACCACCATCTTATCATACTCTTGTTAAATTTTCATTATTGTGTTGTTTCAGGAAGAATTCAAATCATTAGTACTGGTCCTAATTATTGGGGAAAAAGTATCTATGTAAAGCAGGTCAGTCATTCTTTCTTCCTTTCAAGAGACGATCATGCCCCGGCCTCCATTATGTATCATATTTTCACTGATAAGTAAATGGATCTTGCTCTATCTACCTGCATGGTTTTCTCAATCCTCCTGATAATAGTTACATATATTTTGGTGCATGAACTCTCCTATGCTTCAGACATTCCTATTTTAGAGTAAAGTTTCTAGTTTTTGCAATGGTATATATGAAGATTGTGCACGGTTCCGAGTGAATGAATCCATAACGCTTCAAAAACGTTCCTCCTTTCTTCTAAAGTTTTGACAGTCAAACATGTTGTGATCCCTTTAATTGCTAATCCTAGTCAAGCGAGTGCCATCTATGTAACAAGGTTCAAATACTAGCATCCTTATTCTTGTGTCCTAAACACCTGCATACAAAACTCATCATACATCTGCATTTTGGGTGTTGATAATTAAACTTAGATTTGTTAACCTAGAGTAAGTGGATGTTGAATGATAGAATTTTCTCTCTCTGGGCACTTTGTCGTGACTGCAAATCTAATGTTGCAGGTAGCTTTAATCCTATTTTAGAGTAAATAAGCCATGACTATAATAAGCCATATGATGAGAATATTCTTCTTCTAGTCCAAGAGAACAAAAGACCCACAAAATCCAAGAAATGCCAAAAAGAGCATGACAGCCGCAACAATGATAAGAGCTAGTCTTCTGCATAGCAGAACAACAATAACAGAGACATATAATGAAGAAGGTTAGACAAAAAAACACAAACCAAACGCAAGGGTTCCTCAGTCATTCGTTAAAATAAATAAAAAATTATACAACTATGAGCTAGTACTAGTGTGTAAAAATCTGGCATTTCCCAAAAATTATACAAAAATTCTAGATACTCTTAAAAATGGATCCTAGAATAAAATAACAAAATTTAAGAATGAAACATACTTTTGGCATTTCCCAAAAGTATGAGCTTACCGCTGTAAGAGATTCTCAGCAGCAACCCAAAATCGCACAAAACGTAGGAAAAATCCCCAAAACCCACGGACTGCACAAATGAAATTCATTTCACAGATTTTTTTTCATGGGAGTGGAAATTAACTTGAAGTGAATGTGGGTGTATTCGTGAGAACCAGAGAAGGAGAAGGGCCTTACCACCGATCGGCAACTCCGAACTCTAAGAACTCCCACAAACGTGCGCAGCACCAAACCCACAAGAAATGTGCAGCGGAGAGAGAGAGAGAGAAAGAGAGGGAGATGAGTACCATGCGAGAGAGGAAGAGGGACTGGGGAGAGAGAGCGGGGAGGGGGGGTAGAAGGAAATGAGAAAGGGGAAAAGGCGGGCCAATTAAATTTTATTAGCTTATTGCTGCGAGTTAACATCGCCGCAAATTATCAAAAAGTCGCTGCAAGTGAGCTGCTCATTTGCGGCGACTAAAAATCGCCGGAAATAGTCTTGTATAGGTAACTCTTTCAGAAAGAGAAATAATATATATACAAGCCCCAAATGCATAAGCCTCGCGCAAGCCCTGAGCATTGCTACTCATAGGCCCACACACCACACACCAAGGTGTTTTTAATTTTTTTTAATTTTTTTTTTATTTTAGTCTTCTTAAAACATTTATATTTTTTTATCCATCATCCATATAATACACATTTAATAAGAGAAACAAATAAAAAAAATAAAAAAAAGTTGTGGTGTGTGGTGTGTAGGCTTATGAATAGATTTTTTCTTTTACAAAAGGCTTGTACAAAGCTTGTATATTTGGGGCTTGTACCTAGCATTACTCTTTCAAAAATCTTTTATAACGCTATTTCCAACGCTTTAAATTCGCCGCTAGTAAATCTTCATTGGTCGCAAAAAAGTTTTACGGCCACAATGTTCGCCATAAAAAGAAGCTATTGTGGCACTTTTTCTTTTCGATGGAAAGAAAATGCCGCTACAATAACAATAGATTTTTGCGGCGACTATTTTTGCCGCAATATGTGGAAAAGTAACCGCAAAAAACTTAACAGTGATTTCTCCTTCTGGACTTTTCAAATTCGTGCTGAATTCCGAGGCGAAATTGAAATCGCCGCAAATAATGACTATTTGCGGAGATTTTTTTTGTGACGAACTTAAAATCGCTAGAAATAACCTATTTTCTTGTAATGAGTAACCTGATTGTGTTAAGAAAGCAATTAACTTGAGTTTTCAATAATTTTATTTTATTTGGTCCATTTATTTCAGCAATTGGGATTTCTTAGAGAATATTTAAAGCATCAATTTCATATAATGAATATGACATCTACTATTTGCCTTTTAAACAAAATTATTTGTACAAAAATAAATAGATATATGTACAGCTCTCTATGTACTTTTATACACAGAACCGCTAATAGGTCAGCTACGTTTGGTTACCAAACCAAACTCAACTCATCTCACTCATCATTACAATTTTTTCAAATCTCAATAGAAAATATAATAAACAATTCAACCTTTTCGAATCCTAAAATAATAATAATATTAAAAAATAATATTCTAACAATATTTTATCATCTAAACTCAACTCAACTCAACTCAGTTTAACATCCAAACGCACCAAACCTTCGTGAGTTCTCTCCTTGGAAAGCTAGCCTCGAATCCAACCTACTCCCAATGGGTTAACAGGACGAAGAAATGTCCTAGCATGCAAAATACAATAAGTGCAAAAAAATAAAAATACCATGTGAAATCAAATTAGAAGTTAGTCACATCGAGAACAATGACAAATGAAGAAATGAGCTTTAACTATGTGTGGAGTGATATTAAAAAAAGGCCTCACTTGAAATTAGTGAGGTAGAAGAAAAGACATTGCTCGACATCACCGAGTAGAGGAAAAGTAACCCTTCCTTGGTAATCGGGAGAAAGTTTTGTAGTGATTGCCTTGCTTGATAATCCAAAACCAGAGCTTAATTTCTTCCCCCTCATAATTGCGATGTGGTCTTGTAGAGATCAGCCATGCTCAATAATCCCGAACAAGGAGGATTTTCTTCAGCTTTGTAATCTCCGACAAGGGCTTAGTTTCATTTTTCCTCAATAATCGCAAGGTGGCCGTGTAGAGATCAGCCTTGCTCGATAATCTTGAGTGTGGGAAAATTTCTTCTAACCTATAAACGTGAGAATGTGTAGACCAAACTGGTATTGCTCGGTAATCCCTCCAAGACCCTACTCGGGATCATAAGCAAGAAGAAAGTATACCCTTCTCGTAATCCCCAAGAAGGAGGAAAGTATACCCTTGCTCAGGATAACATAACTCCTTGCTTGGGAGCATCGAGCAACACCAATGTCTAGCTCACCATTATTGAGCATGGAGAAACGATGGCTTTGCATCAATGAAGGCCAATCTCTATATGAACATGCTCGGGATCACAGAGTAGGATGAAAGTATGCTCTTTATTAGAATTATCGAGCAACCTCATCTACATAAGACCCTGCTTGAGATCCCCGAGCTAGAAAAAAGAATGCGCCTGCTTGGAATTATCGAGAAAGGTCATCTTCACGCAACCCCGCTTGGGATAAAAGAGTAGGTCAAAAGTACGCCCATGCTCGGGGTAACATAACCTTTTGTTTAAAAGCATTGAGCCACGCCAATGTCTAGCTTGCCAATATAGAGCAGGTAGAAACAACGCCCTTGGTCAGAATCATCGAGCAAAAAAAAAAAAAAAAGAAGGCCCTTGATCGGAATCACCAAGTAATAACAATCTCACGATTACCGAGGAGAAAAGAAACTAAGTTCTTAGGGAGTTCATTATCAATAACTCGGGAGCTCATAATATAATCACTTTACAACATCCCCATAACAACGACCGTAGAAGTGAGATTATGAGGGGAAAATGTTAGGAAAAAGTAACAAGATAACATATGTAGAAAATTGTGAATAAAATCAAATTAGTGTTTTTCGGCTTAAAATATATTTATGGGAAATAAAGCCCAAATTATTGTCCTGATTGCCTTGAAAATTTCTATACAAGATGGGATCAATATTCAGTGTCCTTGCTTGGGTCACACGCCCCTTGCACATTGTGATAATTAGTGTATGCTCACAAACTCAACAAATAAGTGTACAATTAATTCGTAGCAGAAAAATAAAAGGGTTGTAAATGATTCTAAATATCAGTATAAGAGAATGTAAAATACATTACACCACAATATCCATAAGTCATTTTTCACAAACCCATGTGCAAAAGAATAATATAGCCATCTAGTCTCATTACAAAGAATAAAATACAACACCTAATCAAAATGGGGGAAAAGACCGAATCCTCAATCCTATGGCGATGTCGGATCTCCATGCTCATAACCTCCTCAAAACTCTTTTTCAGCATCAAAATCTATGGTCCCGAGGAGTTGGACAGTAGGTGATACCACCTCGGTGCGATTTTGCAAAATCTCAATAAGTGAAACTAAGACCAAACTGAAAGATGCAAGTCAAACGGAAATGAAGATATGCAATTTTTAGGTGCAAAGAAAATTAATTTATACATACCAAGTTATAGGTTTCTAAGCAACATCTCAAAATCCACATAAAGATTTACCAAGCAACAATGCTCAAAACACACAAACACCAACCACTCGCTTGAAGGACCAAAGCCATCCGAGCAACTTGGAAACAAACTAAAAAACCTAGTTTTAAAACATCCAATCTAACTAATGTGTACACCACAATCTCCCATATATGGACTATCCACACACTCTGGCTCCCTTCGTAACACCACAGGTAACGACTGTGCATGTAACTTTGTAATAAGCGATACCCAGTTCCATGCTCGGCACATCTATAACCAAGCATCCCCTAGCCTCCACCTGGAAGGAGGCAATGACATCGACCCGAGAGCATTACCATTTCGCTCGAACCTATTGTCGCCCAACAACAACACAAGAGATGTCACTTAGTATTATAAGCTCCCAAATACCCCTCGGCCTCTCTCTCTTTGTCTCACATACTCACTCACTAACCCTCTTTTTGTCTCTCTGGTACTCCCGTCATGACCAAAAGAGGTTGCCACACCACGTCCAGCAGTGCTGCCATCTCTGTGTGTTGCTAAACTTTGTCACTTGCGTCCCTCGCCACTTTGCATGCTGCCATCATATTCTACCACATCGGTAAGCCTTCCTCTCCTTGCTTGATTCCTCACTTTCACTCTCTCTCTCTCTCTCTCTTCTCCTCTTTTTTCACAACCATTATGCACAATTGTTGCAAAGGCCTTACTCCATAGGATGCACTTCCGTAATCCTTTGTCGTCACCAATTGATGCTCGTTGCTCCACTTTGGAGAAGAAAATTGGAACATCGACATGCATTCAAAAATTTCCCCACCACACGAGGTAAGTGGATCTCTAAACCAAGATTGAGGATGGGTGCTACGGGTTTGATAATTATGCTTGTTGTTCTTGTTCTTGCCTCTGGGATGTTGGGATCAGATTGGTATGGTTTTTTTTTTTTTTTAAACCACCGACAAAGCACACTTAGTTATAAGCATTCCCATTTGCTAAAAAATAACGAACAAATCAAATCCAACACTAATTACTGTAACCATAGCATTAAGAAGTATCAAAATATCATTCAACAGCACAAAACTCCAACCTTTCACATATTAAATCCAAACATAAAAATGTAAAACATTACGACTCTCTAATCAGAAATAGATTAGACACAAAACAACATCAATTTATTGGTAAGAGAACTACTTGGATCTCTGCCTCATCTTTCGGCGCTTCCTCTTCAACCTCCTTATGCGCTTCTTCTTCCACTTGGCCCTCATGGTGATTCCGTGTCTAAGTTCCTTCTCACCCTCGCTTTTGAAACCCTAGTAGTCCGGAGTAGGCTGCTTATCTGATTGGTATAGTTGTTGTACATAATCATCTATGTTTCACACTTAACATTTTGACATCAGATGCTTTAACATTTTGCTTAAATGATTGTAGATCATGTTTTTGCCTCTGTATTGTGAGAATCTGTTGTGGCAAGTGACTTATGGATATTGTGGTGTAATGTATTTTAAATTCTCTGGTATTGATATATATAATCATTTACGACCCTTTTATTTTCCGCTGTAAATTAATTGTACACGTATTTGTTGATTTGTGAGCACACACTCATTATCACAATGTGCAAGGGGTGTATGACCTAAGCAGCCAACAACTAGGCATCACGGTTTCGCCAAACCACAAGCAGCGATTGGGGGTGCCACAGGTGGTATCAAAGTTTATACAGCTTTGGGTAAATTCATAAGTCAAATAGGTACAGTACCAAAGTTAGGCTCTAATCTTAGTACGGTAGATTTGAAATATATGTATTAATACTTGGATCTTAGGCAAAGTTGGCTTGAACTTTCCGTATGATAGGCGTCACAGTTGTCGCCCAATCACAAGCACATTGAACCCAAAGTTTGGCCTAGCCCGATAATAGTTAAACAAAAAAAAATGAGACTTTTACCAGGCCAGCATAGTAGGCCAAAATTTTGGGCTAGCCCAAACCTTAAACAAAAAAATAGAGATAACCAGACTATGACTCGACCTTGGTATTGAACTGACTGGATTCAGTTTTGACTCGGATTAATTCGGACATATGAGGCAAACCGGATGTGTGTTTAGATAATATAAATAATTAAACTAATGAGAATATACAAATTTAATATTTATATTATCTTAGCAATGTGATGGCATTTTGTGTAAGGAACGAATCCAAGTCAAGTCTAAGAAGGTCGACTTAAATGAGATTCCATTCAAGAGGTACACCCCACTCTTTTTAAAGTGATTGAACGAGCTTGCACACGCTATAGTTGTACAAATAAGTTTTACAAGCAAGAAACAATCGAGAATCTAATCGTGGACCAAGATCTCATGATCTGTAGAAAGTTTCAATTGAAGTTGCATGCTTTTCTCCTTGACACAAACGAACGGTTCATTGGTTTTTCTAAGGAGTCCATAATTGACAGCAAACAAAAGGGAATCTTAATTAATTGGGAGATTACTACACTAATTAGTGCGGGCTTGCAGCTTCGAAAGCAATTATCGTCTTTGAATCTTAATTTGCCATGTGAGTGAACCTGTACCGCCTGTTTCCTTTTCTTTTCTCTCTTTGTATCTTTCATTCTTTGAAAAGTATTTCTCTAAGAACTACGAACCCCAAGCTGGTTGTAAAACTCGGAAGAGAAATATATAAGGAAATTTCATACACCGTACAAAATGAAGCTGATCTGTGCTTGCATGTTGGAATCATTCTGCAACATATATACATATATACATACATACATATATATCCAAGTACAGTACTCCGTGGATACTACAAACGCTAGAGAATAGTTAAGCTGGTTCATGGCAACTGCAGAATCGATACACAGACAAACAATACTAGTTATACATTGAGGCAATACCATTAACAATAATATTGAGGTTTATTTGATGATGTAACCTTGATCGACAGCATATCTAACAAGATTTTCCAACTCAGCCTCGTTGATGTATCCATCTCCATTACTATCAGCTTGGCGACGTGCCTGATAAGCTGAGAAACGTGGGATATAGGCACCAAGGCTGTAGAATGCACTTCTGAGCTCTTTCTTGCTAAGAACCCCATCTCCATTTATGTCATGGCGCTTAAATATCTCTCTCAATTGCCCCTCATTATATTTCATATGCACGTTCTTTGGGACACTGGTTTCCTTATATCTTTGGGGAGTCGGCGCCGCAATGCAATCAGGGCCTGGATTTTTATAACAAGTCTTTTGAAACATATTGTTAATTGCCGGAATGATCTGGTGCTGGATGGGTTGGGATTTGAAAGGAGAAATTAGAGCTACAAACGTCTACTTTGTTATGCTTTGTGTATAGGACGTATCTCACTTCCAATCTGTCTCGTTAACCTGCACAATGACCCAAGTGATGTTGGCTCAGTCCGCCTGGGAACACTCCAATGCCTAAGTCAGTTTTGACTTTTTGAATAATTCAATGAGAATTCAGAAAAGTTCAGTCCCCCAGTTATTGAGGGTTACCTGGTATATATAGGATTCCGTTGTTGTGCTTAGCTGATGCAGGATCTTTCGGTGTGGATCCGAGTTTTTGGGATACACCCTGTGGTTGGAGTGGTCACGTCTTTGCATGGGATTCCTGCTTTCTCGTAGGTGGTTACATGCATATCTTTGACTTGGTCAGGCTTGTGATACGGCGGTTTTCGTATGCTTGGCCAAGGGCCCTTCTTGTTGGGCTCCTTTTATATTTGGGCCTGTTTATTCAAAATGGGCTTTTTTATTATTATAAGCCCTCCAGCTACCCCGCTAATTCCCTTCGCCTCATAGCGTGGGGAATTATATGCCTGCCTATATTATCTCCTTAGAAGTGCTCTGCGATTAGTATTATGGGATCTCAACACTGGGCTTGTATGGCGCGGTTGGCGCGTAGGCTGGCCATCGTTTGTTGGGCCAGGCCCGTTTTAGGCACATTCGGTGTCCCAGCCAACCTTTCGAATTTATATGTCGTTGCCCTCCTCCTTTTTTCCCTTCTTGATTGTTTCTTGCTGACTTGGAGAGATAGGAGAAGGCTTTCGTGTGACGGTTAACTTCCTTAGTGTCAGGTCATGATGTTCGTGACTGTTGATGTTCTGCGTCCTCCTCTTTTAAATACCCCTTTCCCTCTCTATTTCTTTTCTTTATTTCGTCTCTTTGTTCACTCTCTTTCTTGCACTTCTCGTCTGCATTTTGCTTCCTGTTCTTGTCCATCTTCTCTGCTTCCCTACTTTTCATTCTTTCTTAACTTCAATGGCTGATCAAGGCGGCTCCTCCAACCCTCTTTTCCATGTCCCGGCGGGTACAGTTCTTGAAGGCTACGGATGGCATTCTATGTACCGGGAGAAAAATATTTCTGGGCTTCGGGAAGAGTTTGGCATTCCTGAGAGCGCCAAAATAACGATTCCCTCACGGGAATGCTGCAATAATGAGGGTTATGCAGGCCGGACTGCGTTGTATGCCGCCATGTTTTCTCATGGCTTGAAGCTCCCCTTCTGCCGTCCTCTTCGTGACATTTTGGACCTTCTTGATCTGGCCCCTGCCCAACTCCATCCCCACTCTTACAGGACCTATCTTTGCGCCTGTATCGTCTACCACATGGTCCTGGAACCCCTTGGAGATGTTTATCCCGACCTAACAGCTCAGAAATTTTTATCCTTCTACCACCTTCGGTCCAATAAAGGCAATGTTGCTAGTTTCCGCAAGAAGGATAGAGCTCCTGCTCTGGCTCGACTTGAGGGCCGCTATTCCAACGCTAAAGCTTGGAATACAAAATTTTTCTGTATTGATGGTACCGGTTGGGACTTTCCTGTCGGGGAGGCCCGTACTCGGGACTTTCCCGTTAGGGCGATATGGCGCCCCATTCCTGAAGATAAAGTTGTGTGGGCAACCATGCCGCCTCTATCGCGTCGGGAGTTGTTCCGAATTGAGATTGTTCGTTCCTGGGCCGCGACCAATGAGGATGAAGTGTGGTCTGATTTCATCTTGACGCCTGACAATATTGACCGTTTCTTGACGACTCTCGACCGTTCCCAGGCCCAGGGGCGTAAATTTATGATTTCGAAGTTGATCCCGGCCTCCATTAAGAAACCTCTTATGAAGACCAAACCCTCTGCTGGTCGTGAGGAGGATAGCCGCCCCGAACAAGAAGGGGCTAAAAAGACGAAGAAGAAATCCGAGAAGAAGGATGGCGATGAAAGGAGAGAGATACGGAGTAAAAGGAGGAATGATGGTGTGAGCCAAAAAAGGGCTAGTCCTGAAAGTTCCCCCTCCTCGTCACCTCTGCAAAAGAAAGCCATGGCGGCTTCAGACGGCGCCCAGGCGCATTCGCCCATTCGACAGCAGGCAAAAACTGCTGTACGTTCTGAAGGCGTCCAGGCTCAAAGACCCTCCCTGCCAAGTTTTGCCGCCCTTACATCACCCAGCGACTCTTCTGCGAAGCCGCGGTCTCTCAGCCTGCTAGACGCCGAGAGTCTGGCTAGCATGACCCTTTTTTATCTAGCCGATGCTTATCAGGTTAATCCTCCCTCACCGGCACATCCATTATCAATCTCCCATATTTCTGAGTTCCCTGTGGTGGAAAGTCAGGTGAGGGGGGGCGAGCTGGACGCTGAAGTAGCAGCCGCCCTAAACCTTGAGGGTGTTATAGGCCTAAAGGTTGGCGAGGGCTTGGATACCCCAGGGTCAAAAGGGGTTGATTCTGCTAAGCCCTCGCCTCCTTGCAGCGAGGCTGCTGGTGCTGAGGCGGGGGTTGCTCAAGTGACCCCTGAGATCCCGCCCCTCCACTATATCTGGGGATGTACTCCTGCGCCAGCTGGGAGTGGCGAGGGGCCCTCTATCCCTTCTCATTTCTCCACTTCTCTGGGAGATGGGATTGACTCCGTCCTCAGAACGGATGGGAACGATTGTTTGCCGGAAGCTGCTCGCCCGGTTGAAGATGCTTCACTCCGCCCCCAGTCACCTGTTCCAGTTATCTGCCTCGAGAGCCAGTCTGGGGAGGGGGCGGATTTAGATCTTGGACTAGTTCCCTTGGTGGAATTTGATCGCACAGCCAGTGGTGAGGCTTCTTCTTCTTCGGCCAACACCCACACTGAAGCTGTTACTCAGATGGCCAATCATTTGAAAGATTGGTTTTTGAAGGTATTGTTTAGAGTGTTTCTCTCTTTTCCTCTTCTTGTTTTTGAGTAGCGTTGACCTAGGCGTTCTCCTTTTCCTTTGCAAGGGTTCGATGATTTGGCGGCATGCATTGTGGCAGATCGTGCTCGCCTAGAAGGGGAAGTCCTCGAATGGCAGAAGACGTGTGAAGCCGCAGAGCTTGCCGACAAGGAATGGCAGGCGGATAAGGCTAAGCTGGACGCCCTTTCAGAGAGGGTGAAAGAGCTCGAAGCGCAATTGGAGCAGTCGGAGGGCTATTCCCACTCGCTCCGAGGCGATTTGGAGATTCGTGATGATGAGCTTCATCGTCTTCGCGAGTCTGACCGCCTTGCTCAAATAGCCAAGGAACGGGACGCTCATGCCCTGCAGTTCCTTCGATCTGAGAGGGACTTGGTGAGGTCCCAGCTCTCGCCCTCACCCAGACTTGTCTGCCATCAAGTCCAAACTTCTCGCCCTCACCCAGGACTGAGATTCAGCTCGTCAAGAGCTAACTTGTTCGCAAGAGCAAGTTCGGGAGTTATCTCGTCAGTTGGCGGCTGCAGTGGAGAATGCTCGCCTTGCCGCCCTGGAGCTTTCTGTGGTGCAGGGAAATCTGCAAGAACTCGAAGGGCACCACAACAAGTATAATGAGAGTTGCGCAGATGCGGATGAAGAGTTTTGGAAAGCCACGCTACTGCTGGAAGCTTGGGACCTACGCATGTCCAGAAAGAAAAAACAACTTGTCGGGGCCTAGGCTGAGGCTCAACGCCTACGTGATTAGTTAGCCTGTGTACCTGATACCAGGAACCGTGCCTTCGGTTTTGGCTATGGTGCTGGCATCCTGAGGCTAAGATCCCTCCTCTTGACTAATCCCTCCATGAACCTCGTGAATTTGGATCTGGAGTTATTTCTGCCTGAGGAAAGCAGCCGCTGGCGAGCTGACATATTTGGGCAGAAAGAGATGCCTGACGCCTTTAGAGAGACTCCCTCTCTGCCGCCACCTGACGAAGTTTCATAACTCTTCTGCCTCTTTTATATGTACTCTCTCTTTTTTTATTTTTTTCATTCTTTCTTTGATGTACAACCTTTTTCTTGATATTGGATCAAGACTTATGATGTAAGACATTTATAAAATACTTTTTTCTTCATATTGGATTCTACCATTCCACTAGACTTGCTCTTGGTTGTGTAGGAATTTCTTCGTCATGTTCCTTTTTAATTAGCACCATAGTTGCTAGCTTTCATACTTGGCACCACAAGCTACTATGGCTTGTCTTTTGTGTTTAGGGGTCGGCGTGGTCTGATGAACTACATGCCCTTTTATACTTGGCACCACAAGCTACTATTGCTTGTCTTTGATGTTTAGGGGTCGGCGTGGTCTGATGACCTATGCGCCCTTTTATACTTGGCACCACAAACTGCTATGGCTTGTCTTTGGTGTTTAGGGGTCGGCGTGGTCTGATGACCTACGCGACCTTTTATACTTGCTTGGAGTGATGTTTTCCTTCTATTGAGGGCTCACCAAAAGAAACATAACAAGTTATGGCTAATAACAGGGCAATCGAAATATCCTTGTATTAATGAGCATGGACATAATAATTTCAATCACGGAAAACATGGAATTTAACAGAAGTAAAAATACGACAACTCTACTGATAGAATTTCTTAAAGTGTTATGCGTTCCATGGATGGGGTAGTTCCTTGCCCTGGCTGTCTTTTAGTCGGCATGACCCTGGCCTATTATTGGCTATCACCAGGTAGGGGCCTTCCCACCGAGGCCCCATCTTTCCTTCACCTTGGGTTGTCACGCCGCTCTTCTTCAAGACCAGGTCGCCCACTCTGAAAGCCCTGGGCTTTACCCTTTTGTTAAAATATTGCCTAGCCTTTGTCTTCTCTTGTAGCATCCTTGCTTCCGCCATTTCCCTTTCTTCCTTTACCAAGTCGAGATATTCCTCCATTTTCTTGTCGTTCTGGGGGGCCAAGAAGTAAGTTGTTCTGTAGGTGGGGAGTCCCCTTTCAACTGGAGCTACTGCCTCGTAGCCATACGCCAGTGTGAATGAGGATTCTCCCGTCAGAGTCTTTGTCGATGTTCTGTACGCCCAGAGTACGCTGGGCAACTCCTCCGCCCACTCTCCCTTTTTCTCTGTGACTTTCTTTTTTAGGATCGAGAGCAATGCCTTGTTCGTAGCCTCCGCCTGTCCGTTTGCTTGGGGATGACCTGGCGAGGAGTACTTCACCTTGATTTTCAGCTCCGTACACCATTCCCTAAAATGGTCTGAGTTGAACTGTCGCTCATTGTCCGTTACTATGCTTTGAGGGATCCCAAACCTGCAAATAACCTTTTTCCATAAAAATTTTGTCACGGTTCTGCTTGTTATGGACGCCAATGGCTCTGCCTCTGCCCATTTTGTGAAATAATCAACCGCTACCACCATGAACTTCATCTCGCCTTTTCCTGGCAGGAAGGGTCCAATCAGATCTACGCCCCACTGGGCAAATGGCCAACGCGCGGTCATAGATGTCAGTCCTTCCGGGGGGGCATGCTGTATTGATGCATGCGCTTGGCATTCCACACACTTTTTGCTAAATGCTTGAGCGTCTCTTAATGCGTTGGGCCAGTAGTATCCTGCCCTCATTGCCTTCCTTGCCAAAGTCTTTCCGCCCGAATGGTTTCCGCATATCCCTTCATGTATTTCCACCAATACGTATTGAGCTTCTTGGGTGGAAACGCATCACAGCAATGGGGTGGAAAAGCCTCTTTTGTAAAGGACTCTGTCAATGAGTAGGAACCTTGCCACCCTTTGCCTTACTCTCCTCGCCTCATCCTTTGCGTCTGGTAGCTTCCCTTCATCCAGATATCTAACCACTTCGCTCGCCCACTCAAGGATGCTGGTACTCAAAACTCCTACCTCCGTCCCAATGGCTGGAACTTCAATGACTCTGTGTTCCACTTACCACGGAAGAGGTGCTTCTCCCGTGCCTGACGCCGCCCTGGCTAATCTGTCCGCCACTTCATTTTCCGCCCTGGGGATCTGAGTGATGCTGAAATACGAGAAGAGGTCTCGTGCTTCCCACACACGCTCGAGATACTTCTTCAACTTTTCTCCTTTCGTGGTATACAAGCCCAACACTTGATTCACAACCACTTGCGAATCTGACTTGACTTCTACCTCGGTTGCCCCTATCTTGGCTGCTAGAAAAAGTCCTGCTACGAGCGCTTCATACTCTACTTCATTGTTTGTTACTTTGAAGGTTAGTGTCGCCATATGGTGCAACTCCCTACCATAGGGATCCACCAGATGTATCCCCAGGCCCCCTCCCGCCTTGCAGGATGAACCGTCGACATAAAGTTCCCACGACTTTCTGGCCGGAACTACTGTGTCTTCCTGTGGGAACCCTGAGAATTCTGCTATGAAGTCGGCACGAACTTGTCCTTTAACCGCCTTTCTAGATTCGTACTTTAAGTCAAACTCGCTTAATTCTATTGACCATCCGATCGGTCTTCCCGAACTGTCTGGTTTCTTCACGTTTTTTGCTAGAGGGGCCTCCGTGAGTACCTTTATAGTGTGGGCTCGGAAGTATGGACGGAGTTTTCTAGCCGCCGTCACCAGGGCAAAGGCTAGCAACTCGACCTTCGGGTATCTTATCTCGGCTCCCCTAAGGGCCCTACTAGTGTAGTACACTAGGTATTGAGTCGTACGTTCCTCTTTTATTAGGACGGCGGACACAGCGTTTGGGGAAAACTGCTAGGTAAGCGTGGAGCACGTTGCCCTTTTGTGGTTGTTTCAAAAGTGGCGGGCTGGCTAGGTGCTACTTCAGCTTCTCAAACGCCTCGTTGCATTCTTCATTCCAGGCGTGTGTCTTCCGCAACACCTGGAAGAAAGGAAGGCATCTGTCTGTTGATTGAGCGATGAATCTCCCAAGGGCGGCTATCCTGCCCGCCAATTGTTGTGTCTCGTTCAGGTTCTTGGGTGGTTTCATGTTGAGTATGGCAGCTATCTTCTCTGGAGAGGCCTCAATTCCTCTTTCGGATATAATGTAGCCCAAGAACTTCCCCGATCCTACACTGAAAGCACTTTTCACAGGGTTCAGCCTCATCTAGTAGTGGCATAGAATTTCGAACGCTGCCCTCAGGTCGCCCAGGTGTTGGCTGGACTCTTTACTTTTCACTAAAAGGTCATCTACGTAGACTTCCATGGACTTCCCAATCTGCTTCTCGAACATCCGATTCACCAGTCTTTGATATGTTGCCTCTGCATTCTTCAATCCAAATGGCATCACCAGGTAGCAATACAACCCCCGATCTATTATGAATTAGGTTTTCTCCTCGTCCGCCGGGTACATTCGGATTTGGTTATAACCTGAGTAGGTGTCCATGAAACTCAGCATACGGTGTCCTGCTGTGGCATCCACGATTACGTCGATGCGTGGCAGGGGGAAACCGTCCTTGGGGCATGCTTTGTTTAGATCAGTAAAATCTACACACATTCTCCATTTTCCATTCCCTTTCTTTACCATGACCACATTGGACAACCATTTTGGGTAGTGGGACTCCTTGATGAATCCGGCAGCGAGCAACTTCTCTACTTCTTCTTTAATGGCGGCGTATTTCTCTCCGCTGAATGATCTTCTCTTCTGGCGTACAGTTTTGTGCGCGAGGTCCACGCTCGAACGATGTTCAATGACTTCGTTATCTATGCCCGGCATTTCTTCGTGACTCCAGGCGAAGACATTCCTGTATTCGACCAACAATTGCTTCAATGCCTCTCTTTCCGCCAATGGCATATTAGTCCCAACGCGCGTTGTTGACCCAGGGCGGTCGGGGTGTAACACTACGAGCTCTAGCGGCTCATTTACCTCAGCGTGCTGTTGGCTCTGTTCGTCCTGGACTTCCATTTCCTCTAATAGGGTTGCCGCTAGCAAGGGAGGAAAAGGAGGGGTTAGTTCTTTATCTCATTCTTCTACCGTACACACCTCTTCACGACCTTTTCTGAGTTCCTGCACATAACATTCCCTCACCAGAGCATGTTCGCCTTGTGACTCCCCTACCCCATTGTCAATTGGGAACTTCATCTTAAGGTGATAAGTGGAAGTCACCGCCCTTAGTTGATTAAGTGTTGGCCTCCCCAGTATGGCGTTGTAGGAAGATGACGCTTTTACCACCAGGAAATCAGTCATGGTGGTAGCCGTCCGCGCCCCAGATCCGGCGGTTACTGGGAGAGTAATGGCGCCTATGGGGAGGATGGTGTCCCCAGAGAAACCTTTCAACGGTGTTGGGGAAGGTCTCAGTCTACTGACATCAATCCTGATCTTTACGAATGCTTCCCAGAATAGGATATCAGCTGAGCTTCCATTATCAATCAATACTCGCCTGGTCATGTAGTTGGCTATCACTAGAGTGATTACCAACGCGTCATCATGTGGGTACAATATTCCTTCTCGATCTGCCTCTCCAAAAGAAATCACCATTCTGTCTCTTCCCAGCCTTGGTTGCTTGGGAACTCTGTCCGCCACGAAAACTTCTTCATATCTGACCTTTCATTCATATGCTTTCCGGCTGGATGTGGACGTGCTGCCTCTTGTAAATCCTCCTGCAATGGTTCGGATTTCTCCTATAGGCGGCCTGTTCCTTTCACCCTTGGGGGGCGCCCTGTTTCCATCATTCTGGCGACTAGGCGCCCTGTACTATCACTCAAGACTCCTTCTGGTTTCTCGCCTGGTCTCCTAGCGTCTTTTTGGTTTTGAACGTTCCGCAATCATCCACTCTAACTCCCCGGTTCCTGCCATTTCTGCTACTCTTTTCTTCATGGTAGTGCAATCTTCGGTCCAGTGAGACCCAGTTTGGTGATATTTGCAATAACGCCCACTTGTTTTGGGTTGACGACCTTCCTCTCTTTCTTTCTCGTCTTCCCGTACATTTAAATTATTGTGTATGAGCTTGGGATTGTAATCCGGCCTTTTCTATTGCCGCCTCTCTTGTCGACTTACACCACTCCTTCTATCAATCTGGCCGCCTTTTCTTTCTGGTTTACTAGTTGGCTGCCTTGGATTCACCAAAGCTTGCAACGTATCCTCAACATTGACAAAATCATCCGCTTTATCCATGAAGTCCCTGAGAGTAGACGGAGTCTTTCTGGCAAGTTCCGCCATGAAGGGGCTCCGGGGCCATATCCCGCCTAGGAGGGCGGCAAGATTAATTTTTTCATCTTGATCGTCCGTCGTCAAACGTTCCTTGTTAGAGCGTGTGAGGTAGGTCTTCAGGTCCTCATCTTCTCCTTGTTTAATCGTCAATAGATAGGCAGCTGGGCGCCTGTGCCTCCTGCTGGGCATGAATTGCGTTAGGAACTGTTTTGCCAGTTCTTCGAAACTGTCTATCGATCTTGGCTGGAGGGTCCCGAACCATCCTCTCGCCCTCCCCTTTAAAGTCAACGGAAAAGCCCAGCATGCTATCTCATCGGAAAAATCGTGGAGTATAATGTGGGCTTTGAAATTCTCCAGGTGGTCCAGTGGATCTTTTGATCCATCGTACAGGTCTACCTGGGGCACTTTGAATTTTGGCGGGAGGGGCATGGCCATAATCCGTTCGCTATATGGCAGATCCGTTTTGCCAAGTAGGCATTCGACCGAAGAAGATCCTCCTATCTTCTTCACCATTTCTTCATATTTCTCTGCCAGCTCCCTTAATTCGTCGTGCATCTTTTCCTTCTCCGTTCGTTCCAGATTCGACTCCATGTTGGACATCTCCTCCTCCTCGCCTTGTTCACCATGGGTGGGTATGGTGGCATTGCTAGTTTCAGCATTCCTCCGCCGTAGTTCGTCATTCTCCTTCTTCAAAACCTCCAGTACTTCCAATGCTTGTTTCAATCTTTCCTCGGCTGCCGCTAATTGTGTTTCAATAGGTGGATCCATTGCTCGGCTTGCTACAGAACGGGTGACAGTTGGCATGTGAGAACCACGTAACAAAATATCACTGTTCCAGATCCCACACACGGTGCCAATGTATAGAACGTGTCTCACTTCCAATCTGTCTCGTTAACCTGCACAATGACCCAAGTGATGTTGGCTCGGTCTGCCTGGGAACACTCCGATGCCTAAGTCAGTTTTGAGTTTTTGAATAATCCAATGAGAATTCAGAAGAGTTCAGTCCCCCAATTATTGAGGGTTCCCTGGTATATATAGGATTCCGTTGTTGTGCTTAGCTGATGCAGGATCTTTCGGTGTGGATCCGAGTTTTTGGGATGCACCCTGTGGTTGGAGTGGTCACGTCTTTACATGGGATCCTTGCTTTCTTGTAGACATACATATCTTTGACTTGGTCGGGCTTGTGATACGCCGGTTTTCGTATGCTTGGCCAAGGGCCCTCCTTGTTGGGCTCCTTTTATATTTGGGCATGTTTATTCAAAATGGGCTTTTTTATTATTATAAGCCCTCCACTTTGCATGATGAATTACATGTTCTATATATAGAGCCGAACTTTATCAGTCAATCTTCTCCTCAAAATTTTACTTATCCAATCCCAGAGTCTAGCAAAAGGAAATGATAGAGAGAGAAGAATCCAAGTGATCACGTGGGCGGACATGAATTTAGAAGGATGGTGGCACTTTTGGAGTGCATCAAATTAAGCATCAATGCTTTTTATCTAATGAATCCATATCACAGAAATTGAACAAAAATAAGAAAGAAAGAGATGTTTCTTTTTTCCTAAAAGTATAATCCAACAGTTTCATCTTATCATCGAGCAACAGTTTCATCTTATCATCGAGCTAGCATGAAATTAATTATTCTATTTGTAGGGCATCCCACAATGGCAGAACAATTCAATTTGGCAAGTTGGGTTGGATGAATATCAGTACGTGAGTAATTACCAGATTGTGATAAGAAAGCAATTAACTTGGGTTTTCTATAATTTTATTTTATTTGGTCCATTTATTACAATAATTTGGATTTCTTAGAGAATAATGATGTGTTTGAAAAGAAGTTCTGAAAAAAGTTTGTAGCATTGATTTCATACAATGAATATGACATCTGCTCTTTGCCTTTTATACAAAAATCACTACAAGAAAACGATTATTTTTGACAAGTCGTTGTTTGTGATGAAAATGACTATTTGCAACGAGGATGGACTCAATGTAGTAGGAAATGGTCATTTTCGTTGTAAATTGTAATATCCCGTATTTTAATGTATTTTTTTTATTGAATAATTATTTTATTTAATTTAAGTATTGGTTCTCTTATTTTAATTTTATCGAGTTTATCGTTGGATTAATTTTTTTTATTATTTTTAAGCTGTGAAATTTATTTTGATGTGCTTTCTTGATATTAATTATTATTTACAATTAAATTACTCATTGTTTTAAATTATTTTATTGTTGGACTTTAATTATTTTATTTTATTAATATTGAATTGTAGTGTTTTTATTTGACTCTTATTTATTTTTATTGTGCCTTTTTCTTTTGTTGAACTTTCTATTTTTTTCAGATTGAGTTTATTTGAGTAGATTTTATTTTAGTTTTTCTTTCTTTTGAGCCCAGCCAGTCGGTTCCTAGCCCAACTCTCTTCTAAGAAGCCCAAGCCCGTGGAAGCATTCAGAAATCACGTCGCACGACTTCACGCTTGTTTCCTTTTTCATGCACAGCCCTCCTCTCTTTTACTTTAGGGTTTAATCTTTTTTCCCCTAATAGCTTATATAAATGTTTAGCATCCTCACCAACAAGTGCCACTGCCTTACCTGCGCCCTCAACCCAGCCACCCTCTGAGCCAGTTCTCTTTGTGTTCTTCTCCACCAACCCAGCACCCATGAAACCGCTGCCACCCTGCACCAAGCCAAAATCAACGTCGCAGCCACGGGAAACGGCAACTCACAGCTTTTGCCAAGTCAAAAATCCCTGTTTTTCTACACTAAAAACAGAGCAAAAACCGGTCCTTGTTTCACCGTCCAGACCTTACCATCGAGAGCCACTTCGCGAACCCAACCACCCTCGGAGCCAGCTCCTTTGCGTCTTCATTACCAACCCAGCACACACGTACGAAACCGTTGCCACCACCCTACACCAAACACAGCCGCTGCCCAGCCATTGACAACCACCATCGGAAAACACCTTGTTCTGCTTCTCCGAAAACTGAAAATCCAACAACTCAAAACCGCCACCTCCACACCTCAGAGAGCCACCCACACGCACGGAAGCATCACCCTCAAACTCCTCTGTTCTTAGACCCCGAAATAGAGCCCCAGTTCCAACCACCCCAACACCTCCCGTAGCCTCCATTTCAAGCCATGAACTACTCTGTTGTTAGCCACCCGAAACAGAGGTCCTACCCACCGAACCACCGCATCGCACTAGCCGCTCCAAGCTGTCGCCACCTGCACGGAAATGAACGCCGGACACCCTCAAGCCACCTCAGCCAGTAGTAACCCCTCACGGTTAGCATCTCTCTCGGTTTACTCGCTCTTTTCTCTCCGCTCTCTCTCTCGCTCACCTCTCTGTCTCTTTCTCTCGTGCTTAACCCAGCTCAACCGCATCTCCGCCGCACGCCTGCTCTCCAACCGCACCACCACGGTCCCTCCAGCCAGCGCCGTCGCGCCTTACCCCTCCACTCGTGCCTCGGTTCCCTTGGGTAAGCCCTTGCCGGTGCATTTTTGGTTTCATTTCCATGGGTTGGTTCCTCTGGTTTTGTTCACATGAGTTATATATATATACATATATATATATGAAATTTATGTTAACCTGATAGTTTGGTGCTATTACCAGTTTACCCTTAGTCTAATGTTTCTGATATATGTTTTCGGATGAGTGGTCCCTTTGGATTTATGTTTAAATGAGTTTTGTTTTAAGTCTCATAAAATATTATTTTTGTGTTGATAATATTTTAATAATAGTGTTAACTAAAAGAAGTAGACCTATTTTTATGAGAGGAGTTTTTGATGACATATTTTATAATTTTTTTTTTTAAAGAAGTCAAAGTATTCTATTAATTTATAAAACGTGGTTAGTATTTTAGATATTTTAAATATTACTTTTTACTGAGTGCCGTGATTATCTTAATACTTATTCGATAAATTTATTATTAGATACAAATATGATTAAGTGGATATTGATGGTTTTAGAAAATGAGGCCATTTTGAGATTATGAGAATTATAAGTTTTGAGGAATTTAGAAAGTGATTATTATTTATTTTAGAATTAAGAGAGAGGTTTTAAGGTTATGAGAAATTTAGATTTTTGAGGTATAAAAATAAGTTAGTTTAGCATCTTAGGCTTAAATATTGAAATTCGTGGTTGATTGAAAATTTACGGAAATTACGTGATTATTTTATAGGTGATGATTAATATTTATTCGGCATTATTGAGGAAATTTTCGAAAGATAAAGAAGTTCAGGTAAGCGGGGTTCCTGTGCTAGACTTTGCATAAAAAGAAAAGGAACTGAGGTTGATTTATGAAAATGTGCATGATATATTTGTTTTTGAAAAGAAATGTGAAAATAACCTCAGTTATTTGTTCTTCATTACTCATTGAACTCTGATGAAAGAGAAAGCATTTTTGTCATGACTGGTGTAGACATGAGCTTATTTTCTGGCATTTTGTTTCTGAACTGTGCAAAAGAGAGCGAAAATGAAATTTTGTGCATAAATGATATTCTTGTGACCTGATTCTGTTCTGAAAATGTCCTGTACTCTGGTACGATATGATGTGATTTTTTGAAACCTCTGGCATGACATTCTGTTTCTGTTCTGTTCTGACCTTACCACGGGTGTAAAACTGTGGCCTCTGTTTGGGTTGGTACCAACTTCTCTGTTTCTGGTGCACCCACTTTGGAAACAAAGTGGTTTTCTGCGTGGTCTTTCCTATGTGCACACTCGGGGCTCCGAGAATGATAAGAGGAAGATTCACATTCTGTTTCTGCCTGGTTTGGCTACCAGGGATAGCACAACCCTACCACGGGGGTTAAACATGGTATATGATATGACATGATATGATAAGATGAAGATGTTCAGTTATGTTATGCCACAGGGTTTATGAATATGAAAAGGTTGAAAAGTCGCTCTCATTTTCTGATAATACATTTTGAGATGTGCATATGAAAATGAAATGTTTTGTTTTTGCATTCTAAACTTTCTGAAAATGCTCATGTTTACATACTAGTATATGTTCTCTGCTTACTGAGTTGTTGATAACTCACCCCCTTATCTTCATCATATTTTCAGATGATTTTGGACTTTTTCAGCTGATGATCAAGACTATGAAGCACTGGGTGAAATGATGTAAGAGTAATGGATTAAGAATAGAAAGCCTTCGAAGAGTATTGGTGATTTTTGTTAAGAAATTTTCATTGTGTTCTGATGTCTTGGTGTTTTGAAGAATTGATTTTATTGAGAAAATTAGTTTGAATCAAAATTCCTTTATAATATTGGAAATTTGGAGTCTATAATTATATTGTTGGAATGTGGGTTTAAGTGCCATATAGAGAAGTCGATATTTTTGAGGTTACTATATCGAGGATTTGATATATGGAGTTGTGTGGTTAATTAAATTTGAAGTGTTTACGTTTGATTTGGAATTTTTTTAAGTATATTAGCAGTGTTAGAGTTGATTACTGAGTAACATGAGTTAACTCTCCGGACCCTCGGGACTGGGGCGTTACATAAATAATAGATTGCATATAAGCATTTTTCTAATGTTAGTGGAACAAATAAATAGATATATGTGCAACTCTCTATAATTACTTTTATACACAACCCGAAAAGTGAACATGTGCAAGAGCATAAGATGGTTTATATTGCAGGCCCGACCTGTTATGATATAAAATAAATGATAAAATATACCTATTCTCATGCATCAGTTTAAGTTTTTGAGATAAGTAGTGATTTCACATGGTATCAGAGTAGAGGTCCAAAGTTCGAACCTTGACTCTACATTCTACCCTATTTAATTAAATATTCTACGTGCATGTTGGGTCATCCATTGAGAGAAAGTCTGGCCCACATGTGAGGGGAAGAGATATAAAATAAATAATAAAATCTATCTTTTCCCATCAGCTTAAAGTTTTGAGACAAGTGGTGATTTCACACGACCAAATATCTCTGTATTTCCCAATCAAAGTTTTTTTTTTTAAATGAAACTTCCCTTCATAAATCAAAGAATACATGATGATTTGTCAAGAATAATAAAAGGAGTAACCTCAGGAGGTTCCTCTTCCACCCAAACAATTTCAGAATCTAACAATAATCCTAATTTAGTAGCAGCATCATCAGCTGCTCTGTTACTATGTCTACTCACATGTTTAACATGCCAGTACTAGTAAGCCATCAAAGAGCCTTTTATATCTACAATAAGTTGACCATTCCAAGAATAATCACATGAGTTCTTGTTGACAGCATCCACAACTGATTTAGCATCACCCTCAAACTGCACATTCCTCAATCCAAGTTCAATACACAGATGGACAGCTCGAAGGAGGGCCCAACTTTATGCAATAACAGCATATTGGATATCACCTTTAGAGGCTACTAGAACAACCTACACTTCACCCCAGTGATCCCTAACTACAATCCCAACACCCATTCTCTGAGTTTCTTTGACAAACGCAGCATCAATATTAGCTTTTAGGGAACCAATTTTTGGTGGAACCCAACCTTACATAGCATCTGATATTCCTATTCCTTCCTCAAAAACTTCATCTACGGCTTGTAAAACTGGTGTGCAAGGGACTTCAACATCCTGGATTGCTAGCTGAAATAGAAGAGAAGGCGCTCTAAATCTGTTGCTGAACACATATTCATTCCTTCTTTGCCAAATGCCATGAAAAACTGCATCCACTCTATTCAGATTTCCATCATCTAACCTGGAAACCAGATCACCCCACAAGGATTTGAAATCATAAAAGTTCTGCCTCCACTTTTGTAAAGGACTTATCATTTCTCCCCATACATCCATTGACGCAGGGCATTGCCACAAGACATGGATCACGGACTCCTCAACTATTTGGCATATCGAGCATAATGAGTCCTCCACTATCCTTTTTTGAACATATTTTCTTTAGTAGGTAGAATATTGTGTAAAGCCTTCCACAGTAGCTGTTTTACCTTCCCTGTACAGTCTAGCTTCCACAACTTCTTCCACAGCTTCGTATCATGTGAAGATATAGAAGCCTAACCCAAGCCTTGGTTCTTCATATCAAGATCAGTAAAGTAGGCTGACTTAACTGAGAACAATCCTATTTCTGTTAAACCCCAAATAACCTTATCATCCATGCCCCTAAGGCTAATGGGAATTCTGCTAATACAGTCTGCTTCCTCCCTTGTAAATACAGGATATAGCAAGTCTTTTTTCCAGGTCTTAGCAATATCATCAATAAGTTCATCCACCGTAGCATCAACACCCAAAATGGATATTGGAGTTTGAATTTGGTAGGTAGATGGACTTGGAATCCATTTATCTTTCCAAATCTTAATATTCTTTCCATTGCCAACATGCCAAACATACCCCCTTCTCACCAGATCCAAAACTGAATAGAAACTCCTCCATATATGAGAGGGGCAATACCCAACTTTGGCCTGTAGGATATGACATGTGGAAAAGTATTTTTGTTTAAACACCTGAGCAGACAAGGATGAGGGATCTTGGATAAACCTCCATACCTGTTTTGCCAGTAAAGCCTTATTAAAACAATTAAGGTCCCGAAAACCCAAACCCCCCATGCTCTTCACAGCCCCCATCTTTGTCCAACCTTTCCAGTGTAACCCTTTGCTATCTTTGTTGTGAGACCACAAAAACTTAGCAATTAACTGCTCCATTTCCTTGAGTAATCCTTTTGGGAGTCTGAACACACTCATTGTGTACGCTGGAATTGCTTGAAGAACACTCTTTATCAAGACTTCCTTGCCCGCTGTTGATAGAAACTTTGACTTCCAGCTTGTGATCCTCTTCCAAACCTTGTCTTTTAGGATAGGTTTGGGGCACAAGACAAAACACAAAATTCTCATCTCATCTCATACAGTCTGCTTCCTCCCTTGTAAATACAGGATATAGCAAGTCTTTTTTTCCAGGTCTTAGCAATATCATCAATAAGTTCATCCACCGTAGCATCAACACCCAAAATGGATATTGGAGTTTGAATTTGGTAGGTAGATGGACTTGGAATCCATTTATCTTTCCAAATCTTAATATTCTTTCCATTGCCAACATGCCAAACATACCCCCTTCTCACCAGATCCAAAACTGAACAGAAACTCCTCCATATATGAGAGGGGCAATACCCAACTTTGGCCTGTAGGATATGACATGTGGAAAAGTATTTTTGTTTAAACACCTGAGCAGACAAGGATGAGGGATCTTGGATAAACCTCCATACCTGTTTTGCCAGTAAAGCCTTATTAAAACAATTAAGGTCCCGAAAACCCAAACCCCCCATGCTCTTCACAGCCCCCATCTTTGTCCAACCTTTCCAGTGTAACCCTTTGCTATCTTTGTTGTGAGACCACAAAAACTTAGCAATTAACTGCTCCATTTCCTTGAGTAATCCTTTTGGGAGTCTGAACACACTCATTGTGTACGCTGGAATTGCTTGAAGAACACTCTTTATCAAGACTTCCTTGCCCGCTGTTGATAGAAACTTTGACTTCCAGCTTGTGATCCTCTTCCAAACCTTGTCTTTTAGGATAGGTTTGGGGCACAAGACAAAACACAAAATTCTCATCTCATCTCATACAGTCTGCTTCCTCCCTTGTAAATACAGGATATAGCAAGTCTTTTTTTCCAGGTCTTAGCAATATCATCAATAAGTTCATCCACCGTAGCATCAACACCCAAAATGGATATTGGAGTTTGAATTTGGTAGGTAGATGGACTTGGAATCCATTTATCTTTCCAAATCTTAATATTCTTTCCATTGCCAACATGCCAAACATACCCCCTTCTCACCAGATCCAAAACTGAACAGAAACTCCTCCATATATGAGAGGGGCAATACCCAACTTTGGCCTGTAGGATATGACATGTGGAAAAGTATTTTTGTTTAAACACCTGAGCAGACAAGGATGAGGGATCTTGGATAAACCTCCATACCTGTTTTGCCAGTAAAGCCTTATTAAAACAATTAAGGTCCCGAAAACCCAAACCCCCCATGCTCTTCACAGCCCCCATCTTTGTCCAACCTTTCCAGTGTAACCCTTTGCTATCTTTGTTGTGAGACCACAAAAACTTAGCAATTAACTGCTCCATTTCCTTGAGTAATCCTTTTGGGAGTCTGAACACACTCATTGTGTACGCTGGAATTGCTTGAAGAACACTCTTTATCAAGACTTCCTTGCCCGCTGTTGATAGAAACTTTGACTTCCAGCTTGTGATCCTCTTCCAAACCTTGTCTTTTAGGATAGGTTTAGGGCACAAGACAAAATACAAAATTCTCATCTCATCTCATCTCATCATTATACTTTTTCAAATCCCCATACAAAATATAATAAACAATTCAACTTTTTCAAATTTCAATACAACTTTTTCAAATCTCAATTCAACTTTTTCAAATCCCAAAACTAAAAAATAATATTTTAAACTTTAAAACAAAACACAAAATTCTCATCTCACCCCCAAATCTATCCTTAGTTCTTTCAAAGTATCATATTTAGATTTTCCCACAACAGTGGGTAAACCTAAATATTTACTGTAATTATCACAAATAACTCCTTCAGCATGTTGGAGAATACATTCCTTCATAGGAGTCTTTGTGTTAGAGCTGAAGGGAATTGAAGTTTTTTGTCTGTTTAGCACCTGACCCGAAGCCTCTTCATACATATGTAAGATCTGAAGTAAATTGAACCATTCTTCTTTCATAGACTTGCAAAAGATTACACAGTCGTCAGCGAAAAGGAGATGGTTGATCCTTATGCCTCTCCTAGTAGCAGCCACCCCTTTAATCAATCCTTTCAGTTCAGCTTGTTGGGGTAAATTACTAAGGCCCTCAGCACATAGTAAAATACTAAAAACAAATAAGGAGATAATGGGTCTCCTTATCTTAACCCCCTTGACGGCACTATTATATCTCCTCGTTCTCCATTAACCAAAACAGAATATGTGACTGACTTGACACAAGTCGTGAGCTACTTGATCCAATGAGTACCAAAACCCAATCGAATTAGCATAGCTTCCAAGAAACCCCACTCCACCCGATCATATGCTTAAGAGCCCTTATCAATTGTTTCACAGAATTAGGTTGATGTGAATCTTCCACTTTGGAGATGATGCAAGTAATGCTTAAGAGCCCTCTAATGTAGAGAGGAAAAGATCATCGGTATCTAAAAAGTGGTATGCCCTAGACTACTGCCCAAATCACTCTTGTCCCATTGACCAAGGGAAATTGTGTCTAAACATTGTGGTTAATAAACTATATAATGACGATGAAAAGTGGTGATTTAACAAATTATATTGAGGATTCTCTTTCTTTTTGAAAGTTTCTCAGTATCTAATCTCATCTACCTTCTTGTTTTGTTGGATGTTGGGAGTTTGATCTATTACAATGTACGAACCAAATCTAGATTGCCTGCTATTCGAGCTAGCCAATTCTGTTCGTCACACCTCGAGCTTGCATGAGTCTCAAGAAGATTTTATTTTATTAAAGTGTGGTAAGAGTTTTTGATGTTGGTGCTCAGCCGGATTAGACTCGATGGTGATACATTTAAGAGATCTCAACTTTAAGCTGGTTGTGGAGTCTATCAAAGTGCGTAGCAGAAGTGTGGCACTTAATAATATGATGGTTGGGAGTAAATGTTCATGATTATCTTGAATAATTAGTTGTTACTTGAGATCGTAGAGGAATTTAAAATTTGAGACTATACATTCAATTCGAGGTTGATCATGATGCAGTATGCATTTATAGTTATTAATGGTTGAGATTAGAAGGGACTGGCAGGTGACAAAGGTGAGTGTAATAAAGGCTTGGAAGTTGAAGCTTAGGCATCAACAATGGACAACCTAATCTAAATTATGAGGTAATAACCATTAGGATCCATGGGTGTTGTATGATATGTCTTTGAATTGGAGATTTTGGACTCACAACCTGCCTTAGGACTTTAGACATGATGAAGTATTGGAAGAACCTATGGACGTTGAGGTAGAGACTATTAACTCCATAAGTCCTTGAGGAATAGTTATAGTGACGTGGAGCAAATTTCGAAGGAGGAAATTTTATAAGGGAGGGAGGATGTGAAGCCCAAATTTATATAGATCCCAAACCTTAGGAGAAGCCTAGCCAAACCCATCTTAAAACGACTTCGTTTGACCCCCAAATACAAACCCTAAATCCTTTCTCCCTCCCCCATTCCCTCTCTATCTCTTTCTCTTTTTGTCCTTCCCACTCCCTCCCTGTCTTCAGTCCCTCCACCTCCCATGACTCCCTGCATGTAACACCCTGTATTTTAGTGTATTTTCACTAAAGGATTATTTTAATTAATTAGAATATTGGTTCTCATATTTTAAATTTATTAGATTTTTCGGTGGATTTATTTTATGATTTTTAAGATGTGAAATTATTTTGATGTGCTTTTTAATATTAATTATTGTTTTGCATTTTAATTGATCTTTAATTTAAATTAATTTGTTTATGGGTTTTAAAATTATTGTGTTGGATTTTATTATTTTATTTAAGCTATTCACTGTGTTTAAATTAATTTCTTGTTGGATTTAATTATTTTATTGTTATTTAATCACTACGTTTAAATTATTTTATGTAACTTGTTGTTTTGAAATCATCTTCGTTGGATCAATTTCGTGACCCAAGTTATAAGGACTGGACCTCATTTCTTTCCCTCATTTTTTCTCTTTTCCCTTTTTCTTTTTCTCCCCTTTTTCTTCTTTTTTCTTTTTCTTCCTTCTTTTTCTGCCGCTGCATTCCCTCTCCCCCAGCCCGCGCGACCCACCCCTCCCTCTC
Source organism: Pterocarya stenoptera (assembly GCA_003123785.1). Taxonomy (NCBI): domain Eukaryota; kingdom Viridiplantae; phylum Streptophyta; class Magnoliopsida; order Fagales; family Juglandaceae; genus Pterocarya; species Pterocarya stenoptera. The sequence continues at coordinate 498,161 of QEOT01004119.1, forward strand.
TAGTCTGTTCCTTCCTCCACCCCAAGCCCCGCCATGAGCCATCGCCGAATCTCACCGCCCAGCCCATTAGATTCCTCTCCTTCCGGCGAGCTCACTGCCACCGACCACCATCTCCCACGCTCCCTCACTCTCTCTCTTCGCCGTGTAAGCCCGTTTCGGCCTATAAGCTCCTGCGCCGCCGTGCCCCACCCATTGCCTTCCCCAGCCTCCGGCGACCTCACCCCTCCATTTTCACCTCCTGTCTTGCCACCGTTAACCTCCACGAGAACCTCTAAGCCGCGACCTTCTTTGTACTACAGCGCCGCCGTCGCTCCACCTCCGGCCACCACCTCTTCACCACTTCATCCCCGGCATCCCCGTGACCCAAAGGACCCATCCCCAGCCCCGATCCGTTACCGGTGAAGCCCAGCCATGCTCATCTCCGTTTTACTCTTTTTGGCCTTAAAACCGTCCCTACGCCGCCACCCACGGTCAAAGGCCACCACCACTAGATTCACCGACCTCCCTAGGCCCTACCCTATCAATTTCAAGTCTTGGTTTGACCTCTTTCAAAAGTGGGTTTTTGAGACGCACGGCTAGTGTATTTTTATACTGTTCGGTTGCTGTTTTGTGGCTTCTAGCAGCTTCGTGATCCTCCGAAAATTATTATATAGCGCTGCAAGTATTTTTTCAAATAACTTTTGAGATTTAAATGGATTTTTGCACTAACACTCATTTACTGTATACTGGTTGGTTGTGTGATTGGATTGTGCTGTGTTTGGATGGTTGTTGGATATTAATATTGTTCTGGTACATTGCATGTGTACGCATGTTCATGTTTGTAAATGAAAACTGGGTTTTCGTGTAATTGCATTCATGTTCATGTGTTTATTGAAAACTGAATTTTCATGTGTGAAAATGGAAAAGAGACTGTAGGGATGGTGGTATAGTCTCGCCTGTGATTCCCGCCTACAGTGCTCTGTTTGGTACCTCTCATGTGGAAAGGAACTGTAGGGATGGTGGTAGAGTCCCGCCTGTGATTCCAGCCTATGGTGCACGCGTTAGGGATGGTGGTAAGCAGGGATGGTGGTTGTGTCCCGCCTGTGATTCCCGCCTACGGTGCATGCGGTAGGGATGGTGGTAAGCAGGGATGGTGGTATAGTCCCGCCTGTGATTCCCGCCTACAGTGTCCGATAAATGGTTGGTTTTTGTGTGAATCATTTTCTGGGAAAATGATGAATTATTATTTTTGGGCCAAATGGGATTTTGGCGTGTGTTGGAAAATATTCTTTTTGAAAAAATGATGTTTTGTGGCTAAAGTGTATTCTAGCATATGCATGCATGTTGGTCGCTTTAATGTATTTTTATCTCGTGGTTGTTTGGATTATTACTTACCTGCGGTACCATTTTTGGTACCGTAGATTTTGATGCAGATGAGGATGAAGAGCCTGAGGGATCGGCTCCGCAGAGGGAGTGACATGTGGTAGCTTTTGAATTATGGGATTGGTTTCCCACTTGTGTATGTATTTGGTTTATTTTATTTATATAGTGGATAACTGTATAACATTTTAATGGGTAGTTATTTTGGATAATCTATATTTAACATTCTGGTACTTAGTTGACATATTTAATTTATCCGCTGCGAATTTTTATGGTGTTCTTGTTGCACGTTGCACACACTTGAGCACTTATCGTTGGGATGTGTGACCCGTGCTGTCATCATCCCGACGTCACGATTCCTGCGTTTCCGTACGTGGGAGTCTGGGCGTCACACTGCACGCCTCTCTCTTCCTCTCTATGTCTTCTTTTCTATCTCCTCCATAATCCTTCAGTCACACCGGTTGCCCTTTCCCATGCAGACAACCCAGCCCCTGACAACCTTGCCAAGAACACCCCCCCCCCCGACGAGTGCCTCACTCTCTCTGCTCTTCTATTTTTCTCTGTGCCTCTCTCACGACTTCTCACCCTCATTTATCCCCATCGCCCTCTGCTTCCCTATTGTCTCTGCTCTAGTGCACCACACAACCACTGTAGCCCTTCCATCGCCGAGGGCCACACAAAGTGTTGGGATTGTTTTGTGGAATTCTACATTGTGGCAGAGGATAAATGATGTTGTGATTTCGTGTTTTGTGTAGAACCTTCTCTTTTTGTTCAATCACCCATTTATGCTACTTGAATTGTGTTGTAAATCTATTGCTGTAAATAATGTTGTTATTAGGTTAAATTGTGGGGATTTTACCCTCATGCACATGCACTGCCTTTTAGTTGTAAAGGGATGATGAAATTTGTCCACTTTTGCACTGGATTATAGGTTGTGAATGCTTACTGGAAATCTCCCCATATGCATTGCTCGTCATTATGTAAACTTTTGCAAAATATTTGTTATTGGCATGTATTTTTTTCATACTTGCTGGAATTCCTATCATTGCATTGGGAGTCTATGTTGGTAAATTTCCAGGACCAACTACGAACAAACCAGCACGATTGGTTCCAGAGGTTATACATTAATGTCTCGAGCCAAGTAAAACTATCAGGCTCAAAGGGTATAAATGTCTAGGGTCTAGTGTGTGAATCTTGAAATGGTTTTAGTGGTTATGAATATGTCTGGCCAAGTAAAACCATCAGCCTCAGAGGGTATAAATGTCTCAGATCCAGGGTGTGCTTCTTGAAATGGTTTCAAAGGGTATAAATGTTTCTAGCCAAGTAAAACCATCGAACTCAAAGGGAATACATGTCTTGGGTCAAGTGTGCTACTTGAAATGGTTTTAGAAGGTATAAATATCTTTGGCCAAGTAAAACCATCGGACTCAAAGGGTATAAATGTCTCGTGTGAAGTGTGTGCTTCTTGAAATGGTTTTAGAGGGTATAAATGTCTCTGGCTAGGTAAACCCAATTGAGACCTAAAGAGTATAAATATCTCAGGTCCAATGGGTGCCTCTTGGCTAGTGGAGGGTAGACACCTTCGAATAGTTGGTCGTGGGAGATAACCATGAGGTCTACTTTGGTAATATGTGTTGTACAAATTATCATTTGTTTTCTTGTGTCAAATGGTTGAAATTGATTGCCATTTGGTTATGTTCAAGGTTTCTTTAAATGAAAAGTGCCAAATTATTATTTTCCCCTTCTATCAATTGTTAGCATAATTTATATTTCCCTTGCCATGCATTCTCGAGTGTTAGTCTTAGTTTCGGCTCCCGAGTACTGAGATCTTGCAAAATCTCACTGTGGTAGTCCTACTTACAATCCCGGTCCTCAGAACCATATATTTTGATGGAGATGATGGATATAGTAGTGGTTACGAGCATGGAGATAGATCTGGATTCACCAGAAGAGTGAAGATTTGGGCTATTCCCACATTGTAATTAAGTGTTGTTTTTTACTCTTTGTAATTTGCCTGGATGACTATAATATTCGGTTTCTTATGGGTTGAGACAAGTGACCTAGCTATGAATAATTTGCCGTGATGTAATTTATATATATTCTAGTACTACTATTTTGATTTTAATGAGTACCTAGCTATAAGATGGTTTACACGGAGTCGACCCACATATCCCTAAATATATATATATATATAATATTATATATCCCCGAACCAAAGGAGAACGTCATCAATTATTTCACGCAATTAGGTTGATGTCAATTTCAACTTTGGGGATGACGCAAGTGGCTAATCGTCACTTCTTAAGAGACCCCTAATGTAAGAGGACAAGATAATTGCTATCTAAAAGGTGGTCTTCCCCTAGACTACGGCCCAAAGCACTTTATCCACCATGCCACGAGCATGCATGAGTCTCGCGACGCACCACCCCCAATCAACATTAACAATCCAGCAATTAATTCCTTGTTCCATTATCTGGCCAATTGCAAGAAGCATATCTCACTCATGCCTTTAATAAACGTGAGATAAATAAATTATACATATAATACGTACAGTAAATCTAATATATATATATAAGTAGTGCTACGTGTGCTTAAAATTTTACTTATAAAAAAGGTATACAATTTATTTTATCATTTCTCTTTATAATCTCAAGTGAAGTAGAGAGGATCCTTACCCAAATTACTGGGCCATGTAACCATCAAAACCTTGAAATGAAATATTTTTCAGTTCCTTTAACTGTTTGCATAAAAGCTTCAAAGATTCTAGTAAGATATATAGCATTAGCTGAAGAATAATTGATCATCAAGTCGTTAATGGTAAACCGAAGATGCTGAACCTATATATATAATCAGCTTGTAGTTATTCCTTTATATATATATATATATATAGGAAATAGACTTCATTTCATCCATGAAGGAAGTTACAGTTGTAACCAGTCAATACAGAGAAAACTCCGAATACAAGCCAAACTATATATATGTTGTATGCCTCCCCGCACATAAATTTCTTTGCAACGAACATTATCTTAACTTCTAGAAACTCTTATGAGAGAGTATCACTCTCTAAAATAAACAGAGATAAAACCATCCCCACCTCCAAAAGAGGTGGGTTATCCAACCACCCCATCCAAAAAGAGGGGCATCCAACCACCCCATCCTCCAAAAGAGGAGGGCATTCCACTGATATGGACATAAGTCCAACATCTTATTTCTTTTATTAATAAACAAAATTACAAATAATAAGAAAATTACAAAAAGCCCCCATCCTCCAAAAAGAGGAGAAGGAAACAAAACACACCAACTCTAAATATATAGAAAATATAAAAAAATTGACTGCAGAAAAAACAGTGCCCAAGGGTTTCATCTCTAACTCAACCCGCTGCCCTCCCCTCCTTTTTTTCCATTTATTTTTTCTGCCCCTAACTGCATCCCGTAACACCCCCTGTAGTTATTCCTAATTTGGCTTTGCCTACCACAATATTCGACCAGTACTGGTCGACTAATGGCTAATGAATAGGTTTGGCACCATCTTTATTGCCTACCATAATATTCCAACAGTACATGTCATGGCATTTTGTAACGAATCCAAGTCAAGGCTAAGAAGATCCATTTGAATGAGATTCCATTCAAGATGTTCCTTTATTTTATACAAAGATAGAGTGGAATCCTCTCATCTAGGCCAATATCAATTATTCCATGTATTGCTCTATCTAGGCCAATATCAATTATTCGTGCTCATTTGTTTTTGGAGATGAGATAAGATGAGATGAGTTGAGATTAAAATTAAAAAGTTGAATAAAATATTATTAAAATATATTTTTTAATATTATTTTTGTTTTAAGATTTGAAAAAGTTGAATTGTTTATTTTATTTTGTATTGGAATTTGAGAAAGTTGTAATGATTAGATAAAATGAGATGAGTTGAGAAGTTTCTTAAAAACAAACGAGGTTGCCTCGTTTGTTGTCAAAGATGAGATGAGATGAGATGAATTGAGATTAAAGTTAAAAAGTTGAATAAAATATTGTTAGAATATATTTTTTAATATTATTTTTGCTTTGAGATTTGAAAAAGTTGAATTGTTTATTTTATTTTGTTTGAGAATTTAGGAAAGTTGTAATGATGAGATGAAAGGTTTTCAAAATTTTCAAAATTTTGAGTTTTCTTGAAAGCAAACCAGGGAGTCTTTACATCACACCATGCATGGATGCTTAATGTATATATCTTGCGTGCAGGATAGCCGAATGAGCTTACAAATGCCTCCCTCACGTGCTGAATATATCTAAACCTTTTTCCTTGCAGTTAGAGGAGTTGCACGGTTTAATGATAAAGCTAGTTGCTTTGACATTTCAAGAATATTGAGAGATCATAGATTCAACTCTCGGGCAAGCAACAAAAACAATTAGAGGATGATCTCTAAGACTCATTTGATTTGTAAAATTAGGGTGTGCAAACTCCCGACAGTTTTTTTTTTTTTTTTTTAAGTTTTGGGGCCTTCATAAAAAATAAGCTCTTTTATGTGAATCTGAAGTGTGCTCCACATTTCTTTTCAACGGACTGCATGCACAAATGGGATCAATCTTCAATATCCTAGCTGCATGGGAATGCCATGCCCAAATCTATTACAAATGAAGTATTCCTACCAATGTGAAAATGCATTCAATAAAATTAAAAAAACCATATTTTCTACTAATAACCATCTAAGATGTTTGGTCTATCCGAGGTCCCATTTTCACATGTCTTGCATGCTCAAACCTACAAACAAACATGAAAGCCAGGAAAGTGGAAACACCCGCTCAGCATCAATCTTTCAATAACAAACTAATCTTGTACCCAATGTTTAAAGAAAAGAAAAGTACAACTACTTGGAGAAAAGACTCTTCAACTTGAAAACACCTTTGCTCCTCTTGATTATCAAAAAGAAAAGTATATATATAATAAAATTAGGGAAATAATCTTTACCAACAATACCAAAACCAGGAGTACTCCTCAATTAATTCATTAATTAATTAGTGCAACAAACATACTCTAATACAAGAAATGCGGCGCCCCCAACCCCGCTTGTGGTTTGGCGGGAGCCGCAACGTTGGGATGTTGGCCGCTTGGGTCATACACTCCTCGCACATTGTGACAGTTAGTGTGTGCTCAAAACTCAACAAATAAGTGTACAATTAATTTGCAGCAAAAAAATAAAAGCGTCGTAAATCATTCTGAGTATCAGTACCAGAGAATTTAAAATACTTTACACCACAATATCCATAAGTCATTTATGAGTATACCACAAATACATTACACCACAATATAAGTGACTTTTGGATATTGTGGTAATGTATTTTAAATTCTTTGCTACTGATATTGAGAATCATTTATGACTCTTTGGTTTTTCCGCTACGAATTACTTGTACACTTATTTGTTGAGTTTGTGAGGAAACACTCATTTATCTTAATGTGCTAGGGGTGTATGACCCAAGTGTCCAACATTCAAGCGATGTAGTTCCCGTCAAACCACAGGCAAGGGCTAGGGGCACCACTTTGAGTAAATCCATATGTCACATAGGTACACTAGTACCAAAGTTAGGCTCTAATCTTTAGTGTGGTAGGCTTAAAATATGTGTATTAATACTTGGATCTTAAGTAAAGTTGGCTTAAACTTTCAGTACGATTGGCGCCGCGACTGCCGCCAAGTCACAAGGTGGGGCCAGAAGTGGCACAAGCACGTTGAGCCCAAATTTTGGCCCAGCCGGATAACAATTAAACAAAAAAAATGAAACTTTTATCGGGCCAGCACAATAGGCCCAGATTTTGGCCTAGCCCAAACCTTAAACAAAAAAAAAGAGATAACTAGACTGTGTCTCGATTCCGATATTGAACCGACTGAATTCGGTTCCGACCCGGATGAATTTAGACATATGAGGCAGACCTGATGTGTGTTAAGATAATATAAATAATTAAACTGATGAGAAGATCATGCAAATTTAATTATTTATATTATCTTAGCAATGTGATGGCCAGTGTTTTGGGCAAGGAACGAATCAAGTCAAGTCTAAGAAGATCGGCTTGAATGAGATCATTCCATTCAAGATATTTCATTTGTTTTATACAAAAATTGAGTGGAGTCTTTTCATCTAGGCTAAAATCAATTATTCCATATATATATGTATTGCTCTAGAGTAAAAGATATGGATATGCTTGGGATCCCGACAATGGGTCCAAGCATTTTTCCCGACATTGTTTTTAATTTTCTTTTTTTATTTAATGATTAAAGAATTACTTTTTTAATGATATTGTGAATTTTTTATTTTTTGAAAAATATTTATGATGATTAAAAAAATAAATGAAAAAAAAAAGAAAAAAAAAATAGAAAGGTGAAATGCACTTGTCGGGACACTTTTTCGGTGGCTGTAGTACTGCTCAAAAATGAGTTACAATATTTATTAAGATCACACCTCTCTACGCACCGGTTACCCTCATAAACCAGTACTTCCGGTTTTACCGGTTTTCGGTCCGGTCCGGTTCGATTTTCCAGTTTTTTTAAAATGTAAATTTGACATTAGTATAATATTAGACTAATAGTATAAATATTAAACTATTAGTATAACTATATATTAGTATAGCTATATAATACATGATCAATTACATTTTCATTTTTAAGATTAAAATTTATTTGATAATAACATTATCTTACATATAATTATATTAATAGCATATAATCAAACAAATTACAAATGCTCATATTTAAGATTAACATTTTATGTTATAATTTATAAATAATAACATGAAATTATTTCATATATGAAATATAATTATATTATATATATATAAATGTCACATATAATTATAAATTATATATAAAACTTATATATTAATATATATATAATATTTTATATAATTTTAATTTTGTATAAAACTTATATATAAAATATTATTTTTTATATATATATTTTATCAACCGATCCGGTCCAGTTCGGTCCGGTCCGAAAAATCCCAAAACCGGAACCGGACCGGTTCCGACCGGTTTATGAGATATAAGAACCGGTTTCGAACCGGACCGATTCAAAACCGGTAAAACTGGTCCGGTCCGGTCCGGTTCGGACCGGTTTACCGGTTTTTCGGTTTAAATTACACCCCTAATTACAAGTGTAAATAGTTGAACATAAATGGGAACAGAATCCCACCATACATTAGTTGCAATAACATTTCTAGAAAACCTTGCTAGTTTGTGTGCAGATTCATTGGCTTCTCTATTGACGTGTACAATTGAACAACTTTGAAATCTGCTCTTGAGCTGCTGAATGTCTGTTACTACATTCCCATAAATGGAATTCAAAATATCAGAACTGGTTATCTCTTGGACTAGTAACAGTGAATCTGATTCAATGCATAAAGACTGAAGACCAAGAGGAATGCAGAATTGCAATCCTCTCAGTATCGCTATTAGCTCAATCTCCAAAGGCTCCATCACAGCAGCTTCTTTCTTACTCACTGCCATTAAAACTTTTCCTTCCCAATCTCTTAAAATGAGCCCTACCCCTGCACTACCCTCAGCATGAAAAATTGCCCCATCCAGGTTGAGTTTTGTCATTCCCTGTGGAGGTAACTGCCATTGAGACATCTTCTTAATACTGCTTTGATCGAGAACTTTAACTGCTTTGTAGGTCTTATGCAAAGAAAGAGCACAGTTGATGACCTCGTCTGGTGTGATCTGTTTCTCCTCAAAAACCCATTGATTTCTTCTGTACCAGCATGCCCAAGCTATCATAAACAATCTCCAACTCAACTTCACAACAACTGTCTTGTATTCGAGAAACCATCTCCCTAAAATCTCCATTTGGTCCTGCTGATCCGAGCTAAGGAAACTGCTTACTCCACATTTCTGTAACTTGTTGACAATGACAAAGGGCATGTGCTGTGCTTTCTATATCTGAAGAACTAAGCTGACATGTTGCATCTTCAACTACTTTCCTTCTTTTCAGACTGCTTCTTGTGGGAAGAGCCTCAATGCATGCCCTCCAAGAAAATACCTTAACCTTATAAGGTACCTTCATACTCCAGATATCCTTCCATAGTTTCTTATTTGCACTGCTAGTAGAGCACTCCCCTTCTGTTGGTTCTGAATTCAACCTTCGAAACATTTTATAAGCACTTATCACACTAAAACACCCATTCCTCTCCATATCCATATTAATTTATCTTCATGGTTTTCTGCACTAAGAATGATTTTCAAAACTGCATCAACAGATTCAGGGGGCAATAATCTTCTTACTTTTTGCACATCCCACCAACTAGTATTCTGATGTATCAGATCCTCCACCTTCTGGTCATTTCCTCTGGTTATCTCCCCCATCTGTCGCAGATTTTTGAAACTAGGGACCCAATGATCTTCCCATAATCTACTAATCCTCTCATTCCCAACCTTCCACCTGCAGGCCTGAAGAAGTTTGTCTTTCACTGACCATATTCCTCTCCACACATAAGATGGGTTATGTTCAAGATTTGATGTCTGAAAATTTGTTTTAGGAAAGTATCTAGCCTTGAACATTTTATGAAGTAGGCTATCCTCATTCTGCATTCTTCTCCACCCTTGTTTTGCAAGCAAAGCATCACTAAAAAGCCTCAAATCTTTGAACCCCATGCCCCGATCACAGTCTCACACATCCTCTTCCAGCTCACCCAGTATATTTTCTTCTCTTCCTTTTTCTGACCCCAACAAAACTTGGCCATCATCTGTTCTAGTTCATAGCAAAGAGAATTTGGCAATTTAAACAGGTTATAGCATATGTTGGACACCGCAAATGGTACATTATCATTTGCCTCTCTCATTTGGTTATTTCCAAAAACAAAATAAAGCCAGTGAAGTAACATATTTCCACATGCTTATATCAGACTTAGTTAAGCGGAGTTATCATTTTCCAGACTTCCAGAAGCCTATGATTTCTAAACTTTTTTGTCTATTTTCTTTCTTAGTAATGTCCAAATAATCATTTTCTCGTAAACGAAGATTCAACTACAAAGTCCACAACTTGAAATCACGTTCAAAATGACCCAATTGAATCCTCTCCAACGGCTACACAACAAATGGGCCTTTTATCAAACATGTGTAATGCATAGATATATTAAATATACCATAAATAGTTCATGTATAATATCCCATACAACTTGTATGCCTTTAACGTTCAAATTGTAATCCTTGTCTATATATATGCACAAGAAAGGCTATCAAACTCACCTGTTTAATTTCCCTTTGAATGTCAGCCCCAGGTACCTCAATATATCTTGCAACCCGATGGCACCTCCACACCCGAAACATAGTTGAATGTGGAAATGTATAGTGGCTTGGTCTCGTGGTGGCACTTTAATGATCTACTCGAGTTTGGCATGCTCAAATGGTTGGAAGGATTCCTAATGCAGATGAAAGGATTCCGAAAGAGCGAGTCGAAGTGGCGTTGATTTGAGAGAGAGAGAGAGAGAGTGGAGAAGAAAGTGAAACGAAGAAAAGCACTTACCCTGAAGTTAAATAAACTGATCGAAATTGATACGTCAGGGTTCCTAAGAATGTGACTATGAAATACAATGAGGCGCAGTTGAGAGATATATTTAGGCGCTATGATATAAATGGAGATGGGGTTCTTAGTAGGCAAGAGCCCAGAAATTCATTCTACAGCCTTGGTTCCTACATCCCAGATTGGCGAGCTTGTCAAGCAATTTGCCATGCTTATGTAACGATGTTACTGGAGAGGGATACATCAACGAGGCTGAGTTGGACAATGTTGTGAGATATGCTTTCCAACTCGGTTATACCAACAAATAAACCTCAATATTAATGTTTATTAGGGTATTGCTTCATAAAGAGGCCGTGTGTTTCCACTCCTAGATATATTAATATAACTAATGTTTGTATGTGTGTCATTTCTGCAGTTACCATGAACCATCTTAATAATGTTCCAGCATTTGTAGTATCCACGTACTTGGATATATATATATATATTAACAGGGGCGGACCTACGTTGATGGTTGGGGGGGCGATTTTCATAAATATATTTTAGTATATGGTTTTTTTAAAGATATCCTAATATAAAGATAATTTGCCCCTCAAAACATTTTCAAAAATCTCATTTAGTACTTAGTTGTCCAGGTTTTTTTTTCGTTTTTTAATAATTTTTTCATACTTAAACATATCTTTTGTCATTAATAAAATCTCACATTTTCATTTTGTTTTTACATCTCATAAGAAGCAATAAAATATCTTGTTCTCTTTTTATAAGTTATTTGGTAAATTTACAACCTCATTTTTCCTATTTATTTATACTTTTCATTTCAAGTCTTCCACCTGCTAGCTTGTTTGGATTAGTTTTGTTAGTAAGTACATATATACTACCATCGAGTTAACAATTAGGAGTGAATGCAACAAATCTCACGTAACTACTTATATCTATATTATAGAAACTTTACAATATTCAATCTTAGGTTCAACAAAAAAGTTTATCTTTGTTTACTTAATTTTTATCATTTGCTTCAAAAAATCTTACATAACTATTTCTATCTTAATTTTTATCGTTCACTTGAGTTTGATGGAGCTCAAGTGAGAGGTTTAGATGGGTGGTTTTAATAATTTAGTTTGTCTCTAGATAACAATCTTATATAGTTAATATTAAATGTCAGTGGCACACTTCTCTACCTTAAATGTCAGTTACTGTTGACCCATACATACGACACACTTTGTTAATCGCCCCCACCCCCCACACGTACCAAATCCTAGTTCCGCCCATGTATATATATATATCATATATATATTATATCATATAAATGTATGTACGTATGAAGTTGTACAATGTTTCCAACATGCAAGCACAGAGATCAACCTCATTTTGTCTGATGAATGAAATGTGTTATATTTCTCTTCCGTTGAAACTTTCTACAGAGATCTTGGTCTAGGATTAGATTCCTGGTTGTTTCTTGCATGCAAGGTTGCTAATTATGCTTTACAATCCTCGTGCCTGGAAGGCCTCAGTCATTACTCCTCAGCTAAGCTCTAGTGGTCCAGCACACATGGAAATCTTCAGCACGTACAAAGAAGATTCTTCTAGAATCTGTCCATAACAGAATGGCAGCTGGGTGTTACAATATGAGTGGCTAAAGGTCTGAAGTTTGTTATTGTATTACGCCTATATAAGAGGCAAAGAGTCTGTATAAGAAATGAAATGGAATGAGGAATATCATTATCTTTTCTGAACTTCTTGCATTCTCTATGGCATTTAAACAAACGTCTGTC
>QEOT01004119.1:510861-541815 GCA_003123785.1 Pterocarya stenoptera
GGTCGTGATTGACATGAATAACTTAACAAGACTGTTCTCGAGATATACAAACTGTATTCGAGACGAGATGACGTGAATACGAAATGACAGAAGTCCTAACATAGCTTAACGTGACATGAACCTAAGACGACAGACATGACAAACTTCGAGACATAAGTGTAACAGACAATATTTCATAACATGGAATACATGTAACAGACAATATTTTATAATATGGCATAACATGTAATAAACAACATGACATAACATGTGACAATGAATATTATATGACATGACATATATGTAACAGATGACATACGTAATGTGACATACTTGCAATAGATAAGAACATGTGATAAGAATATTGTGTAATAGATAAGAATTTTGTGACAGAATAATTTGTCTAATAGATAAACATGTGATGACATGGCATGGCATGGCGTATATAACAACATATAAACATAATTGTAGTTCCTATACCCATCACACATACACAGTAAACTGATAGTAAGTTAAGAGCTAACTTATCTTGATAGTCGCGTTCAACGAGAATAAAATGCGAAACACAAGGAACTGTAAGAGGGTATTCTAAAAGTTAAAAATTTAATTACTAACAATTAAAAATGTGAAAAGAGACAACTTAGAGCAAAATTATCATTTTACCTTCTACATGTGAGAAAATGACCATTTTATCCCTAACTTAAGGATTTCACATCTAACTCCAAAAATTACTAAAATTTACATTCCTCATGTAAATTTTGTCTTAAACTCAAATATCAACTCAGGAAAATTTAAAACCATTTACGACTATGAGAAAACTCACTATGGCCAAAACATTCATAGGCCATTTCTTTTGATTTTGGTTGCAATTTATTCCATCTTTAAAACCCATGATTAAACCAAAATTTTGTAACAAAGATCTTCCTATCCTAAGTTTAAAAACACACTTAAAATATTCACTAAGAAAAATATAATCATCAACACCAAACTTTTTGCAAAAAAATCCAAATTTTTTAACAAAAAGTAAACTTTTAAATCACATGCTTTGACCTTAATAAAAACATCTCCAACAATTTCAAAAAAAATCAAATCTTACTTCTAACNTAGTATTGGAGATTGCAGTTCCCTTCCTATCCAACATCAAGGCTCGACTCACCTCAACACTTCTTCTGGCAATTTTCTTTTACAAAACTTACTTCGTGTTCCATTAATTTGTCGTAACCTTCTCTCTGTTCGGCAATTTCGTCACGATAACCTTGTCTTTTTTGAATTTCACCATAACTATTTTTTTGTAAAAGATTCTCATTTCCAGGCTGTTCTACTTTAGGGAGCTGTTGAAGACGGGTTGTATGTCCTTCATGCTACTGCGACCAAGACCACCATCCCCTCAAATCCCTCTCCTCAGGCTCAGATTGGTGTTCTAACCTCACCTTATCTTTGGCATCTTCGCATGGGACATCCTTATTCCAGACTCACTGCATTCACACTTCGTCACTTCAATCTGCCTTCCACAAGCCACGGGTTCTCTCATTGTTCAGCCATTCATCAAGCCAAGGCCCATGCCTTACCTTATCCCAGTTCCCCTTCCCGATCCAATAAACCATTTAGTTTACTATTTCTTGATGTATGGGCTCCAGCCCCAGTATTATCCACCAATAGCAATCATTATTATCTCTCTGTTTTAGATGATTTTTTCAAGTATCTCTAGCTTTTTCCAATGCAATCCAAGTCTAATGTGTCTTCTTTAATTTTGGCCTTTTTACGTCTTGTTGATAATACTTTCTCTACAAATGTCATTTCCATTCAATCAGATTGGGGTGGGGAATTCCATCCCCTTCATTCAATTTTTCAACAATTAGGCATCAATCATTGCATTACATGTCCTTACTCTCATCCCCAAAATAGGAGCATTGAACGTCTTCATCGACATATAATTGAGACGAGCCTCCCTCTTCTGGCCCATGCTTCCATGCCTCAAAAGTATTGGGCCGAGGCATTTCAAATGGCCACATTTTTAATTAATCGAATGCCCACTCCTATCTTAATCACAAATCTCCCTATAAAACTTTGATGGGCTGTACACCTGGTTACAAATTTCTCCGTGTTTTTGGGTCCACTTGTTGGCCCAATCTTCATCCATACAATAAACACAAATTAGAATTTAGGTCTTTACGTTGTGTTTTCATGGGCTACAGCCCATATCATAAAAGATATCTTTGTCTTCATTTACTAACGGGCCGGACCTACATCTCAAGGGATGTAACTTTCAATAAAACTCTCTTTCCCTTTGAACAACAACCCACCTCTTCTTCTAATTCTACTCAATCTACTACTAGCGTTGTTCCCCTCTCTTTGGTCTCACTCACTCCTCCTTCAGGCCCACTTAATACAAGCCCAAGCCATCATACACTTATGAGTCCGTCCACTCACTTGCCTAGGGTTTCATCTGAGTCTTCCTCTTCTTCCTCTAGCCGTCACACACCCCTGCACACAGAGCCATCACCGTCTCTCAATCCTCCTTCTCATCCCGCCCCTCCACCATCTAATCACCCTATGACAACAAGATCTCAAGCCAACATCTATCGTCCTTGTGTTTTCAACGATGGAACCATCCCTTGGCCTCCCACCAAACCCACGGCTTCTCTCTCCACCACGACTTCTTCTTCAATACCAGAGGACCCTTCCTCCTTCTCTGAAGCAGCTAAATATCCCAAATGGCGCGCATCCATGAACCAAGAGTTTCACGCCCTTCTCTCAAACCATGCCTGGGATCTAGTCCCATCCTCACCTTAGTTCAATATTTTGTGATCCAAATGGATCCTCAAAACCAAATGTTGGGCCGATGGAACCCTTGAACGCCGGAAGGCTCGCCTTGTGGCCAAGGGGTACCATCAACAGCCCCGCGTGGACTTCTCCTAAACCTTTTGCCCGATAGTGAAACCAATCTCCATTCGGCTACTCCTTTCCATTGCAGTTACCTCACGGTGGTCTCTCCGACAGCTGGATATCCAAAATGCCTTCCTTCATGGCAACCTTGAAGAGACAGTTTACATGCGTCAACCACCTAGGTTCGTTAATCCGAATCATCCCTCCTATGTCTATAAGCTGCGTAAGTCTATTTATGGTTTGAAACAGGCACCTCGGGCCTAGTTTGCAAAGTTATCTAAGGATAGGTTTGGAAGGTGAGATGAGATACAAAATTCTCATCTCCTCATCTCATCTCATCTTATCATTACAACTTTTTCAAATTCTCACACAAAATATATTAAACAATTCAACTTTTTCACATTTTAAAAAAATTATCATCTTACTATCCAAACCTATCCTAACTGTCTTCTTACCTTAGGATTTCGTTGTTCTCAATCTGATGCATCTCCATTTATTCATAAAACTGCCTCTGCTTGTATTTATGTTTTGATCTATGTTGACGATATAATCGTCATTAGTTCTGACTCTGATTTGATCTCTGAGTTTATTTCCACTATAAGCAATTATTTTCCAATTAAGGATTTAGGCACTCTATATTATTTCTTAGGCATCGAAGTCACTCATTCATCCTCTGGTTTGCACTTATCTCAGTCAAAATATGTCACCGATCTCTTGATGCATACCAATATGCACTAGTCCAAACTAGTGTCCACTCCTATGTCCTTTTCACTTAAACTCTCACCTATTGAGGGGTGCTCCTTTAAGGATCCCCATCTCTATTAGAGTGTGGTTGGAAGTTTACAATACTTAGCTTTTACCAGACCCAATATCTCTTTTGCAGTCAATTGGGTTGTCAATATATGCACTCTCCTCGGTTGCTCCACTGACAAGCTGTAAAACGCATACTACGTTACTTAAACAACACCAAGTCCTTCAACCTCACTTTTTTCCCATCCTCTTCTTTCACACTTTCTGCCTTCTCCGATGCCAACTAGGCTGGATGCCCTAATGATTGCAGATCAATAGGTGGATTTTGTGTTTATTTCGACAAGCATCTTATTTCATGGGGCTCAAAAAAGCAAGCCACCATTGCTCGGTCCTCTACAGAGGCTGAGTATAAAACTGTGGCCAATACCACTTGTGAGCTTCTGTGGATTCAATCATTGTTGAAAGAACTTGGCATTACTCTTCCTAACCCCCCCCCCCACTCTTTGGTGTGGCAATATGGGGACAACTTACTTGCTGTAAATCCTATTTTTCACTCACAAATGAAGCATGTTGAAATGGATTATTATTTTTTATGTGATCGAGTGGCAACAAAGTCATTGCAGGTGTCTTTCATTTCCAGTAAAGACTAAATAGCTGATATACTCACTAAGCCCTTATCATCAGCAAGGTTTCTTCAACTTCGATCAAGCCTCACTATTGACTCTGTGCCGCTTGACTCACGGGAGAATATTAAGGCCTCAGTCATTACTCCCTCAGCTAAGCTCTAGTGGTCCAGCACACATGGAAATCTTCAGCACGTACAAAGAAGATTCTTCTAGAATCTGTCCATAATAGAATGGTAGCTACACTACAACAAAAACAGCTTTTTCGGACCAATTTTTCGCAACCAAAAGACTATTCGCCACCAATTTTGGTGGCGAATAGTCTTTTGGTCGCGAAAAATTGGTCCAAAAAAGCTGTTTTTGTTGTAGTGCTAGGTGTTACAATATGAGTGGCTAAAGGTCTGAAGTTTGTTATTGTATTTTGCCTATATAAGAGGCAAAAAGTCTGTATAAGAAATGAAATGGAATGAGGAATATTATTATCTTTTTTGAACTTCTTGCATTCTCTATGGCATTTAAACAACGTTTGTCGTCCGTCCCTCTCTGTTTTACTTGTTTCAATAATCCCTTTAAAAAAATGTGGAGCACACTTCGAATTCACAAAAAATACGTCACTTTCTTATGGTGGGTCCTACTTTTTAAAAAACACCATCGGTCAGGAGCTTGCACACCCTAATTTTGCAAATTGAATGAGTCTTAAGGATCGTCTAATTGTTATTGTTGCTCACTCGAGAATTGAATCTATGATCTCTCATCCTTCAAATGTCAAAGCAACTACCTTTATCATAAAACCATGCATCACCACCAACTACAAGGAAACAAGTTTAGATGTTGATGGAAAGGGTAGGACAAGGCACTGACGGTGGACGGCAGGTTGGAGAGGCATGGAACTCAGCACAACGATGGAAGAGCTACGGCAGTTGTGCACGGCACGGTGGAGAAGAGGACAATAGGGAGGTAGAGGGCGATGGGAAAAGTGGAGGGTGAGAAGCCAAGAGAGAGACTCTAATATGATCCAGTGATGGTCTTGTGCGCAAAAACTTCAATACCAACGAAAACTTGAAAGGTTGAGCAGAACACTCAATCTCCTCCTTAGTAAAGGAGACATAAGGCATTTCTTCAAAAACCTTCAATGGACACAGAGGCTCCTTCACCTTTGGGAGGGGCAGAGGTGTTTGCGCCACCAAGTCAGCATACAAACGGGCATGAGCCGGGGCACCAACGGCAACCCCAGCGGCTTCCATGCAGCAAAAAACACAAAGAGAAAAAATGTGACGCCTCGACTCTCACGTACAAAACAATACAGGAGTCGTGACGTCAGGATGATGACAACACGGGTCACACATCCCAATGATAAGTGCTCAAGTGTGTGCAACGTGCAACCAGAACACCAAAGAGTCGCAGTGGTTAAAATAAATAAGTGTACTAAGTACCAGAATTTTAATTACAAAAAAATAACCAAAATAAATATCCGTTGAAAAGTTATATAGTTATCCAAAAATACAATAAAAAGCCAAATACATACACGAAAGAGAAATAATTTCCATAATCCAAATTGACAATAACCATATGTGATGCAGGGGGATCCGGGACAGATGATGCTGGGCTGTCAGATTGCACCTTGATGGCGCTAAGACACCATCAGTTGGCAGATCAGCGCAAAGGCAGGAATTGATTGTGATATGTTCCTCATTGGGGCCGTTTTGAGTGTGTTTCAGTCTTTTGGCCATAACTTTGGCTATGGGTGTCGGAATCGCACATAAGACCCCAATTCGGAAAGCTCCTTTCGGCGCGCACGCTGTCCACATTGAGCATGGCTCCATGTGCCTTTTTTTCGACCTCAAATTCTGCTGTTTTCCCCTCCGAATCACTAGTTTTAGTTATTTTTTACTATTTATGGTAATTTTTCGCTTGTCAATTAGGAAGTCGTTTTAAATCCGATTTGGGCCCGATTTTTTGCAGATTGCTTATTTTATTTTGAATTTCAATTTAGAGTGATTTTCGAGATTTTGCTATTTTTGACAAAATTCGGATAAACACGATTTTTGGCTATAACAGTCCGGCTTGTGGACTGATTTCGGGATTTTGTTAGATTTTATAATATTCCGTTAAACCCTAGAGACTTTTCTCTCTGGTTTTGGGCGAA
Organism: Pterocarya stenoptera; assembly: GCA_003123785.1. NCBI lineage: Eukaryota > Viridiplantae > Streptophyta > Magnoliopsida > Fagales > Juglandaceae > Pterocarya > Pterocarya stenoptera. The sequence continues at coordinate 517,246 of QEOT01004119.1, forward strand.
TTTTCTCCTGTGAATCATTTGTTGGAACTAGCCTACAGGATAATCGCTATCCTGTCCGGCGTCAATATGCCACCTTCTCCACGGAGCCGATCCTTAAGGCTTGCTATCCTCATCTGCATCAAAATCTACGGTACCATAAAATGGTACTGCAAGTAAGTAATAATCCAAACAATCTCCAAGATCAAAATACATTTAATGCTACCAACAATGCATGCATATGATGTACTATGCACCAGATCCAAAATATCATTTTTTTCTGAAAAATGAATATTTTCCAACACACGCCAAAATCTCATTTTGGCCCAAAAACGTAATCCGTCATTTTTTCAGAAAATGATTTACACAAAAATATTTGTCGGACACTGTAGGCGGGAATCACAGGCGGGACTCTACCACCATCCCTACCGCATGCACCGTAGGCGGGAATTGCAGGCAGGACTACACCATCATCCCTGCTTACCACCATCCCTACGCATACACTGCAGGCGGGAATTGCAGGCGGGACTATACCACAATCCCTGCTTACCACCATCCCTACAGTCTCTTTTCCTTTTTTCCACAGAAATCCAGTTTTTCAATGAACACATGAACATGAATGCAATTACACGAAAATCCAGTTTTCAATTGACAAACATGAACATGCGTGCAATATGCAATGTACCAACCCGACAACCATTCCAACAACCAACCCAAACACAACAAATACTCCGTCCTCAATCCATCCGACCCCCATAACTCCTCGAACTCAGTCCGGAATAACCAACCAATCACAATAATAATAAATGAGTCAACGCAAAAATATATTAAAATCTCCAAAGATGTTTGAAAAAATACTTACAGCGCTATAATAATTTTCGAAGGATCACAGAAGAGCTGGAAGTGCCAAAACAACAACTCCATAGTGTAAAAACACTGTGGCCGAAATACACAATATACCCAAATCCAAACGGGGTCAAACGAAGACTTGAAATTGATAGGGTAGGGCCTATGGGAGGTGGTGAATCTAGTGGAAGTGACGGTTGACCATGGGTGGCGGCCAAAATGGCGGTGAAACGGCAAAAAGGCCGTTAATGGGAGCCGAAACTGGGTGGGTTAGGACGGCAAGGGGCTGGTGAAGAAATGGTGGCCAATGGTGGCCAGACAATGGCGGAATGAGATGAGGAAGGCCGCGGCTTCTCACGGCTCTTGGAGGCTAACGCCGGCTCGGGGTGGTCTGAGATTGAAGGGGCTGGGTCGTCGGCGGCTGAGGAAGGTGATGGTGCCGGCGGTGAGGCACACGGTGGCAGGTGGGAGGAAGAGGCCGAATGCAAGGGGAGAGAGAGAGAAACGAGAGAGAGAGGGGCTGTGAGGGAGAAAACCGAAAAAGTGAGGAAGAAAAAAAGAAAAAGAAAGAAAAGAAAAAATAGGAAAAGAAAAATAGAAAGAAAGAAATGAGGTCTAATCCTCATAACTGGGATCCTAAAATGATCTAACGAAAAATATTTTAAAACTGCAAGCTAAATAAAATAATTCAAACACAGTAAAAGACTTAATTAAAACAATAATAATTTTAAAATCCAAAAATAAACCAATTTAAATTAAAGATCACTTTAAATGCAAAACAGTAAATAATATTAAGAAAGCACATTAAAAAAATAATTTTCACAACTTAAAATATTATAAAATAATATTTCAAAACTCTCTTAATTTTAAAACAAGAAAATAAATTTTTAAATTAATTAAAATAATCATTCATTAAAAATACCCTAAAATACGGGGTGTTACAAAAAAAAATGTAGCAGAGCCCTTCAAGACAAGTCTCAGCATCCCCCCCCCCCCCAACAAATACAAAACCCTCTCCAATCAATTTATATATCATGATTTCCTGCATGCATTTAACTAATTAAAATGTAATAGATAATATAATGTTTTTAGAAAATATAAGGTATATGTGCAGCTTTGTCGTTGTATTTCTTAAGAAGGATTATATATATTAGGTAAACCGAAATGATCAAAATAGTTAATAATTTGCATCAAATGAATACTTACTCAAATTAGTGGGCCATGCGTAGCCCTCAAAACCTTGAAATGAAATATTTTTCGATCAGTACGTTCCTTTTAACTGTTTACATAAAAGCTTCAAAGATTCTAGTAAGAAACCCTGCATGCAAGCTGAAACAATCAGGAATCTAATCCTAGACCAAAATCTCCGTAGAAAGTTTCAACGGAAGTTTCCTTTTCTTCCTCGGCACATTTGGAAGGTTAATCTTTGGTTTTTCTAGTGAGTCCTGAATTAATGAAGAACCAAATTAACAAAAGGGAATCGATCGTAATTTGGTGAGTACACTGAGCGCAGCTCCAAAAATAATTATCGTTGTTCAATCTTAATTTGGGGTCTACAACAAGCTACAAGCTAGCCAGCCTGAGGAGATCATTCATATGCATTTCTGCGAATCAGAACCAACAATATTTATGATTCCGTTTTCGATCTTTTGATTTTCCATGTGAGTGAACGTGTACCTGTTTCCTTTTTCCTTTTTCGTTCTTTGTTTGATCTTTCATTCAGTTTTGAAAAGTATTTCTCGAAGAACTACCCCAAGGTTGTAAAACCCAGAAGAGAAATATAAGAAATTTCATTCATCAGACAAAATGAGGTTGTTCTGTGCTTTCATGTTGGAAACATTGTGCAACTTCATACATACATACATTTATATGATATATATATATCCAAGTACAGTCCGTGGATACTACAAGCGCTAGAACATTATTAAGACGGTTCATGGTAACTGCAGAAACGACACACAGACAAACATTAGTTATATATCTAGGAGTGTAAACACACGGCCTGATCTTTATGAAGCAATACCATTAACATTAATATTGAGGTTTATTTGATGGTATAGCCAAGTTGGAAAGCATATCTGACAACATTGTCCAACTCAGCCTCGCTGATGTATCCATCTCCATCAACATCAGCATGGCAAATTGCCCGATAAGCTCGCCAACCTGGGACATAGGAACCAAGGCTGTAGAATGCATTTCTGAGCTCTTGCCTGCTAAGAACACCATCTCCATTTACATCATAGCGCCTAAATATATCTCTCAACTGCCCCTCATTGTATTTCATAGGCAGGTTCTTAGGGACCCTGATTTCCTCATATGTTTCAGGAATCGGTACCATAATGCAATCGGAGCCCAGATTCTTGTTGCGATGCATTGGTTTGGGTTGGGATTTGAAAGGAAAAAGTGCTATAAGCGTCTACTTTGTTCTGTTCTGCTTTGCATGAGGAATTACAAGTTCTATATATAGAGCCGAGCTTTATCAGCCAATCTTCTCCTCCACACCTTTACTTATCCAGTCCCAGAGTCTAGCAAAAGAAAAGGAAAGAAAGAGAAGAATCTGTCATGTGGGTGGACATGAATTTAGAAGGACTGTGGCACTTTCGGAGTGCAACAATGCATCAATTCTTCTTATCTAATGATCAATCCATATGTATATCGCAGAAAACAAAAAGAAGAGATAAAGAGATTTTAATTTTTTTACCTGAAAAAGTATAGTCCAACGTCATGACTAGCATCTTATCCTCGAACTCGCACAAAATATTTGTACGTAGGCCAGTTAGTACCCCACAATGGCAGAACAATTCAATTTGGCTTGTTGGGATGGATGATCATCAGTACGTGGGTATAAAGCTGATTAATTGTGGTTTCCTTACCTTAGAAAGCAATATTCAACTAACTTGAGTTTTCAATAATTTTCTTTTATTTGGTCCATTTATTAAAGACGTAGTTGGAATTTCTCAGAGGGTCGAAAAGAAATTTGCAGCATTGATTTCATATACTACTGAATATGACATCTCCTAGTATCTTTGCCTTCTATACAAAAATCACTATATGTTCAGCATAAGATGGTTTATACGGAGTACTCGACCAGCCCACATATCCCTAAATGCATATATACATATGTATGTATGTATGTATGTATCCCCTATCGAAAGGAGAACCTCATCAATTATTTCACGCAATTAGGTTGAGGTCAAGTTTCAACTTTGGGGATGACGCAAGCGGCTAATTATCGTCACTTCTTAAGAGACCACTAATGTAAGAGGAGAAGATTAGTATCTAGCTAAAAGGTGGTCTTCCCCTAGACTACCGCCCAAAGCACTTTATCCACCATGCCACGAGCATGCATGAGCCTCACGACGCACCACCCCGAATCAACAACAATCCAGCAATTAATTCCTTGTTCCACTTTGTTGCCAATTTAATCACCAAGAGTGGTCCAATTTGGTATATTATATATGCTTCTAGGCCGATTCATGGACCATGCATAAAATGTAGCATATATATTCTAACAAATTGGCAAGTTATAATATATCTACATGGACCAAATTAGTGAACCAAATAATCCTGTAATTTTATTTTTTTATTATTATTGTTACGCGCGAAGTTGATCCTCATCGACGGCCGGCCTATTGGGTTGAGCGCGGGATAGTTAGATAAATTCTGCATACTTTAAACCTTCATCCGACCTTAATATCAAAAGCCTGGCCTTATGATTATTCCAACCAATCGAAAATATTTAACAAGAAATATATTATATATATATTTATTGTAAATTTTGGGAAATAATCTTTACCATGAATAGAAAAACCGGTACCCCTAAATTAATTATGTTAGAAAATCAATCAGATTCAACAAAACAGTGGCAAGAGCCACTTCTCTGAAAAACTGGGACACATGAGGCTGAGTGTCCAAAACGTAAGATTTATTTATTTATTTATTTATTTTTTTTTTTTTTTTTGATAATGAATGTAAACTTCATTTCATCAAGGTAAAAAAAACCTTAAAAAAAGTGTACAATAGAATTGCTGATCAATGAAAATTACATTTTCAATGAAAGTAGGAACAAATATTATTCCACCAAATACTCATATCATCAATGGACCATTCATTTCTAGCAAGTCGATGGGCAGCCTCATTAATGGATCTATTGCTATGTTGTAGAGAGCAAAGAGGAAATCTGAGCATCAAGTTTCTAATTTCAGCAACCATTGATCTAATTGAAGCATTAGAATCTGTCACCTTGTTAACTTCTTCCACCATGAACAAAAAATCACTCTCAACAACCAAATTTGAAATCTCCATATTTATGCATAACTGGAGACCTCTCAACAAAGCTACTGCTTCTACTTGCTCTAGCTCCATTTGCAACGATTCTACTTTACTTACTACCATTAGAACATCCCCCGTATGATTCCTTAATATAGCACCCAAACCAGCTTTATTCAACTCAAAAAAGAGTGCCCCATCAACATTAAGTTTGAGAGAATCCTGAGAAGGTGGAGACCATCTATACTGCAGGTTTTTGGAAACATGCAGACCCCTCTGAGATGCAACAGTATCTGTCCTCAACTTCCTTGAGAAGGAAAAAGCAATGACTTGTTGAGGTGGTAAAGAGATTTGGTCATGGATCATCTTATTCCTTTGAAACCAAAAGGCCCAAGCCATTAAAAAGAAATTAGTTACATCATCAATTGAACCCTTAGAGAAAATTTCCATAGTTGTTGAAATAAAGGAGCTAAAATGAAAATTTTGCTGTAAAACAACAAACTTTTTGACCCAAATCTCATGAATGATGGGACATAATAACAAAGCATGAGTTAAATCTTCCATTTGGTGTTGACAGAAGCAACATTGTCCACTAATATCCAACTTTCTGTAAATGAGATTGGCCTTAGAGGGTAGGCCCTCCCTACAAGCTCTCTAAGCAAAGACTTTGACCTTTTGGGGTACTTTTAAATCCTAAAGAGCAGTCTAGAATTTTTTCATGAAATCACCATTTGAAGGTTCACCACAGCCAGGCACTAAGCAAGATTTAAAGAATCTGTAGGCACTTTTAACAGAGAAATTACCTGACTTTTCATGCTCCCACATCCACTTATCCATATCACCTGAAGCACTGGGATGCAGTCTTAGAATAGACTCTGCAAGTCTTGGATTGAAGAGGGCTCTAACTTTAGAAGGATCCCACCAGTTTGTATTTGGGTCAATTAAGGAAGAGACCTGCTCCTCCAGTTGAAAAGATTGCTCTTCACTCTGGTTACTACTTTCAGCACACATAACCTACCTCAGATTTCAAATCCTAGGGATCCAATCATCATTTAAAATGTGAATTGGTCTTCCATTTCCCACATTCCACCTACCACCTTTCACCAATAAATTTTTTGTCTCCCATATACCTCTCCAAGCATAGGAAGGGTTTCCACCAATTGCAAGCTCCAATAAGTTTCCATCAGAAAAATATCTAGCAGCATACATCTTATGAAATAGGCTATCTGTATTCTGCAATAATCTCCAAGCTTGTTTTGCCAACATAGCCATATTAAAAACCCCAAGTACCTTGAAACCCATCCCTCCAACAACCTTTAATTGACACATTTTCTTCGAGCTTATCCAAGTATTTTCTTTTCCTCCTTTTTCTATCCCCACCAATATTTGGCCATCACACTTTCAATCTCACTGCAAAGCTTGGCTGGGAGTTTGAAACAACTCATGGCATAAGATGGAATTGCTAATGCTACAGCCTTGAGGAGAGTCTCCTTGCCTCCTTGAGAGAACATGTTTCCTTTCCACCCTTGCAGTTTTAACCACACTTTATGTTTAATGTCACTAAAAGCATTTGTTTTAGACTTGCCTACCAAAGGAGGCAGTCCTAAATACTTTTCATACTGCTGTAGTTGAGAAGAGCTCCAAAGATTCATGATGGTCTGCTTCTTATCCATATCCACATTAGCACTGAAAACCACTGATGTTTTCTCTTTGTTTAACTGTTGTCCTGAAGCCACTTCATACTGATCTAGTATAGATTGGAACTTGGAATTAGTAGCTACATTTACTGCACAGAAAATCAGACTATCATCTGCAAAGAGTAAATGGTTAAGCTTGGGTGCCCCACGAGAGATCTGGATACTAGGAATAGAATTAGAACTCCCTATTGCTTTCAATAAGCTAACCAAGCCTTCAGTGCACAAGAGAAATAGATAGGGAAAATGGGATCTCCCTGCCTCAATCCTAATCCTCTAGGGGGAGTGATAAAACAAGTTGGAAAGCCATTAATTAACACAGAGAAAGAAGGAGTCATAACACACTTCATCGCAAGTTGGATTAGTTTTTCATGAAATCCAAGCTTTCTCATAACATCTTCAAGGAAACTCCATTCAACCCTATCATAAGCTTTACTCATGTCAAGCTTAAGGGACATGAACCCTTTCTTTCCTTTCTTCTTCCTCATCAAGAATGAAGTACTTCATAGGCCACAAGCACATTATCAGTAATGAGTCTACCTGGTAAGAAAGCAGATTGGGAATCTGAAATAACAACAGGCAAGACTTGCTTGATTCGATTAGCTATGACTTTAGACATTAGCTTAAGTCAAATGCTCTAACGCCTAAGGCAGGTGGGTGTAAATGTTATGGTGTTATGATGTTATGTTATATTACGAATGCATTGAAAATGAGTCTACAGACAACGTAGTTTCAACGTGAGTTGTACTATGGTCACCAGCAGGTACTCACAGTGCATGTGGGGAACTGCGACAATACCACACGTTATGATGTTACGATTAAATATGAATTGCTAATAATGATAAAACGTTATGATTATTTTTGCCAGTAATGTGAAAAATGTTCTCTGTAAGAAAATATGTTTCTCAATTTTTCTGAAAATGTTAAGGAATCTGGATGGAAGACACACACTGATTTCTCCATTTCATGCATTTCATATTTATCATTCTTCATGTGGCGCCCTCAACCCCCATATGTCATTTAGTTGAAGTCGTGACATCGAGATAATGATAACACGGATCACGCACCCCAATGACAAGTGCTTAGAGTGTGCAACATGCAATAACTGTTCAAATATAATAATCGCAATGAAAAATGAAAGAGGCATTCTTACTAAGTACTAGAAAGCTTTAAACCTTACAACCCCAAATATATATTCTCCAAGAGGTTAATATAGTCATCCAACTGAAAACATAAATAAAACCGTAATAAATCCTACGACATAAACGGGATAAAGAAGCTCCAACAATCGCTTCTCCGATGGAGCCGGTCCTTCTGGCTCAAACTCCCCCTCTGCATCAAAGATTACGGTTCCATAAGACGGAACTACAGGTGGAAACACCACAGTGAGATCATGAAATCTCAACAAGTAAGCAACAAAACAACATCCAAGAGATTAAAACATATTAATACAATCAACACGTCCATATCCATACAATAAAAACTTGAGGAACAAATCCATCCCTTTACCCAAAAAGAGACATTTAATCACATACACCGACAAACCCCATTGGTCCAATCATAACTATTTATTCTAGTGTACACCATGGTCTCCCTTTGGGACCATCCGTACATCCTGGCATCCTTCATTACACCACAGATAATGACCGTGCATATGACTACATTACGAGCGATGCTCAACTCAGCGCCCAGTGCATACCATGACCAAACATCCTTTTGCCCCAGCCAACGAGGGCTACGTAGTCTGCACTAAAGCGTTACCATCTCGACTCAATTCGTTGTCACCCAGCGACAACCCAGGGGACGTCACATCAGTTTATTATGCTCCTGAGTGATCAGAGAAGTTCCACCAAGATAATGCTCCATCTCAGCTTGGATCGTGATACGCACGCACCCACAAAATACAACCAAGAACGAAAACCCAGTTTTCAAGTCACCCCACTTGGTTAAAACATAGCAAAGTTATATAAACAGCTCAGATAGCAATAATTTCAAATGCACAAATGCATGATAAGTAGTATATTGGATGACATGGCAGATCATTTAACAAACACATACAACCACAACTCTCTCAAACATCCACTTTCACAATTCACAATCACAACTACACAAGTTTTCCCATCCTCCAGTTTTTCGGCCCAACGCCCAATTCCATCCCAACTAAAATTTAATTTCCAACACTTCACTGGGCTCAAGGCACAGTTCAACCAACTAGACTGTAGAAACACGTTATTGTAATAATATTATTTAAATCACAAAGCGGTCGCATCGAAAGCTTTACTTACAACACTGTTGGGCAATTTCTGGAAGATCACGCGTGTGGAGGTGTAGCGGAGGGCAGTGGCGATACGAGGGCAAAACAGTGGCCAAAGGTAGGTTTACCACAAATCAACTTCCAATAATCAATGCACATTCGCCACCTAGTCACTGTCTTAGTAGGATTCACCTGCATCATTCTCTACTACAATGATACCTGATTTCTTAGAAACTACTTGAGTAGGACTAACCCACTTATTGTCGTCAATTTGGTAAATAATACCCGCATTCAACAATTTTATTACATCATTTTTCACAACTTCTTTGATAGTGGGGTTAAGCCTACGTTGGGGGTCACTACGAGGGCTAACTCCCTCTTCAAAGTGAATCCTATGTGAACAAATCAAAGGACTAAGTGCAGACTTATGCTCATTCAACGTTTTAAGAACTTTCTCACCTTGGACAATACTTAATTCTAAAGAAATAATATCAGGAAAGGTTATCACGTGGACCCAAGAAGGCGTACATAAGACCTTGGGCAGTGGCTTGAGCTCGAGTTTAGGCGTTTCCACACTTGATGGTTGCTGTTTTTGCTGCTAGCCTGCAATTCTTCATACTTTGGCTGCCACAATTGTCCTCCGTAGTCCTGCACTTTATCAAAAATAGCACAAATTTCAGCAAACACATTAGAATCAATGGTAAGTACAAATTCAAAATTAACAAGAAAGTTCAAGAGGATCTGAGTCAGTTGTCAAGACTTCTTCCTTTTGAATAAGTGCATCTATCAAGTAGGTTTGTTGGCACTCAATTTCTTCCCTTGGTTGCTTACTAATATGGAAATATTGACCTCAAATGTTATGTTCTCAAAAGAGAGCTTCATCAATCCATTCCTGCAATTTATAAGTGGCAAGGAAAGTTCTTCCCAAAATAATGGGAATCTTAGAGTAAGAATCAACCACTAAGTAAGTGTCCAAAATTAAGAAATCAACAAGGTAATAAAACTTTTGAATTTGGATCAAAACATCCTCAACTACTCCTCTTGGTTTCTTAAATGAACGATGGGCCTGAAGCATAACAAAAGTGGGTTTAATTTCACCCAAACCAAGCAGTAAGTAAATTGAATATGGCATGAGATTTACACTAGCCCTTAAGTAAAACAAGGCTTGTGCAAACTCATGACTACCTATGATGCATGAAATGGTAGGGTAGCCCAGATCTTTGTATTTTGGTGGGATTCTTTGTTCAATTACACAACTTACTTGCGTAGTCAAGAATGCTATTTTTTTTAAGTGGTGATTCCTTTTTACCGTGCATAAATCTTTTAGAACCTTAGCATATTCAGGAACCTGAGTTATGTCATACAATAGGGGAAGGTTAATCTTTACTTGCCTCAAGTTTTCTAAAATTTCAGCACTATGGTCAGTAACTCTCAAGGTAGACTTGAGAGCTTGGGGAAAGAGCACCCTAGTTGGAATTACCACTACTTCACTATCCTTTGAGTTGTCTAGTTTCCCAGTACTCAAACTTCCTTGAGTGTTCGTATTTCTACGCATTCCTTCTATGACCTTATCAGTTCAAGTGGTTATGGCATTTACCTCCTTAAGATCTTGACTATTAGGGTTTGAGGTTTGTGCCATATGCTGCCCACTAGGATTGGGTTAAGCTTGGGATGGGAACTTTCCACGCTCACTTATGGTCAAAGCACTAGTCAACTTAGAAATATGGTTCCTCATCTCTTTGTTCTCTTCTACCACTTGGGTTATAATTGACTCAAATTTCTGGTTTGTTTTACCTTGAGCCTCAATAAATGCATGTAAGGTGTCCTCTAAAGGATTCCTAGAAGGTGTGGGCTGATATGGAGGCATAGGGTAAGCTCTAGGTGGTTGTGTAGGTTGCTGGTTTTCAAATTTTCGGCTAAAATTGGGGTGATTACCCCACTCCAAATTGTAGGTCTCGGAAAAAGGTGTAAAAGGCTTCTTGTACATACCTAGGGAATTACATTGTTCCTCATGCATTCCTCTCATTTTAGCAAATGTGGGGCACTCTTAACCTAGGTGATCTACCCACCACACAAAAAATACAGTCCAAACGACTCTACACGAGTAGTCATGTGTGTTGGCTTTAAATCCTTAATTTTTAACACCTGTAACTCCCTAGTAAGCATCTTCACCTTAGCTCTTAGGTTATCCTCTTCCCTAAGATAGTAAATTCCACCACCATTTGGATTTCTAACATGATATGACTTATGTGTACTCTCAGTAGCACTAGGTCCAGTCCAAGTGTGAGCTTTTTCAGCAAGCTCATTGAGATATTCTATGGCCTCATCTAGATTTTTCTGTAAAAACTCACCATTACACATCATCTCTATGAATTGGAGCTCTCTAGGTGTATGTCCCTCATAGAAATAATTAACTAAGGGCCAGTTCTCATACCCATGGTAATTGTGACGCCCCAGATTCCGCTTGGGATTGGACGGACATCTAAAGCGTCGATACATGCAACACAAGGTTACCTACCCCCGTTCATGATATATAAGATGCAATGTTCCTAACATGCATCTAGCATAATGCGATATTCGTAGAGGATAAATTTTTTTTGAGCAATACTATACACCAAACTTATAATATCTCAAATAATTAAAGCGTAATCCATTCATACTTAATAAAATAAGCATCCACGATTACAGTACGGGTCTCAGAAGATTGTAATCTCAAAATATCAGATACCTGGCTCCATAATTACATTGCCAAAATACACTATTGGGCTAGTTCATTGAGTAATTCAACTAACGATGCTGGAATACTATCCAAAGACCTAACTATGGGGGTTGCAAGCTCCGCGTTGCGTCCACAGCGTCTAGTCAACCTCCTCCAATCTGTCAGTGTCTACTCCCTACTCTGATCCTGACACATCGCCTGCCATTCGGGGGGAATGGTTATTGGGACTACCACAGTGAGATTTCATTTCAAATCTCAGCAAGTTAACAGGAAACTTCCGTACAAGTTAATGATGCATGCATGGCAGTAAAAGCATGAATGCATAATCAAAGTCGTAAGTAAGCATAGTATAACTTAAAATATACCATGGCATAAATGACATAACTTGAACTGAAACTAAAACTAAGTTTGATGTGACATGACATGTACGTGAACTTAAAACATAACATAGACTAGCAGCATAGCATGAACGTGAACTTGAAACATAACATGAACTTGAAACATAATATGAACATGAACATACATAATTTGAATATGAACTTGAACATAATATGGACCTGAGCATAACATAACATAAACTTGAACTTGAAACATAATATGAACATGAACATACATAATTTGAATATGAACTTGAACATAATATGGACCTGAGCATAACATAACATAAACTTGAACTTGAAACATAACGTGAGCATGAATATAACATAACATGAATGTGAACATAACTTGACATGAACGTCAGATTGAAACATAATATGGACTTGAAACATAGCATAAATGTGAACATACATAATTTGAACTTGAACTTGAACTTGAATTCTTTACTTAACATGAACATGGACTTGAATTCTTTACTTAACATGAACATGAACTTGAATTCTGACAATCAAAATGATTCCGCCAGTCGTTTCATCAAGAATAGTGAACAATGAGAATGATTCCGCCCAACATATTTCGTCAGAGATACTCAGACAATCAGATGATTTCATCATGAGTATTTTAAATGAGATATCCTAACAATCAGAATGATTACACTAGGAGTATCTGCATAACTGAACTTAAACTGAAACTGAAATTTAGCTTGACGTGACATAAACTTGAAAATTGACATAAATGTAAACTTGAACATAACATAACGTGAAACATGACTTGAACGTGAAATACATGAACTTGAAAACTTATTCAATAGACTTAATTATCAAAGTGGCCATACGGGTGCTACACGGGTCTCCTTGAGCCGTGTGTCCCTGCTTATTACCGCATCACAATATAGGCATCTATACCAATTGTGAGTGTGTTAATAAGTACTCCACAGTTTTTGTAGCCCCACGTATTCTACGTGTCACAATTGCTGTGTCTCACGTAGTGTATGCTTCACAGTTATTGGGGCCCCATACTTCATAATTCACAGTTGTTGTGACTCCAAGAATTGTATGTGTCACACTTGCTATGAACACACGTAAAATAAAGTATGGCTCCATCAGCTTTAATGCTTGGCGTGCTCCAATGACCAGCTAGTTAGGCCCTATTTGCAACCTGTTGACTGTATTTCGTCAACCCAGAGAATCTCACACCTATTTAGACACTCCAGCATGAACAAAAGAGTTCCACTAGGATATTACCTCATCCTAGCGCTTAAGGTCGTGATTGACATGAATAACTTAACAAGACTGTTCTCGAGATATACAAACTGTATTCGAGACGAGATGACGTGAATACGAAATGACAGAAGTCCTAACATAGCTTAACGTGACATGAACCTAAGACGACAGACATGACAAACTTCGAGACATAAGTGTAACAGACAATATTTCATAACATGGAATACATGTAACAGACAATATTTTATAATATGGCATAACATGTAATAAACAACATGACATAACATGTGACAATGAATATTATATGACATGACATATATGTAACAGATGACATACGTAATGTGACATACTTGCAATAGATAAGAACATGTGATAAGAATATTGTGTAATAGATAAGAATTTTGTGACAGAATAATTTGTCTAATAGATAAACATGTGATGACATGGCATGGCATGGCGTATATAACAACATATAAACATAATTGTAGTTCCTATACCCATCACACATACACAGTAAACTGATAGTAAGTTAAGAGCTAACTTATCTTGATAGTCGCGTTCAACGAGAATAAAATGCGAAACACAAGGAACTGTAAGAGGGTATTCTAAAAGTTAAAAATTTAATTACTAACAATTAAAAATGTGAAAAGAGACAACTTAGAGCAAAATTATCATTTTACCTTCTACATGTGAGAAAATGACCATTTTATCCCTAACTTAAGGATTTCACATCTAACTCCAAAAATTACTAAAATTTACATTCCTCATGTAAATTTTGTCTTAAACTCAAATATCAACTCAGGAAAATTTAAAACCATTTACGACTATGAGAAAACTCACTATGGCCAAAACATTCATAGGCCATTTCTTTTGATTTTGGTTGCAATTTATTCCATCTTTAAAACCCATGATTAAACCAAAATTTTGTAACAAAGATCTTCCTATCCTAAGTTTAAAAACACACTTAAAATATTCACTAAGAAAAATATAATCATCAACACCAAACTTTTTGCAAAAAAATCCAAATTTTTTAACAAAAAGTAAACTTTTAAATCACATGCTTTGACCTTAATAAAAACATCTCCAACAATTTCAAAAAAAATCAAATCTTACTTCTAACATATTCATAACATCTTTGTAATATGCTTTAAATCATCAAACAAAAGTCACCAAAAATCACAAAACAACACTTGGAGTTTTTGGTTTTACACTTAGTCCAAAAACAGAAACTTTTCTCTCAACTAACTTTGATAAATCTCTTGATGCATGGCTTAAAGAGATGTGATCTTCAAACTAAAACATCACATGGTTTTAAAATGTGTCTTAAAGAAGATCCAACCACCAAACTTAAAATCACATGGCTAAAACCCAAGAAAACATGGATCTAACCCAAAAGCATCAAATTTTAGGCCTAACCGAAATACTCTTGCATAGAAAAATCATAACTTTAACAATAATATTGAATATCTTCAAAATAACATCCTAATATGTATATAAGAGACTTAGGATCATCACATAAAAATATCAAAGCCTTTGGAGTAAGATTAAACTACGAAATATTCAAACTTTCTCAAAACAGAAACTGTTTTTCCACTATCAGTTTTCAAGTTTCTAGATCTAAGAAAATCTATCATCAAAAGCTTTAGTCATGCAATAAAACCTCAATGAACATTCATAAACACATGCTAAAAACACTCCATTAAATATTTGGACCAAGATATGTCCATGAGCTTGGTCAAAAACTCTAAAACATAACATAGTCTCTAGTTTCACGACCATAATGACCTTTATATGGTTAAAAATACTTTTGGCCAAGCAAATGAGCATGGAATGAGACCAATAAGATATCCACAGAAACTAGAATTAAGGAAGAAAAACTTTTATGAACAAGTTATTGTCCTAAAAGACTTCCAAAGGGTTGAGAGTTGCCACTCCAAAAGACCCAGAACTCTGCTCGAGAGAGCACTTTTGAGTTTCTCTCTAAGAACGGGGTGAAGAAGTGTAGCTTTGCCAAGGAATGGTGCCTTGCACACCTCTAGACTTCTGGAAGGTGAATTTATGGGCTTGAATGACCCTTGATTGGAGATGGCTATGTGACATAAAGTGAAGAATAGTGAGGGCAAGAACTGCCTGCAGCAGCTGTGAGATATGGAGGTTGATAGGATGGATTTCTCCTTCACATCAAGGCACTATTGGGTGCAGCCAATGGTAGTGGATGGTCTGCCATGTGAACGAGGAAACTTCTTCAAGAAACTTTGCCAAGGTGGCCAAATTCGTGGGCCTTGGTGGGCCTCAACCAAGTGGGCTTCAATTTGGGGTTTAAAGGGGGTTTGGTTAGAGTTTGAGATGCTATCAAGCCCAAATCTAATTTTTCTTGGCCCAATCAAAATTTCAAGGTTTAAAAGGTTGGATAATGATGTCATAACAAGAATTTGAGAAATTAATAGCATGTGAAAGTGATTTAATCAAATGATTAAATACAATGCTAGAAATAGGATTAAAAAGGGTTTGGAGGCCAACTTTAGGGTTTGGAGAACTGTTTAGGGTTTTAGTTTCAACCAAGCTTTTAGGGTTTCAATTGGATTCCAACGATTTAGCGTTTCACTAGGGTTGAAACCCTCTTTGGTCTAGCACAAAATTGGTTGAGCAGATGAAAAAGAATAGGGTTTCGCATAGGTGGCATTATCTCACACTTAGATTCTTTCATAATCCAACTAATGGTTTCTCTTTGTGCCAAGTGTCTAATACTATTCATTATGTGTGGCAAAGGTCTTGCAAAGTGTCCAAATAAAAACTTCTCTAACCTAATTTGGACATTCCACACTGTGATTTTGAAAATACTGCACTTGGTGTAACGCCCCTTTCCCGGAGGTCCAGAGAGTTAGCTCCTATTACTTAAGAACATCTCCAATAATCAATAATAAATAAACAGAAACACCAAAAAATACTAAACTTATTTGTTTTCAATCCAAAATTCGTGTCCCTCCACAGAAATACTAAAAAAAATCTCAATAAAACAAAATAACATCCCCACAAAGACTCAGCACTCATTCCTCCATGATCATCAAACTTTTTCAATACTACCTACACTTGTTCTCCAGCTTAACCATAAAAATTATCTGAAAAATGTTATGGAGATAAGAGGTAATTTATCAACAATTCAGTCAGCAGAGAACATATGCTAGTATGTAAACATGAGCATTTTCACAGAGTTCAAAATGCAGAATCAAAACATTTCAGTTTCAATATGCAAATCTCAAAAATACATATTATCAAAAAATCAAAGCGACACTTCAAACATTTCATATTCAAAAACCAACTTTTCATATTCAAAGACCCCTTTGGCACAACATGACTGGACATCTTCATCTTATCATATCATATCAGAGCNGAATGCAGAATCAAAACATTTCAGTTTCAATATGCAAATCTCAAAAATACATATTATCAAAAAATCAGAGCGACACTTCAAACATTTCATATTCAAAAACCAACTTTTCATATTCAAAGACCCCTTTGGCACAACATGACTGGACATCTTCATCTTATCATATCATATCAGAGCGTCATATTAGAACAGAGGCCATGTTTAACCCCCTGGTAGGGTTGTGCATTCTCCGGAAAGCCAAGCAAAACATAAATCACCATGTTATCAAAGTGATTGCACTCAGAACAGAGACCACTATTATATCCCGTGGTTGGGCCAAAGGTCACTATTGTATCCCGTGACAGGGCCAGAGGTCACTATTATATCTCGTGACTGGGCCACATATCAGAGCAAAATAGAATCAGAATCACCATCTCAGAATCAGAATCAGAAAGTCATGCCAAAAGTTTTTCATATGCCACATCATATCAAAACAGAGTACTGAAATTCAGATCATTTCACATTTTCTAAAACAGATTCAGAACATCTTCACATCACAGGCAGAGTTTAACAAATTTTTATATTCACCCATTTTTTCTCAGTTCAATAACAGAATGCCAAAGATAAGCTCATGTCTACACCAGTCATGCCAGAAAGATACTTTATTTTTACACAGAATTTTATGAGTAATACAGAACCAATAATTGAGGTCATTTCAAATTTTCTTTTCATAACAAAACATGCATATTTTCCAAAATTGACCTCAGTTCATTTTATTTTATGCAAAGTCTAGCATAGGAACCTCGCTTACCTGGACTTCTTAGCTTTATTTAGAAATTTTCTCAACAAATGTCGAGTCAACTATAAATCATCACCTATAAAATAATCACGTAATTCCATAAATTTTCAATCAATCACAAATTAAACCATTTAAGCCTAAGCTTCTAAAATATCTATTTTAATTCTTCAATACCTAAAAGTTCCCATAACCTTAAAACATCCCTTAATTCTAAAATATCCTCATTCTCTAAATTTTCTTGATATCAATCAACACTTAAGATAAGTACTAGTAAAATATTACGTTAAATAAAAAAAATAGCTTTAAACATATTTGAACAGTTCAAAATAAAATTATACACTTACTATAGAAATAATTTGCTGCCAATAGTACAATTTAAAAATCTTATTTATTTTCTGTACAATTTCTTATACTTCCCACAAATACCACGTCAAAACAGATTTAATATAAACATAATTCCAATCCGAAACCATCCTACAATAAGGGCAATATTGTAATTTCATATCAAAATAATATGTAAAACTGAATTTACGTAGCCTCTGTAACATATAAGAAAAACGTTTTCATGTGTTACGTAGTGCAATAGTTGGTGAGGTAGGGGCACGGGATACTCACCGAGAAGGGAGGAGCTGCGTGCGGTGTGGCGAAGAAGGATGTTGTCTCAGTGGCGGCATACTGAGAGAAAAAGAGATGAGTGAGAGAGAGAGAGAGATATGAGAGCACCGTGAGGGAGATGGAGAGTATCTTACCGAGAAAGTTACATGCAGCGACGGCCTGGGTGACTATCAACAGCAGCATGGCTAGGTGTGGTGGCAGAGCATGGGGAGTGAAAGAGAGAGAGAGTGGACGCAGAGAGAGAGAGCACGGAGAAAACCAGAATATACGGAAGTCAAAGCCGTGGGGTGCGACGTCAACATACCGGGAGTGAGCAGTGGCTAGGGTGGCTGAGATGCTTGACAGTGGGTTCCCTTTGCGCCGCAGAGGAGACGTCCGAAGGGTTGGTAGTGCAAAACTACCTTGCTTGGAGGAGGAACCAAATGCTCTGTTTTTCAGACCCAAAACAGAGGAGTTTCGGTTCACCAAGCCGGTGGTTGTTCTCGGCACATTGGTGGTGGTGCAGTGGTAGAGAAAATTGACAACAGCAACGGGGTGGCTCCAGTACTCTTAGTGTCGCAGAACACCATTGGTGATGGGTACATGTGCTACCGGCATGGGGTGTATTTACGTGACCAAGGCGTGGAGGAGTATTGCAGTGGACTATCTTTCAGTGTTGGTGGTTTACGATGGAGGGAGTCTGGATCACGGTTGATCTACTCCAAGGATGGTGTAGACACAGCTTGTGACGGTTAAAACGTACGGGTTGGCTAAGGTTTCGTGTGGCTGGTTGTGGCGTCGGTTTTACGTGGAGATGGAGGTTGGCGTCGAACGGGGAGAGGCTGGGTGATTCTTGTGGCTAGTTGCAGCAACTGTAAATAGGCAGTTTCCAAAGGCATGAGATATAAGTGCATATTTATATGGTGATATGAAAACCCTAAAGAAAGAAAAGGGATAGGCATGCATGGGTAGTGGTGTGCGTAAAGGGGAGTTGGAGATCAAAAAGGAAAATGAGGGACTTTTGGGATGGAGAGGAACTGCTGGAAAAAGAAATATGCTGAGCGTCTTAAAACGGTGCGCTTTGCACCAAGATGGGCTGGGTTCGCCCTGGGTCAAGGTGTTACACTTGGTACGCTTATCGAGGTTACTATTTACTCCAAAAAAATGCATAATAAACTCAGTACTGAAAAATTCTAAATATTCATATTAACCTATAGTCAAAATCGTTTACCGAAATTCGACCCTGAGGTGCCCTTAAAAATAATTTCACAGTTTCGAACAGGCGTTTCATCCGAATGATGAAAATTGGTTATTACGCCATTAAATCCTAAATAATCAACTTAGTCTAATGGCGTAGACCATAATGCATTCTGATACTTCTAACTATCTCAAATAATTAAACTCATATTTCTACCACCATAGTGAGTGATAACACTAACTATGTTCACAGACTAAAACATGCGCGATTGGTTGAATCGTAAAAACTTATAGGGTTTTCATGAGGTTCCTAAAGTCAATAGAAATTTCACCAATGAATTTCTAGCGGGCTGTTACAGTGATGACACATACTCAACAACTCTTTAAACCTCTCCCAAGCTTGATACAAAGTCTCACTATCCTTTTGTGCAAAGATGGAGATCTGTCTCTTCAAAGCACAGGTCTTATGTTGGGGAAAGTATTTGTTAAAGAAGGCTTGTGTCATCTCATTCATTGATCCTATTGATCATGGTCTTAGTGAGTACAACCAGCTCTTTGCTCTATCCTTCAAAGAGAAAGTAAAGAACTTAAGTCTCACAAAATCATCTGTAGCATTATGACTATGGAAAGTCGCAACTACTTCCTCAAACTCTCTGATGTGCACAAAAGGATTTTCATTCTCTAAATCATGAAAGGTGGGAAGTAACTGTATCATCCCTGATTTAAAATCAAGTTGGCGAGTATTAGTTAGAAACATGATGCATGATGGTATGGGTGTGCGTGTAGGGTGGAGGTTGAAGAGTTCTAGTGGGTTAATCTTCGTGTTCACTCATTTTTTCGGAACTAGATGGATTGTCAAATAAATCATTAAAAAAAATTGATTCTAACTCTAGCACAAACCTACGAGCAAACCTACCCAAGGCATCTCTATATCTGTGCATGCAAGGTAAAAAAAATACTAAAAAAAAAAAATACTACGAAAAGAAAAAGAAAGAAAAAAATAATGCAGCAAGCTAAAAAAAGGAAACAAAGTTACCACCTTTGCATAAATTATGCCTTATATCGATTCTTGCACCGTACTCCTAGGCAATGGTGCCGAAAATTGATTATGCCCAAATTACTATGCGGTGTTATAATATAGTTCAGGATGTCGATCCATAGGAAGTCGAAAGAAATGCTACAAGACGCAAAGTTAAAGGGAAATATCAAATGACAAGATGACAGGAATCTAAAAAGTATTTGGAAATCTACCTAAAGAACGTAATTAAAATGAGATTAGGACAAAAATAAAAATTCAAGTAAAGATTCGGGCTTCCATTCACAGGATCCAATACTTCGAGTTTTCCAATCCAAATTATACACACGTTTTGGAATTATAGCACTAAATTTCTAATTAGAAGATATGACAATATACTCATCTAATTTCTCAAATTTAATTCTAGAATCTATTCCCCATTTACATACCAGAGTTTCATGTATAAAAAGGAATATCAGATCTAAAGACAATACTATTTTCACAAATAATAATGTAGCAAAAGATCACATCAATGGCATGAAAAACCTGTTTAAGCCACAATCATATATTCATAATCCGCTTATAGCTCAACAAAATCAAACAATAGTAAGATTTAATATAAATGTCTCAAACTTATAATATTCAAAACAAATAGAGAATTCAAGCCTAAAATCTTAAACAATAAAACCTTAATCTGTGAATTGAAATATAGGCAAATCATTTTCACCAATCAATTTCTGCCCTAGGCTTCACCCAAGCTTTAGTTTTCCATGGGAACACAAAAAAAAAGTCTTTTTTTTTAGTCTTCCTGAACTGTACGTCCTCCTACCAAAAATATTCGTTCTCCGATTTATATAGTCTTTTCCCGTTGGAAGTGGAGAGAGTCCTACTCGGTTTGAATATCTGTCCTGCTTGTTTTGAAGTCTTCTCATGTCTATCCCCACCACTCCCCGTCCATATCTGATTTTTGAAAAGTTATCCACCTCTTTGAAGAGCCATCTTCCAATTGAAAGTCTTGCATGTGTTGGAGTCCTACTCCTTTGAAAATTCTTGATCCCTTCCGTCCATATCTTTTATCTTTTTAAAAGTATACACAAATCTACTAACCCCCCACTTTCAATAATGCATTTTCTGAAAGTCCTGTCATCCTTAACTTGCATTTCAGCCTTTAAAATCTAAAGGTTGCCAATGACTTCGCATATTTCTTTTAATCAGTTTTGGCTCTCCTTTTTTATATGTGGACTCTGAAAGTAGACATAAAAAAATGTACTTAGAAATATCTCAAAATAAATAGAATATATATAAGTTCAAGAATACAAGTTAATTCCTATGATTTCTATATATTTTAGCATTCCAGTCCAATAATAAAGTATTTAGAGTATACTTTCGTACACTCATCAGGACTCTATGCAAGAGCTTGCACGCGCGAGTTGGACCGTAAGGCAAAATTAGCAACCCTGCATGCAAGAAACAATCAGGAATCTAATCCTAGACCAAGATCTCTGTAGAAAGTTTCAACGAAAGTTTCGTTTTTCTCCTCGACACACTAGAAATGTTAATCTTTGGTTTTTCTAGTGAGTCCTGAATTAATGAAGAACAGCAAATTAACAAAAGGGAATTGATCGTAATTTGGTGAGTACACTTAGCGCAGCACTGAGCGCAGCTCCAAAAATAATTATCGTTGTTGAATCTTAATTTGGGGTCTACAACAAGCTACAAGTCAGCCTAAGGAGATTCATATGCATTTCTGCGAATCAGAACCAACAATATTTATGATTCCGTTTTCGATCTTTTGAATTGCCATGTGAGTGAACGTGTACCTGTTTCCTTTTTCCTTTTTGGTTCTTTGTATGATCTTTCATTCAGCTTTGAAAAGTATTTCTCGAAGAACTACCCCAAGGTTGGAAAACCCAGAAGAGAAATATAAGAAATTTCATTCATCAGACAAAATGAGGTTGATCTGTGCTTTCATGTTGGAAACATTGTGCAACTTCATACATACATACATTTAGATGATATATATATCCAAGTACAGTCCGTGGATACTACAAGCGCTAGAACATTATTAAGATGGTTCATGGTAACTGCAGAAACGGTACACAGACAAACATTAGTTATATATCTAGGAGTGGAAACACACTGCCTCTTTATGAAGCAATACCATTAACATTAATATTGAGGTTTATTTGATGGTATAGCCAAGTTGGAAAGCATATCTGACAACATTGTCCAACTCAGCCTCGCTGATGTATCCATCTCCATCAACATCAGCATGGCAAATTGCCCGATAAGCTCGCCAACCTGGGACATAGGAACCAAGGCTGTAGAATGCATTTCTGAGCTCTTGCCTGCTAAGAACACCATCTCCATTTACATCATAGCGCCTAAATATATCTCTCAACTGCCCCTCATTGTATTTCATAGGCAGGTTCTTAGGGACCCTGATTTCCTCATATGTTTCAGGAATCGGTACCATAATGCAATCGGAGCCCAGATTCTTGTTGCGATGCATTGGTTTGGGTTGGGATTTGAAAGGAAAAAGTGCTATAAGCGTCTACTTTGTTCTGTTCTGCTTTGCATGAGGAATTACAAGTTCTATATATAGAGCCGAGCTTTATCAGCCAATCTTCTCCTCCACACCTTTACTTATCCAGTCCCAGAGTCTAGCAAAAGAAAAGGAAAGAAAGAGAAGAATCTGTCATGTGGGTGGACATGAATTTAGAAGGACTGTGGCACTTTCGGAGTGCAACAATGCATCAATTCTTCTTATCTAATGATCAATCCATATGTATATCGCAGAAAACAAAAAGAAGAGATAAAGAGATTTTAATTTTTTTACCTGAAAAAGTATAGTCCAACGTCATGACTAGCATCTTATCCTCGAACTCGCACAAAATATTTGTACGNAGTTGGAATTTCTTAAGAGGGTCGAAAAGAAAATATGGACAAAATAATTTGCAGAATTGATTTCATATACTACTGAATATGACATCTCCTATCTTTGCCTTCTATACAAAAATCACTATATGTTCAGCATAAGATGGTTTATACGGAGTACTCGACCAGCCCACATATCCCTAAATCCATATATACATATGTATGTATGTATGTATGTATCCCCTATCGAAAGGAGAACCTCATCAATTATTTCACGCAATTAGGTTGAGGTCAAGTTTCAACTTTGGGGATGACGCAAGCGGCTAATTATCGNAACGTGTACCTGTTTCCTTTTTCCTTTTTGGTTCTTTGTATGATCTTTCATTCAGCTTTGAAAAGTATTTCTCGAAGAACTACCCCAAGGTTGGAAAACCCAGAAGAGAAATATAAGAAATTTCATTCATCAGACAAAATGAGGTTGATCTGTGCTTTCATGTTGGAAACATNTTGATCTTTCATTCAGCTTTGAAAAGTATTTCTCGAAGAACTACCCTAAGGTTGGAAAACCCAGAAGAGAAATATAAGAAATTTCATTCATCAGACAAAATGAGGTTGATCTGTGCTTTCATGTTGGAAACATTGTGCAACTTCATACATACANGCACTTCTTAAGAGACCTCTAATGTAAGAGGACAAGATTGGTATCTAGCTAAAAGGTGGTCTTCCCCTAGACTACCGCCCAAGGCACTTTAATTATCCACCATGCCACGAGCATGCATGAGTCTCACGACGCACCACCCCTAATCAACAACAATCCAGCAATCAATTCCTTGTTCCACTTTGTTGCCAATCTTGGTCCAATTTGGTATATATGCTTCTAGGCTTATTCATGGACCATGCATAAAATGTAGCATATATATTCTAACAAATTGGCAAGTTATATATCTACAGGGACCAAAGTGAACCAAATAATCCTGTGATTTTATTTATTTATTTATTATTGTTACGCGCGAAGTTGATCCTCATCGACGACCGGCCTATTGAGTTGAGCGCGAGATAGTTAGATAAATTCTGCATACTTTAGACCTTCATCCGACCTTAATATCAAAAGCCCTTATGATTATTCCAACCAGTCCAAAATATTTAAAAAGAAATATATTATATATATATATATATTTATTGTAAATTTTGGGAAATTATAATCTTTACCATGAATAGAAAAACCGGTACCCCTAAATTAATTATGTTAGAAAATCAATCAGATTCAACAAAACAGTGGCAATTAGTGCCACTTCTCTGAAAAACTGGGACACATGAGGCTGAGTGTCCAAAATGTAAGATTTTTTTTTTTTTTTTTTTTTT
>QEOT01004119.1:542848-590348 GCA_003123785.1 Pterocarya stenoptera
TTTTTTTTTTTTTTTTTTTTGATAATGAATGTAAACTTCATTTCATCAAGGTAAAAAAAAATCTTAAAAAAGTGTAAAATAGTACTGCTGATCAATGAAAATTACATTTTCAATGAAAGTAGGAACAAATATTATTCCACCAAATACTCATATCATCAATGGACCATGCATTTCTAGCAAGTCGATGGGCAGCCTCATTAGTGGATCTATTGCTATGTTGTAGAGAGCAAAGAGGAAATCTGAGCATCAAGTTTCTAATTTCAGCAACCATTGATCTAATTGAAGCATTAGAATCTGTCACCTTGTTAACTTCTTCCACCATGATCAAACAATCACTCTCAACAACCAGATTTGAAATCCCCATATTTATGCATAACTGGAGACCTCTCAATAAAGCTACTGCTTCTACTTGCTCTGGCTCCATTTGCAACGATTCTGCTTTACTTACTACCATTAGAACATCCCTTGTATGATTCCTTAATATAGCACACAAACCAGCTTTATTCAACTAAAAAAGAGTGCCCCATCAACATTAAGTTTGAGAGAATCCTGAGAAGGTGGAGACCATCTATACTGTAGGTTTTTGGAAACATGCAGACCCCTCTGAGATGCAACAGTATCTGTCCTCAACTTCCTTGAGAAGGAAAAAGCAATGACTTGTTGAGGTGGTAAAGAGATTTGGTCATGGATCATCTTATTCCTTTGAAACCAAAAGCCCCAAGCCATTAAAAAGAAATCAGTTACATCATCAATTGAACCCTTAGAGAAAATTTCCATAGTTGTTGAAATAAATGAGCTAAAATGAAAATTTTGCTGTAAAACAGCAAACTTTTTGACCCAAATCTCATGAATGGTGGGACATAATAACAAAGCATGAGTTAAATCTTCCATTTGGTGTTGACAGAAGCAACATTGTCCACTAATATCCAACTTTCTATTAATGAGATTGGCCTTAGAGGGTAGGCCCTCCCTACAAGCTCTCCAAGTAAAGACTTTAACCTTTTGGGCTACTTTTAAATCTCAAAGAGCAATCCAGAATTTTTTCATGAAATCACCATTTGAAGGTTCACCACAGCCAGGCACTAAGCAAGATTTAAAGAATCTGTAGGCACTTTTAACAGAGAAATTACCTAACTTTTCATGCTCCCACATCCACTTATCCATATCACCTGAAGCACTGGGATGCAGTCTTAGAATAGACTCTGCAAGTCTTGGAATGAAGAGGGCTCTAACTTTAGAAGGATCCCACCAATTTGTATTTGGGTCAATTAAGGAAGAGACCTGCTCCTCGAGTTGAAAAGATTGCTCTTCACTCTGGTTACTACTTTCAGCACACATAACCTACCTCAGATTTCGAATCCTATGGATCCAATCATCATTTAAAATGTGAATTGACCTTCCATTTCCCACATTCCACCTATCACCTTTCACCAATAAATTTTTTGCCTCCCATATACCTTTCCAAGCATAGGAAGGGTTTCCACCAATTGCAAGCTCCAATAAGTTTCCATCAGAGAAATATCTAGCAGCATACAACTTATGAAATAGGCTATCTGTATTCTGCAATAATCTCCAAGCTTGTTTTGCCAACATAGCCATATTAAAAACCCCAAGTACCTTGAAACCCATCCCTCCAACAACCTTTGATTGACACATTTTCTTCGAGCTTATCCAAGTATTTTCTTTTCCTCCTTTTTCTATCCCCACCAATATTTGGCCATCATACTTTCAATCTCACTGCAAAGCTTGGCTGGGAGTTTGAAACAACTCATGGCATAAGATGGAATTGCTAATGCTACAGCCTTGAGGAGAGTCTCCTTGCCTCCTTGAGAGAACATGTTTCCTTTCCACCCTTGCAGTTTTAACCATACTTTATGTTTGATGTCACTAAAAGCATTTGTTTTAGACCTGCCTACCAAAGAAGGCAGTCTTAAATACTTTTCATACTGCTGTAGTTGAGAAGAGCTCCAAAGATTCATGATGGTCTGCTTCTTATCCATATCCACATTAGCACTGAAAACCATTGATGTTTTCTCTTTGTTTAACTGTTGTCCTGAAGCCACTTCATACTGATGTAGTAGAGATTGGAACTTGGAATTAGTAGCTACATCTACTGCACAGAAAATCAGACTATCATCTTGAAAGTGTAAATGGTTAAGCTTGGGTGCCCCACGACAGATCTGGATACTAGGAATAGAATTAGAACTCCCTGTTGCTTTCAATAAGCTAACCAAGCCTTCAGTGCACAAGAGAAATAGATAGGGAGAAATGGGATCTCCCTACCTCAATCCTCTAGGGGGAATGATAAAACAAGTTGGAAAGCCATTAATTAACACAGAGAAAGAAGGAGTCATAACACACTTCATCACAAGTTGGATTAGTTTTTCATGAAAACCAAGCTTTCTCATAACAGCTTCAAGGAAACTCCATTCAACCCTATCATAAGCTTTACTCATGTCAAGCTTAAGGGACATGAACCTTTTCTTTCCTTTCTTCTTCCTCCTCAAGAAATGAAGTACTTCATAGGCCACAAACACATTATCAGTAATGAGTCTACCTAGTAAGAAAGTAGATTGGGAATCTGAAATAACAACAGGCAAGACTTGCTTGATTCGATTAGCTATGACTTTAGACATTAGCTTATATATAACATTACATAAGCTAATGGGTCTGAATTCACTAACTCTTTGAGGATGCTTCTTTTTAGGAACAAGAGTTATAAACATGTGGTTTACTGACTGTGGAAACTCACAAGAGTTCAAGGCTTTTAAAATAGCAAAAGTGACAAAACTCCCAATCTCAGGCCAAAATTTCTGATAGAATAAAGGTGGCATGCCATCAGGTCCAAGAGCTTTAGAAGGGTGCATCTCTTTCATTGCTTGTAGTACTTCCTCTGCTGTGTAATCTTTAGCAAGGTCCTCATTCATTTCAGGAGTAACCTTCCTCTCCATTTTATCAATAATGTTTTCCTGGTCTCGAGAACCTGCAGATGTAAACAAGGAAGAGAAGTGGTTAATAATCAATTGATCATAGTACTCCCCTTCCTTCCAAATTCCCCCATCATCCAGTAGCTTAGAAATATAGTTATTCTTTTTCCTTTGAGAGGCTTTGGCATGGAAGAATTTAGTGTGTTGGTCTCCTTCAGTTAACCAGAGTGCTCTCGACCTTTGTTACATTATCTCCTCTCTATCCATCCATTTCTGTACTTCTTCAGCAGCATGCAGCACCAACCTCACTGGCTTTTAAAACAGTTGGATCTTTTTCTTGTTCCAAAGCCAATTTGTTTTTAGCTTCTTTCAGTTTGACATGAACCTTACCAAAAGTTGCCTTATTCCACCTTTGTAGTCTTGAACTGCAACTAGAAATACACTTTGTGAGTTCAAGCAGACCTCTAGTATGATCACCCTTGAGCCACTCCTCTTTAATAATTTTTGAACAAGTAGCTTCCCCAAGCCACATTGCCTCAAATCTGAAGGGCTTTGGACCTCCCCTTCTAATGCTTGCACTTCTAGTTCTAACCAAATTGGGAGATGATCAGAGTAAGATATAGAGCCGTGAGAGACAGAAGCCCTACTAAAATGGTTACACCAAGAACTATTTCCAACAAATATGTCAAGCCTCTCAGAGATTTGAGCTGCATCCTGTCTACCATTACACCAGGTATATCTAGTCCCATTGAACCCAAGGTCCTTTAATTCACAATCCAAGAACATGTGTTGGAAATCAATAATCTGTTGATTTGCTCTCTCTCTCTCTCNGAGAGGTAGAATAACTAAGGATAGATAAGTGGACATCATCCTTCCATAGCAATTCGAGGCCCCCACTTCTTCCCAAAGCTTCAACAGTAAGACAACCATTAAACTTTAAACGAACTCTATAGAACTCTATTTTGGCAGCACTAAGTTTTGTCTCTTGCAAGAACAAAACATCGGGATCTTCTCTTTTGATAAGATCAGAAAGAGTACGAATACCACTAGGGTTCCCAAGCCCTCGGGTATTCCAGCTTAGGATCTTCATTGATCTCGGTGGGGCTGTGCAGCAACCACCACCGATACCTGTTGATTGTTATCTTCCTTATCCCCATTGATTTTGGCTTTAAGCTTTAGTCTCTTAGAAGCTCTAGCCACTTCCACATAATCTAAATCAAGATCCCTATTAGAACTCCTTTGGACAGGAGGAGACTTATGAGGCTGAGGCCTAGGAACTCGTTTCCATTTACGTGAGAGAGATGTATTTTTGGGGCCTTCTAATTTTTCATGCATAACCTTCCTGCCCATATCGTTAACAACAATCTCCTCAGAGGAAATGATAGTGTTAACCCTCTAGTGCTTATTATCCATACTAAGATCAACGTAATCTTCACTAGGTAACTGCCCCAGATTTTCTCCTGGAAATTCACTGCATAGCTGTTGGCCCGATATATGCTCCATCTCACTAAACTCTTGTAACGGAAATGTTTGAGCGTTATCATTATTTTGAATGTTAGTCGAGATTTGCTCCATCATTTTCTCCTCACAGGTCTTATCTGCATTAACTGTCGTATTCTGATGTACCGGAGTTTCACTGGTGACCTGAACTTTCTCATGAGATATTGGAAAAAGGCCATTGTTTTGCAGTACCTGCCTATCACGAACAAGACCCCCATAATCACCAGAATTACCAGCACGTAGCCATGGTCCATATGGGAATGTAGAAACTGGTAATTGCTCCATCCCTGGTATCCCTTGACTGCAATCCTTATGACTATGTCCAAGTAAACCGCATACATAACAGAAATTTGGGAGTCGCTCATAAGAAAAGCAAACCCAAATAGGATCTGAAGAACCCACACAGAGTCTTTTTCCACGTAGCAAAGGCTTCTTCACATCGAAATCAATTCTAACTCGCATAAACTCACCCCAGGCTAATTCATCCTTCTCCAAGTCCACTTCTACCACCCTTCCCAACTCGTTGCCAATAATATTCCCCATCTTCCAGTTCCTAGCCATAATCAGGAGATCATGGACACGAACCCAGAAAAGTGCCTCAGCAAACTGCACTTGGTGAACTTGTTGGAGCCCTTCAACATCACTGGTCAGCACCAAGTGTTTATCAAACGACCAAGGGCCCTCCCGCTTTACTCGTTCTTTATTCCTAACATCCTCAAATTCAGCAATGAACATATTAGAATTAACCTCCCTTATAGGACCAGAACGCCATAGCTTCTTCATCGTTTTCTTGAGAGCTTCCTTGTTAAAGAGTTTAACCGTGTGGAGTGTAAACAATAAACATCTTCCACCTCGATCCAGAGCATCATCTAAAGTTGCTTCATCCACCACCAAGATTTCCTCCTCTGTTTCTGTTAAAGACAAACGTTCATACATCTTCTCCAAATTACCATCCATAGCACTTACTCACAAAGGAATCAGTGGAATGGAACCAAAAGGCAGAAAACCTGCATGCAGCAAGTGGGAGAGCCTCTACTCAGGGAAACCCTCGAGAGGTTTGAAAATAGAAAGGATAAAAAAGAAGAGCAAGTCTTTTAACTTTGTATGTTTATAGTCAAATCTTGTAAATGTTCCAACCAACTCTTGGTGATTAGATTCAGGTGTTAATATTCATGTTTCACAAATTCACAACTAAACTCCACATCACAATTTCACAAATCTCCAACAACAGTATTTTAAAGGTTAGTTCAAGGATTACTCACAAACGCGGTGGTAATTTCTGAAAGATCGCGACACACTTAGTCCTAACCATACTAATCTTAGGATGTGTGTGTATTGCATTAAAGGAAAACAAACCAAACACACTGAAAAAGGTGCCACAAGAAGTAGGTGACTTCTTGAAATAATACACAAAAATATATGTGGACTATTCTCCATAAAATGTTTTGTTGGAAAAAAATATTTCATTACCTTTATAGGTGATTTTTCATGGTATGGGGATATCTATCTACTACATGACAAATCTCAAAAGGTTTGGTACTTGAGATATTTCTCATGGAGGTGGAAGGGAGTTAGATAGAAAAGTGAAAATAATCAGGATCAAGGTGGAGAATACTAAGAAAAGTATGACGAATCAAGTTGTAATCTTGGCCTATTCTCCAAACTTCTTGAACGGTATGACATTGTTGAACAATACATGATGCTAGGAATGCCTCAGCAGAATAATGTTGTTGAAAGGTATAATCAGACTTTATTGGATATGGTCAGAAGTATGGTAAGTAATTATGTGTTACCCAGGTCATTATGGAGTGAAGCTATTAAGAAGACAATGTATATCTTAAACCAAAACTCCTTTTGAGTTTTGGACTAGTAGGACACCAAGTTTAAGGCATACACATGCATGTTTGGGGGTGACTAGCCGAAGTGAGACTATAAAATCACATGAAAAGAAATTGGATCCTATAATAATGGATACTTTATTGGTTACCCACAAAGATCCAAATGGTATAGGTTCTATAGTCCTAATCATAGTCTGAGAATAGTGGAAACATAAAATGTCAAATTCATTGAACTTGGCAAGATCAGCAGGAGCATGGAATTTAGAGATGTGATCATTAAGAAAGTATGGATAGATATCCCTATCCCTATAACCTTAGAATGAAGAGTACTTTGATTGATTAGAGATGTGATCATTAAGGAAGTATGGTTCCTCTGATCGATCATCATAATGACACCTTGGAATAAGTAAATGATCTCTCAAATTGACTACACTACTGATGAACCAAATATGGAGTCACATGAACAAGTACACTTACGTAGATCTCAGAGAGATCAAAGACCTACTATTTCGGGGAATGATGTGGTGCATCACCAGGAATCTGAATTTGACAATGGGACAAGCGAAGATCCACTAATGTTTTCACAAGCCATAGGAAGTGTTAATTCTAGTAAATGGGATCGATGCCATGAAAGAAGAGTTGAAATCCATGGATCAGAATCAAGTCTAGGATCTTGTTGAATCACCTGAACCGTGTAAAAGAGTCGATTGTAACTGGATCTTTCAAACAAAAAGCAACTCGAAAGGTAGTGTAGAACGATATAAGGTTAGACTTGTTACCAAGCATTTCACTCAGAAAGAAGGTATTGATTACAAATAGACATTTTCTCCAGTATCTAAAAAGACTGTTTCAAGATCATGATGGTGTTAGTGGCTCATTATGAATTAGAGTTGCACTATACGGGTGTGAAAAAAGAATTTTTAAATAGAAGTTTGGATGGAGAAGTCTACATGGAGTAGCCAGAAGGCTACTTAGAAAAGAGCAAAGGCCACTTAATATCAAGGCTCAAGAAATCAATATATGGGCTTAAAAAAGCCTCCCGACACTAGTATTTACAATTTGATAAAACCATTACTGCTTCTGGGTTTATGGAAAACATTGTTGATCGATGTATATATCTTAAGGTCAGTGGGAGTATGTTCATATTTCTGATCTTGTTTGTTGATGATATCTTGTTGGTAAGTAGTGATCTTGGTCTAGTTTATGAAACCAAGGGTTTTCTCTCTAAGAACTTAGAAATAAAAGATACATGTAAGGCATCCTTCATAATTGGAATTGAATTTTTTTGAGATTAAAAATCAGAACTGCTGGGATTGGCATGAAAAGTTGTTCATCACTAAATACTCCAATATCAAAATGTGACAAGTTTAGCCTATTACAATATCATAAAACTGATTAGGAGTGTAAAGAGATTGAAACGATCCCATATGCTTCAGTTGTAGAAAGCTTGATATATGAACAAATTTGTACTGGGACAAACATCAATTTTGCAGTTAGCATGCTTGGGCTTTACCAAAGTAACCCAGTAATGTCTAATTGGAAAGCCTCGCATCGGGTATTGTGTTATTTCCAAGAAACTAAGAATTGTGAGCTTACTTTAGAAGAACTGACAGTTTAGAGGTAACTGGATACTCAGACTCTGATTTTGCCGATTGCTCTGATAGCAAGAAACCCACTTCTAGTTATATGTTCCTATTGACTAGTGCAACAATATCATGGAGAAGTATGAAGCAAACTACCACTAACTCATCTACGATGGAGGCTGAGTTTGTGGCATACTTTGAGGCATTAGTGCATGATTTATGGTTGAGAAACTTTATTTCGAGACTTGGAGTTGTCGACTCTATTGCTAGGCCATGGAGAACTTATTGTGATAATTCTTCTACAGTAACTTTCTCAAAAAAGGACAAATATTGTAATGATGCCAAGCACATGAAACTCAAATACCTAAGCGTCAAGGAAAAAGTACTTAAACAAACGGTGTGCATAGAACACATTAGTACTTTGGTTATGATAGCAAACCTGTTGACAAAGGGTCAGGTAGCAAAACATAAACAGCATGTTGAAAGAATGGGATTTATATCTTTATCCATGATGCGAACATGTTAATGAACTCATTGATGTATTAATATTTTTTGGAGACTGGATGATATCTATTATGGTTGTTTTCATTTTCTTATCTTTTCACTTTATATGTACATTGCAAGGTGTGAATATATAATGACAAAATATTGTCTGAAATAGACATGAATTTAAACCCAAGGCATTATAGTATTAGCCTTAATTGTCCCTATTAAAGATCATGATAAATTAAGTTACAAGTGTTGTAATACATAGAAGGAATTTTGTTGGTTATAAAACAGAGGACCACCAAGACTCGCATTGGTAGCTAATTTGACATTGATATTATGGAACTCATCTAATGTATTTTGAGCTAGAAACATTTTTTAAAAATGAGTATGCATGGTATGTTAATTTCTTTTAATAAACCCATGACATTCTCTTTCAAAAGGAAAATGTTGCTTTATGGGTGTATGGGCCAAGTGGGAGGATGTAAAAGATTTATTATAGCTCGATGTCCCACACGCTCATATCTCAATGGGTTTATAATTTTATACTGGCTCAAATTATATCACTTAGTTAATGAATTATAGTAGGACACAAATACCTCCACTACCATGATGGCCATGAAGTCTATTTAAGCATTACGAGGGTCAAGGATTCTCTCCTACAACATAATTGTTCCTCAAGCTATTGAGAGACACTTTGAGGAAAATTGCTAGGGCAGTCATTCTCTCATAAGCAGGTTAGATTTCCCAACAAACTACAATAGAGAGATACATTTCTAACTTGTATTATTATTGTATCGTGGATCATAGGAAATCAAAGATCCAAATGTATTAATTGGAGTTAGTTACATATAGCATTTTATTATGAATGACTTAGTCTTTGCCTCAATTATTCAAGGAAGTATTGTTTCTTCATGATTCCTTTTCTGTATAGGTGCATATTCTTGATTCTAGTAAATGGCTGAAAAAGGTGAATTTAAATCATCAAGAGGGCCTAGAGTAAAAGAAATGGATACAAAAAAAATGAGTTACAACATTTATTAAGTATTTACTACTTTCTGAGAAATTTATTCAGATAGTTATTAGTAATGTTGTAAGTTCTATATTATGAGTTTCTCTTTCACTTTAATCCCAGTAATCTAAATCCAAAAAAAAAATAAGCCTATCAACTATATTTTGGGGAATATGAATAGCTTCACGTGGACTAAGTTTTCCATATTGACTTGACGTCTCCTCCATTAATTTGATGGTGCTCCTACAATATTCTACGTCTTTAGAGGTAATATTTGGTGTTTGATTATGTAGCCTATAATTATTGGGAACAATTTAGTCATCTAGCCAAAATTATCTAAGGGACTATTTCTGCATGATTATTTTGTTTTGTCTCCAACAATATAACTTGTGAGGTGCATGTTTTTGGATTTGTGGAGCCTAGTTTATTCTTGTCGCAGCCCGATTTGATGACTTGACCCAATAAAAATTTGTTAATATTTTTTGGTGGATTTTCAATTAAGGCTTGGACCAGACAGAAAGTTCGCTCAAGCGAAGTCCAAACAGAATGTTCGCTCGACAGTCGATCGACAGTTGGCTCAAGCGAAGCCTAGGCAGAAAGTTCACTCAATCGAATAACCCGACAATTATTTTTCTAGGATTTCCGCCGTATGCCTATATATATGAGTTTAAATGTTTTGTGCGGTACTCAGATAGTGTTAAATGTGAGAAATAGTGAAAAATAGAGTGGCAGCCAAGAGAGAGAAAGAGAGAGTGTGAGAGAGACATTGTACTACTCCGCAGTGTATTTTGACTTTTCTCTTAATAAAATCCTCTATAACTCTGTGGATGTAGGCACAATACTAAACCACGTAAATCTTTGTGTAGTGTGATTGATTTCTATGTGTTTTACTTTTCTTCTCCTACATCATTTTCACAACAATTGGTATCAAGAGCCAAGAGAATGGTTTAGCATTGTGCCTACGTCCACAGACAATGGTTGTGAGTAATTCTACCAGTAAAATGAAGTTGAAATACGACAATATCTGAGATTTGAGTCTTGCTAAAGAGGTGTGCAAAAGAGATTCTGGTGAGATCTCAAGCTCGTGTTCTTCCTTGAATGTTGACACTCGAGGCAAGGGACATGACAAGTCAAAATTCAGAAACAGGGGAAGGAGTAAGTCAAGGTCTGGGAAGCAGATCACTTGCTGGAACTGTGGCAAAATGGGCCAATTTAAAAGAGACTGCATGAATCCGAAGAAGACTAAAGATGATGCTGTGAACGTTGTGACTGAGGAAATACATGATGCACCACTTCTTGTAGCTCACAGTCCAGTTGATTATTGGGTTTTGGATTCCGGAGCTTCATTTCACACCACTTCATACAGAGAGATCATGCAGAACTATATTATTGGTGATTTTGTTAAGGTGTATATGGTAGATGGAGAAGCACTCGATGGCACACTTCTGAATCTGAGATTGGGGAAGCAAAAGGGGGTTAATTTTGAGTTCCTCACGAATCTGAGTTTGTAAGCCTGACTTAACCTCCTAAGATCACAGTGTAGAGCAGAGGTGAGAGAGATAGGGAGAGTGAGTCTGTTGCACCCAATGGTGGACTGAGAGATGGGGAAAGTGGGTCAAGCGCACCCATCCCCATTGTTCCATAGTTAGATCTAGAGTCTTCTATACTTACAATGATTGTACGCAGGTCTTCCAGAACAACCAGACCTCTTCAGGTCTTCCAGGTCTCAGCCTCCTTGAATTACATTCTGCTAACTGAATGTGGTGACCCACAGAATTACGATGAAATCTTGTGATGAAGGTTCAATAAAGTGGGAGTCAGCTGTGAAAGATGAGATGGATTCTCAGTTATGGAATCAGACATAGTAGATGACTGAACTTCCAGCAAGGAAGATAGCACTACACAAAAATTGGGTACTAAAGACTGAGTAGGATGATAGCAAGAGCAAGCATCAGCCACCCAAGTCGGAAAATGAGACATCAACTATTGGTTCTCTGATGTATGCTAGGGTCTTTACGAGAGCAGACATTGCCCGTGCAATGGGAGTTAGGAGTTGCCTGCAGTTATGTTGACTAAGGGCGTTATGCTTGAGCAACTGAAGTTGTGCACAACTTCAATTTGTCTTCTACCTTGAAGACAGAAGCTGTGAGCTATAGAGGTGGAGGGTTCAGCTCTAGAGGCAGGTGGTTGATACATGTGTTGAACCAATCTCCTAGTGGGAGATTTATGGGTTTATAAAGCCTAGTTTATTCTTATGGCGGCCCCAATTTGTTGACCCAACCCAACAAGGATTCATTACGATTTCTTGGTGGATTTTCAATTAGGCTTGGGCCATAGAGCACAAGCTTGACGTTTGTGTGACACAGTGCTCGAGCGAAGCCCAAGCAAAGAGTTAGCTCGAGTGAGTAACTTGAAATTTATTTTTCTTGGGTTTCTACCGCATGCCTATATATATATATATGAGTTTATATGTTTTGTGCAATAGTCAGATAGAGTTGAATGTGAGAAACAGAGAAAAACAATGAGGCAAGCCTAGAAATAGGAGTGCGAGAGAGAAATTGTACTACTCTACATTGTATTTCAACTTTCCTTTTAAAAAAGTCCTCCATAGCTCCATAGACACAGGCACGTTGCCGAACTATGTAAATTTTTGTATTGTGTGATTGATTCGTGTGTGTTTTACTTTACTTCTCTTGCATTGTTTTCACAACAACTTGAAAGAATTGCAAGGATTCATATGGATTTCTGCAAATAAGAACCAACAATATTATGATTCCGTTTTCAATCTTTTGCTTTGCCATGTAAGTAACACCTGTTACTTTTTTCAAATTTCTTTCTTTGTCTTATCAAGTACTACCCCAAGCTGCATGGTTGGTTGTAAAACCCGGAAGAGAAATATATGGAATTACAAACAAAATGAAGTTGATCTGTGCTTTTATATTGGAAACATTCTACAACTTCATACATACATGCATACATACATATATTTATCCAAGTAAAGTCTGTGGATACTACAATTGCTGGAAAATTATTAAGATGGTTCATGGTAACTGCAAAAACAACCCACAGACACAAACAAACATTAGCTAAATATCTAGGAGTGGAAACACACAAGTTCTTTATGAAGCAATACCATTAACAATAATATTGAGGTTTATTTGAAGGTATAACCAAGTTGGAAAGCATATCTCACAACATTGTCCAACTCAGCCTCGCTGATGTATCCATCTCCATTACTATCAGCATGGCAAATTGCCCTAGAAGCTCACCAATCTGGGAAATGGGAACCAAGGCTATGGAATGCCTTTCTGAGCTCTTGCCAACTACGAACCCCATCTCCATTTTTGTCATAGCGCCTAAATATTGTTGAGTTTGGCTTGATTTCCTACTGAATATGTCATTTCAGAGGCTTGGCTTGATTGTTGCTCGACCCTGACTCAACCCTGCTCGACTATGGCTCAACCTTAGCTCGAGTGAGAAACCAACTCTTGAATTTGCTGGACACCCGCTCGACAATTAACTCGAGCAGTAGGCCAACCCGTGAGTTCGCTCGACAGTCAACTAGAGCAAGTGTATGCCTTAAACATCCACTCGACACGTCGCTCGAGCGAATGTTTAGTTTTAGGGCTTCTCGTGTCGTGGACTATAGATAAATGCTTTTCTTCATGTATTTGGAACTGATCAACAACCATATACTATAGAGAGATTCCTTTTGTAAAGAATCCTTAGAGTTCATTGGGAGTATTGGGACTTTGGGATTGAGGATTTTGTGATTGATCTCTTATACTCCACCTTTGTTGATAGTGAATTCGTTGAGACCGACCCCGATAGTGGACATAAGCTCACATGGAGCTAAACCACTTATATATTGGTGTTCTGTGTGTGATTGTTGTATTTTCTTTTATTTTTACTTCCGCTGTTGTACTTCAAATTAGCCTTTGATAATTGGTTTATCCCAACAAACTAGTATTAGAGCACCAGGCTCTGTGCGAGATCTTGAGGGTTGGCTAGGGTAAAATTTGAAGTGGAAACATTCAACGGTTAGAACAGTCTCAGTTTATGGTGCATCAAGATGAAGGCTTTGCTACAACAACAAGGTTTGTCAAAGGTATTGGATGGGAAGGTGTCTGATGATTCTCCTAGACCATTAAGAGAAGAGCAAGAGAAGGCACACAGTGCTATTCTGTTGTCACTATCAGATGGAATTTTGAGGGTGGTTGCTAATGAGGAGACCGTTGCTGGTCTTTGGAAGAAACTTGAGAGCTTGTATATGAAGAAGTCGCTCAACAACCGTTTGTATTTGAAGCAACAATTATACACTCTCAAGATGAGGCAAGGTACACCTATTTTCGATCATCTAGATGAATTTAATAAAATTATTATGGATATGAGGAATATTAATTTTAAGCTTGATGGTGAGGATCAAGCCTTAATTATGTTCTGTTTGTTTCCGGTTTCATTTGATAATTTTGTGAACTCGATGTTGTATGGTAGAGATACTATCTCAGTGGTAGATGTAAAATCTGCTTTGAATTCCAAGGCGTTGAGAACAAAATTGGGTGTACAAGGCACGGATAATAAAGCCGATGGCTTGTTTGTGAAATGTTCTTCTGCTGGTAGATCCGGGGAAAGAAGTTCGGAAAAGACTAGGGTTAATTCTAGTGGTAGCTCTAAATTTAACAAGAAAAATATTAAATGTCACTACTGTCATATGTTTGGTCATTATAAGAATGAGTGTCCCAGATTGAAAAATAAGGAGGAAGGTAAAAGTTCCTCCATGTTGTTAGCGTTGAAGAATAGTCTAACAACTATGATATTGTCCTAGCAGTCAGCGGGCTAGGCGTTAGTATTCTAATGGTTAGTCCGAGGTTTTACTTACAATACGGAGGGGATTTCTAGTGAAGCGGGCAGGGGATGAGAAATAGTGTACATGTGTGTGTGATGTTTCATTTGGCTACGCTAGGGCTAGCACATGGTGGAGTGAAGCCCACGGTGCAGGTTGGTGTTGGCAGTAGAGAAATGAGGGAAATAGAGAGGGAGATAGAGGCGTTGGGTTGGGCTGGGTTGTACGACGATGGCTTGAGGCTGCAATGAGGCTCAGCTTTCGGTGGTGGCTAGACAATAGCAACTTGAGAGGGGATGTGGTGACGTTGGGTTGATTACTGAGAGAGAGGAAGAGAGAAACAGAGGGGTTGAGGGAGGCGTTGGGGGGCCCAGGCGTGTTGATCATTGTAAGGGAAAAGTGAGAGACGGAGGCAGACTTTTATCTTTCTTGCTTTCTTATTTTCCCATCACAACTACTATAAACTTTAATGGTTGCCTTCTCATTGTTTATAAGATGATAAAAATCCTATTAAATAGTATAATCTATCTATTTTATTTAAAATGGATATTATCAATTGAAAATAATAGGACTGCACGAGTCTAGAAAATGAACAAATTAAGTATTATTTGGATTCATAATAATTGATTCGATCGGGCCATTCGCATTGCATAATTACAGGTTGATGACCTAATACAGTTCTTACAAGTCTAAGACATCCCAATGGTTACATCTTTGAAAATAATTTACAATTGTTGGAGTTCTCTTCGATAGGATAAAAGTACTACGCATTCTCTGTGATAGTTAGAATAGGAAAAGTATTAGATCGATAGTCTAAAAGATGTTTCAATGACGTGATATTTTTATGTCGTGCCATTAATTTAAATGACCTAATATCTAAGTCAGGAAACATATTTTTCTTTTTCTTTTTTGGATTAAATAGGAATAAGATGCAAAATATTGCAAAGACAATAAAAAATATTTAACCAACAAAATATCCTAATCAAATATCAATATCATGATTTCCATGCGCGCATTTCATGATTAATTTAAAATGTAATATGTAAAGGACGTGTCTCACTTCCAGTCTGCCATGTTAACCAGCACAAGGAACAAAATGTGGTCGGCATGGTACGCTCGGGAAAACTCCGATGCTTAAGTTAGTAGAAATCTCCAAAGATAGTAGAAACTAACAAAATCATTCTTTTTTCTTTAGGGTTACCTGTTATCTATATATAGACCCCGACGTGATGTTTATCTGGTGCAGAATTTATCGGTGCGTGATGCAGAGTTTTTAGGTGCGGTTCATAACTAACCTGATCACGTATTTGCATGAGATCCCTAATTTCCCATAAGAGGTGATACGTGGGTGTTTGACTTTACTGGGCTCGGGATACTCTAGTTTCTTTTATTTAACGAAGAGCCTTTTATGTTGGCCTTCCTTTGTGTTTGGGCTTTCTATTCGAAATGGGCCCTTTATTAATATGGACCCCTAGCTACTCCGCTAATTCTCTCCGCCTGCTAGTATAGGGAATTATTTGTTGATCAATCTTATGTCTTTATAAGTGTTCATGAACCTCGCGATGGGCCCTCAATTATGGGCTTGTGTGGTGTGCTTGGCGCGTAGGACAGCTAATGGCTGTCGGGATAGGCCCAACCTGTTTATGTACCGCTAAGTTCCCGCCAACCTTTCTCATTCTTCCTCATGCGTCGTTTCGCTTCCCCCCCTCTTTTTTTTTTTTTTTTTTTTTGCGGTTACCCCTATGGTTCTTGCT
Organism: Pterocarya stenoptera; assembly: GCA_003123785.1. Taxonomy (NCBI): domain Eukaryota; kingdom Viridiplantae; phylum Streptophyta; class Magnoliopsida; order Fagales; family Juglandaceae; genus Pterocarya; species Pterocarya stenoptera. The sequence goes on from QEOT01004119.1 coordinate 558,792, forward strand.
GACGTGGTGAAACGAGAGGGAATTTTTGTGTGACGGTTGTTTTTTGCTCTTAGTGTCAGATCATAATGCTCAAGGCTGTTGACGTTCAGTTTTCTTTTCTTTTAAATATCCCTTCTTCTCTTTCTCTGTTCTTCTCTTTGCTTGTTCTCCTCTTTGTGCCTATGTTTCCTTTCTTGTTTTTGTCATTTGCCCATCCTGTTTTCTCCATTTTCTTGCATTTTTTTTCTCTAGTCTTAATGGCTGACCAAGGTAATACCTCTACTCCGCCATTCTTTGTTCCGGCGGGTACGGTTTTTGAAGGGTACAGGTGGTGTTCTGTTCTTCGGGAGAAACACCTTCCCGAGATTCGGGAAGAGCTCGCCATCCCAGTGGAGGCAGTGATAGAGGTTCCCTCGTCGGGGTGCTGTGATGACGAGGGCTTTGCAGGCAAGACCACTTTGTCAACAGCTTTGTTTTCCCACAGATTGAGGCTTCCCTTCTGCCGTCCTCTTCGCGATATCTTGGATTTGCTTGAGTTAGCTCCCGCCCAACTCCATCCTCACTCTTTGAGGACTTATCTCTGTGCCTGCATTGTCTTTCGTATGGTCTTAGAGCCTCTTGGCGATATTTACCCCAATTTGACTGCTCGGAGTTTCTGGCTTTTGATTATTTGCAGTTTGCCAAAGGTAATATTGCTAGCTTCCGTAAGAATGATAGGGGGCCAACTTTGGCTCATTTCGAGAGTCGTCATTCCAACGCTAAGACTTGGAATACTAAATTTTTCTTCATTTCCGGTTCGAGCTGGGACTTTCCTGCCGAAGAGGCCCTCCTTAGAGATTTTCCTATTAGGGTGGTCTGGCGCCTTGTTCCTGATGAGAAAATTGTGTGGTCAACCATGCCGCCTTTATCGCATCGGGAACTATCCCGAATCGAGATCGTCCGTTCTTAGGCCGAGGCCCATTATGATGAATTATGGACTGACCTTTCGTTGATGCCTGATAACATAAATCGTTTTTTGATGTCCCCCAGCCGCTTCCATGCTCAGGAGCGTCAGTTTATGGTTTCGGATTTGATTCCTACTCCCATACGAAAACCTTCTGAGGAGACTAAACCTTTCGAGGGAAACAAGGAGGATAGCCGTCCTGAGCAGGAAAGGGTCGAAAAGACAAAGAAAAAATCTGAAAAGAAGGGAGGCAATGAGAGAAGGGAGGTAAGGAGCAAAAAGAAGAACGATGATGCGAGCCAAAGGAAAAGGGCTCGTATTGAAGGCTCCCCTTACTCATTGCCTCTACGAAAGAAAACCATGGCCGCTTCGAAGGGCACCAGGGCCCAGGCACCTATTCTCTCATAAACTACTGTGCCATTGGAAGGCGTCCAGATGCGTACGCCTATTCGGCAGCAAGAGGAAACTGCTGCCCCTTCGGGGGGTGATCAGGTTCAACTGCCCACTCTGCCAGTTATTGCTGCCCTTCCATTACCCTGCGACTCCTCTGTGAAGCCGCGGTCTTTTAGTCTATTAGATGCTTAGAGTTTGGCCAGCATGGCCCTTTTTGATCTGGCTACCACCTTTCAGGTCGAGCCCCCATCGCCGGCTCATCTACTGACAACTACCCCTATTTCTGAGTTTCCTGTTGTGGAAGGTAGGGTGAGGAGGGGCGAGTTTGATGCCGAAGTTGCAGCCGCCCTAAATCTAGATGGTCTTACGGGCTTAAGGGCTCGTGAAGACTTGGGTGCCCGTGAGGCAGAGCAGGTTGGCGTCGTTGAGCATGCGCCTTCTTGCCATGAAGTTGCTTGTGCTAAGATGGAAGTCACACAGGTTCCCCCAGAGCGGCGAGGGTCCTTCTGTCCCTTCCCATTGTTCTCCATCTCTTGGGGAGTGGATAGACTCTTTTCATGAAGGGGAAGTGGGCAAGCCTTCACAAGAAGAGGTTTGCCAGATCAAGGGCTTTCCAACTCATACCGAGTCCTCGCTTCCTTTTACCTGCCTTGAGAGTCCGCCAAAGAGGGGGGTGGACTCAAACTTAAGGCTTGTTTTGGTTCCCTTGCCTAGGCCTTGTGGCGATGCCTCATCCTCCTCTGCTAATGCCCAAACTAAAGCTGTCATTCAGATGACCAATCATTTGAAAGATTGGTTTTCCAAGGTATCACATGGCGTGTTCCTTTTCTCTTTTTCTTCCTTCTCTTTTTTTTACTGTGCTACCAAGTAGTTTTTACTTGAGTTGTCTTATTTTCTTTTGTAGGGTATTAACGACTTGGCGGTGTGAATTGTGGTGGATCGAGCTCGCCTAGAAGAAGAAGTGCTCGAGCGGCGAAAGATGTGTGAAACCGCCGAGCGTTCCGCCAAGAGGTGGCAGGCAGACAAGGCTGAGTTGGAAGTCCTGTCGGAGAGGATGAAGGAGCTCGAAGTTTTGCTGGAGCAGTCGGAAGGTTACTCTCATTCGCTCCAAGGAGACTTGGAGATTCGTGAGGAAGAAATTCTTCGACTTCGCGAATCTGCCCGCCTTGCACAAGTGGCGAAGGATAGAGATGACCACGCTTTGCCGCTTTTTCAATCTGAGAGAGATTTGGCGAGGTCCCAACTTTCTAAAGCTCGGCAAAGTTTTGAAGCCGAGGTGTCCTTCCTCAAGTCTGAGCTTCTCGCCCGCAGTCAAGATCGGGACTCAGCTTGCCAGGAGTTGGCTTGCTCGCAAAAGCGAGTTCAGGAGCTAACCCATGAGTTGGCAGCTGCCACGGAGAAGACTCGCCTTACCGTTCTTGATCTTTCAAAGGTTAGGGGGGATCTGCAGGAGCTTGAAGAACGGCATCGTAAATATAAGGAAGATCGCAAAGATCTGGATGAGGAACTTAGGAAGGCGATGCTACTTGAGGTGGCCAAGGAGGAGCATTTGGTCAAAAAAAGAAGTGAGCGTGTTATCGCCCGGGCTGAAATTGATCGCCTGCGAGGTCAATTGGCTTACGTTCCTGATACTAGGAATCGTGCCTTTGGTTTCAGTTATGGCACTGGCATCTTAAGGCTTAGGTCCCTTCTTTTGATTAATCCTGCCACGGATTTTGTGAATTTGGACTGGGAGCTATTTCTTCCTAAGGAAAATAACCTCCTTCGGGCTGATATATTTGGGTGGAAAGAGATGCCTGATGCCTTTGCAGGAGTTCCCCCCTGCCGCCGCCTGATGATGCTTCATAGTCTTCCGACCTTTTTAGTTTTTCTTGGGTTTCTACTTTTAATGTATCCCTTTTTTTTTTTTTTTACTTTTGATAATGGACTTTCTGTTTGTTTCAAAGCTTGTAATGGTGTGTGTTTGTTAAGTTGCTTACCATGCGTCTTGAGCTTTTCACTTCATAAGGATTGCTTACTTTTTAGCCTTTGACTGTTGGAGTTTTGCACGTTTGGGTGGCGTGGTCTGAGGACCTCCACGCCCTTTTCTTTCTTGGCACCACAAGCTGCTAAGGCTTATTTTTGGTGTTTAAGGGGTGGCGTGGTCTGAGGACCTCCGCGCCCTTTTCTTTCTTGGTACCACAAGCTGCTAAGGCTTGTTTTTTGTGTTTAAGGGATGGCGTGGTCTGAGGACCTCCGCGCCCTTTTATGATGGTAAATCCTCAATAAAAGAGAAACGCCACAAATTAGCACAAATACTCATGCGTTTATGAGCATAAAACGTAATAATCCGAACATGGACAAAATGAGTTTTAACAAAGATAAAAAAAATACTGTAAATGGACATATTGTAAAATCTACTGATAAAATTTCTTCAAGTGTTCTGCGTTCCATGGATGGGGCAGTTCCCTACCTCGGCTGTCCTTCAATCTGTATGATCCAGGCCTATTGTTGGCTACTACCAGGTAGGGTCCTTCCCATCGGGCCCCCATTTTTCCCTCGCCCTGGGTGGTCACCCTGCTTTTCTTCAAAACCAAGTCTCCTACTTTAAAAGTCCTAGGCCTTACTATCTTGTTGAAATAATGTTTGGCTTTGGCCTTCTCTTGCAATACCCTTGCTTCCGCCATCTCCCTTTCTTCCACAATCAAGTCGAGGTACTCTTCTAGCTTCTTATTGTTTTAGGCGGCCGAGAAATAACTTGTTCTGTAAGTCGGGAGCCCTACCTCGACTGGAGCTACCGCCTCACAACCATACATTAATGTGAATGGGGATTCCTCCATTGGAGTTTTTGCCAATGTTCTTTACGCCCAGAGTACTCCGGGCAGCTCCTCCGCACATTCTCCTTTTTTTTCCGCGACCTTTTTCTTTAGGATTGAATTGGTGCCTGTTGTCCGTTACTATGCTTTGAGGGATCCCGAACCTACAAACAACGTTTTTCCATAGGAACTTCGTCACGGTCTTGCTTGTTATAGATGTCAGTGGTTCTGCCTCGGCCCACTTTGTAAAATAATCCATAGACACAATCATGAATTTTACCCCGCCTCTTCCTGGCGAGAAAGGTCCAACCAGGTCTAAGCCCCACTAGGCAAAAGGCCAGGGTGCGGTCATGGATGTTAGCCCTTCTGGAAGGGCATGTTGTACAGGTGCATACGCCTGGCATTCGACGCATTTTCTACTGAATTCTTGAGCATCCCTTTATGCATTGGGCCAGTAGTATCCTGCTCTTACCGCCTTTCTTGCCAAAGTTCTTCCACCTGAATGGTTTCCACATATTCCTTCACGTATTTCTGCCAAGACATATTGAGCTTCTTGCGCGGAAATACATCGTAGTAATGGGGCGGAGAAACCTCTTTTATAAAGGACTCTGTCAATGAATAGGAACCTTGCCGCCTTCCTCCTTACTCTTCATGCCTCCTCATTTGTTTCTGGTAGCTTTCCCTCATCCAAGTACTTAACTACTTCGCTTGCCCACTCAGGGACGCTGGCACCCAAGATGCCTACTTCCTCCCCAATGGATGGGACTTCGATGACTCTTTGTTCTCCTTGCCATGGGAGAGATGCTTCTTCCATACCCGATGCTGTCCCAGCCAACCTGTCCGCCACCTTGTTGTCCGCCCTTGGGATCTGAGTTATGCTGAAATATGAGAGGAGGTCGCGTGCTTCCTAGACACGCTTTAGATACTTCTTCAATTTTTTCCATTTTGTTGCGTATAGGCCTAAAACTTGATTTACAACTATTTGTGAATTCAATTTGACCTCTACCTCGGTTGCCCCTATCTTTGCTGCTATGGAAAGCCCTGCCACGAGTGCTTCATATTCTGTTTCGTTCTTTGTTACTTTGAAAGCCAGCGTGGCCATATAGTACTGCTTTTTGCCATCGAGATCTATCAAGTGTATCCCGATGCCTCCGCCTTCCTTGCAAGATGAGCCATCAATGAAAAGTATCCATGGTTTTCTCACTGGGACTGTAGTGTCTTCCTGAGGGAAACCTGAGAATTCTGCTATAAAGTCTGCCAGAGCTTGTCCTTTAACCGCCCTCCTTGGCACGTATTTTAAGTCAAATTCACTTAGTTCTATCGACCACCCAATCAACCTTCCCGATCTGTCCGACTTGTTCAAATTTTTTGCTAAAGGGGCCTCCGTAAGTACTCTTATTGTGTGGGCTTGGAAATACGGGCAGAGTTTTCTGGCCACCGTTATCAGGGCAAAGGCTAGCATCTCAATCCTCAGGTATCTTACTTCAGCTCCTATGAGAGCCCAACTTGTGTAGTATACAGGACGCTGAGTTGTCCCCTCCTCTTTTACTGGGACTGCAGACACGGCATTTGGGGAAATCGCTAGGTAAGCGTGAAGCACATCGCCTTTTTGTAGTTGTTTTAGGAGTGGCGGGCTGGCCAAGTGTTGTTTCAACTTTTCGAATGCCTCATCCCATTCTTCGTTCCAGGGGTGCACTTTGTGCAGTACCTGGAAAAAAGGGAGACACTTGTCTATTGACCGGGTGATGAACCTCCCTAGGGAGACTATCCTGCCTGCCAACTGCTGGGTTTCGTTCAGGCTCTTTGGCGGTTTCATGTTGAGTATGGCAGTTATTTTTTCTGGAGAGGCCTCAGTTGCTCTTTCAAATACAATGTAACCCAAAAACTTTCCCGACTCTACTCCAAAAGCACACTTCGCAGGGTTCAATCTCATCTTGTAATGGCGTAAAATTCTGAACACCGTCCTCGGGTCGTTAAGGTGCTGGGTGGACTCCTTACTTTTTATTAAAAGGTCGTCCACATAGACTTCCATGGACTTCCCAATCTGTTCTTTAAACATCCAAATTACCAGCCTTTGATATGTTGCTCCTGCATTCTTCAACCCAAATGGCATGACTTGGTAGCAATACAACCCCCGGTTTGTTATGAATGAAGTTTTCTCCTCATCCGCCTCGTACATCTGTATTTGGTTGTATCCTGAGTAGGCATCCATGAAACTCAACATACGGTGTCCTACTGTTGCATCCACGATTACATTGATGTGTGGTAGGGGGAAACTATCTTTGGAGCAAGCCTTTTTTTCAGATCAGTGAAATCTACGCACATTCTCCATTTTTCATTCGCTTTTTTCACCATGACCACGTTGGACAACCATTCTGGGTAGTGTACTTCCTTCATGAAACAGGCGGCGAGCAAACTCTCTACCTTTTCTTTAATGGCAGCATACTTTTCTATGCTAAATGACCTTCTTTTCTAGCGTACTACTTTGTGCGTGGGGTCCACGCCCAAGCGATGTTCAATGACATCGTTATCTATGCCCGGCATTTCCTCGTGACTCCATGCGAAGACATCCCTGTATTAGATCAATAATTGCTTTAATGCCTCTATGTCCGCCGGCGACACATGGGTCCCAATGCGCGTAGTAGATCCAGGACGGTCTGGGTGTAATGTTGCGAGCTCTAATGGCTCGTTGACTTTGGCATGCTGCTAGTTTTGCTCATCCCTAACTTCACATCTTCTTGTAGGGTCACCGCTAGTGAGGGAGGAAAAGGGGGCGCCAGTGCCCCATCCTGCTCCTTTACAATACAAACCTTGCCACGACCTTTTCTAAGTTCATGCACATAACACTCTCGTGCGAAAGCCTGCTCGCCTTGGGACTCCCCTACCCCGTTGTCAGTTGGGAACTTCATCTTGGGGTGGTACGTGGAAGTTACCGCCCTAAGACGGTTAAGTGTTGGTCTCCCTAGTATGGCGTTGTAAGAAGAGAGTTTTTACCACCAAGAAATCGGTCATGGTAGTTGCCGTTCGCACCCCTGATCCGGTAGTCACCGGGAGGGTGATAGATCCTACGGGCATGATGGTGTCTCCAGAAAAGCCTTTCAATGGCATTGGGGAATGCCTCAATCTACTGGCATCGATACCCATTTTTACAAAAGCCTCCCAGAATAGTATATCAGCCGAGCTTCCGTTATCGATTACCACCCGCCTGGTTGTGCAGTTGGCTATCACAAGAGTGATTACCAAGGCGTCATCATGTGGGTATAATATCCCTTCACGGTCCGCCTCCCCGAAAGAGATCGTCATTCTGTCAACGCCCAGTTTTTGTTGCTTGGGAGCTCTGTCCGCCATATAACCTTTTCGTATCTAGCCTTCCGCGCATACCCCTTCCGCCTAGATATGGACATGTCGCCTCCTGCAAACCCTCCTGCTATGGTCCGAATTTCTCCTATGGGCGGTCTGTCCTCTCGTCTCTTATGGGCGTCCTATTGCCATTATTCTGGCGACTACGCGTTTGGCGTCGTTGCTCAAGACTTCTACTTCTTTTAGTTTCTTGCCTAGTTTCCTGGCGCCTTCTTAGCTTTGAACGTTCTGCTATCATCCATTCCAACTCCATTGTCCCCGTCAGCTCTACTACTCTCTTCTCCAGTGGGACCCAGTTTGGTAGTATTTATAGTAACGACCACCCGTTTTGGGATGACACCGCTCCTCTCTTTTCTTCTCGTCTTCTCGTACGTTTAAATTCTTATGTATAACCCTAGGATTGTAATCTGGCCTCTTTTCTTGTCTTTTCTCTTGACGACTGGTTCCGAATTTCCTGTCAATTTGCCCGCTTCTTCGTTCTGGCTTGCCACTCGCCTTCCAAGGATTCACTAAGGCTCGCAATGTATCTTCGGCATTGACAAAGTCATCTGCCTTGTCCATGAAATCCCAGAGAGTGGAAGGAGTCTTCCTGGCCAGCTCTGCCATAAAGGGACTCTGGAGCCATATTCCACCTAGGAGGGCGGCAAGGGTGATCTTCTCATCTTGATCGTCTGTTGTTAAACGTTCTTTGTTGAAATGGGTAAGATAGGTCTTCAGGTCTTCATCTTCTCCTTATTTAACCGTTAGGAGGTAGGTGGCTGGGCGCCGGCGCCTTCTGCTAGGCATGAACTGTGTTAAGAACTGTTTAGCCAGTTCCTCGAAACTATCTATCGACCTTGGCTTGAGGGTCCCGAACCATCCTCTCGCTAGTCCCTTCAAGGTTAAAGGAAAATCCCGACGTGCTATTTCGCCTGGAAAACCATGAAGCGTGATATGGGCGTTGAAGTTCTTCAAATGATGCATTGGATCTTTGGATCCATCATAATGGTCCACTTGGGGTACTTTGAATTTTGGCGGGAGGGCACAGCCATAATTCGCTCACTATAAGGCAGGTCTATTTGGTTGAGCAAGCATTCCACCGAAGAAGACCCTCCTATCTTCTTCGCCATTTCTTCATATTTTTCTGCCAGCTCTTTTAACTTGTCATGCATCTTCTCTTTCTCTATTCGTCCCAGATTCAACTCCATATTATGGTTCTTCCCCTTCACCCTGCTCGCTATGGGCGGGTACGGCGGTATTGCTAGATTTGGCATTCCTCCGCCGTAGATCGTCATTTTCTTTCTTCAGGATCTCCATTGCTTCCAGTGCCTGTTTCAACTTTTCCTCAGCTACTGCTAGTCGTGCTTCCACAGATGGATCCATCGCTCGGCTTGCTACAGATTGGGTTACAGTTGGCATGTGAGAACCACGTAAAGAAAGTGCAGATCCCACAGACGGCGCCAATGTAAAGGACGTGTCTCACTTCCAGTCTGCCACCGTTAACCTGCACAAGGAACAAAATGTGGTCGGCGTGGTATGCCCGAGAAAACTCCGATGCTTAAGTTAGTAGGAATCTCCAAAGATATTAGCAACTAACAAAATCATCCTTTTTTTTTAGGGTTACCTGGTATCTATATATAGACCCCAACGTGATGTTTATCTGGTGCAGAGTTTATCGGTGCGTAATGCAAAGTTTTCAATGCTGTTCATAACTGACCTGATCACGTATTTGCATGAGATCCCTACTTTCCCGTAAGAGGTGATACGTGGATGTTTGACTTTATTGGGCTCGGGATACTCTGGTTTCTTTTATTTAACCAAGAGCCTTTTATGTTGGCCTTCCTTCGTGTTTGGGTTTTCTATTCGAGATGGGCCCTTTATTAATATGGACCCTCCATAATAGATAATATCAAGGTTTTAGAAAATATAAGGTATGCTTTGTCGTTGTATTTCTTAAGAAGGATTATATATATAGGTAACCGAAATGATCAAAATAGTTAATAATTTGCATCAAATGAATACTTACCCAAATTAGTGGGCCGTGCGTAGCCCTCAAAACCTTGAAATGAAATATTTTTCGATCAATACGTTCCTTTTAACTGTTTACATAAAAGCTTCAAAGATTCTAGCAAGATATATAGTATTAGCTAAAGAATAATTCAAGTCGTTAATGGTAAACCGAAGATGTTGAACCTATGCAACTTTTAGTTATTCCTTTGGCTTTGACGACCACAATATTCCAACAGTACGTCATGTCATGGCATTTTGTGTAATGAACGAATCCAAGTCAAGTCTAAGAAGATCCATTTGAATGAGATCCCATTCAAGATGTTCCTTTATTTTATACAAAGATAGAGTGGAATCTTCTCATATAGGCCAATATCAATTATTCCATGTAATGCTCTATCTTTATTAATGGCGCTACTGCAGACACAGTCTTTACATCACACCATATATGCGTAAATCATGTTTAAACTGTCTTGCGCACTAGATACATGCTAAATGCATCAAAACTTGTTCACTTAGAGGTGTTGCATGGTTTTATGATAAATTATTAGCTAGTTGCTCTGACATTTGAAGGATGAGATTACAACATAGATTCAACTCTCGCCGAGCAACAATAACAATTACAAGATCTCTAAGATTCATTCGATTTGTAAAATTAGGGTGTGCAAGCTCTCGGCCAGTGTTTTTTAAAAAGTAGGACCCACCATAAAATAGTGAGTTCTTTCGTGGGAATCCGAAGTGTGCTCCACATTTGTTTAAAGGGACTTGATTACTCCCAAACTACTATGCAGTATTATAGTATAGTTCAGGGTGTCGATCGACAAAGAGTAGAAAGAAACGCTACAAGAACGCAAATTTAAAGGAAAATATCAAATGACAAGATGATAGAAATCTGAAAAGTATTTTGAAATCTACCTAAAACACATAATTAAAATGAGATTAGGACACGAATAAAATGCAAGTAAAGCTTCAGGCTTTCATCAACCGAATCCAATACTTTGATTTTTCCTATCCAAATTATACACACGATTAGCAATTATAACACCAAATTCCTAATTGAAAGATATGACAATATACTAGAATCTATTCCCTCTTTACAAACCACAATTTTCATGTATAAAAATGAATATCAGATCTAAAGACGACACTATATTCACAAACAATAGTGTAGCAAAAGATCACATCAATGGCATGAAAAACATGTTTAAGTCACAATGTATAACACACCACCTAATTAACCATTACGATTAATCTGTAAACGCCCTTAGATTAAGCTTATAATGTTGGGCATTAACTTTTTTTTTTATTACTGTTATTATTATATTATTTTGTTTTTATTTTATTTATTGGAGATTGTTAGATTTATTTAGACCATGATACTTGGTGTCATTAATTATTAAGCATGAAATATTAGAGAAGCAAGCCCATTAGTAATCCTATTAAGGTCTTTAGAATCTTAGGACATTTATGGCCCAAGCCTCATAGGAGTACAAGTCTTGGTCGGGTAGCCTTAGCCCAAGTATAAGGAAGGCATAAGGCCTTTTGGGCCAAGCATGGTATGGTTTTGACCTATGACCCAATTACGTCAAGGAAAGCCTTTCAAGCCCCATCTTTGTGGATATTGAGGCCTCTTTTAATTCCTCAAAATCTGGAAACAAGGCCCCCATCCACTCAAATCCAGAGCCCATGGACCATTAACCCACACTCATGGCCCTTTTAAGCTCCACAAGGCTCAAAACCTTGTTTTACTTCTATTCACTCTTCAATTTGAAGACCAATACACCATACCATGGGTTTCCTCAAACCCATGTCATACCCTAAGTACCCAAATTAAGTTTTGAAATTGGGTTAAGACCATTAATCAACTTACCCATGATTAGTGATTTTTAAACCATGTTTTGGAAATTTTCTTTCTTAATCCTTTTAGCCTTTTTGATCTGAAATTTTCTTGTTTCTTTATTCAATTACATCACTCTTACATCATATTAGGACCCTAGATAAACCTCCAAACATTTCATTAGAAGAAATGACATATCAAATCCCAAACTACACCGATCGGCACACATGTGTGCCTTTTGTGTGCATTTGATTGTTTTACCCTTAAACTTAATCTTTTTGTCCCTTTTTCTCAAGGGCACTATGGTCTTTAAATACCTCATATGACCCCTTTAGACCCAGACCAAGCGTTGGATGGCAACCGATTGGCATTGCTTTTTAGTTGTATTTCTGATCTTGGCTAAGCCACCACCACATGCCACCTCCTTCCTCCTCCAGTCCTCATGAACCCCTCAAATCATCATGATGAATTTGACCCAAGTCATCCACCATGAAGAGCCAAAACCGAATGTATTTTGTGCACAACTCCACTCGGCCACCACCCTCCATTGCACCCTCTTCTTTGAGCTACACCTTCATGATCACATGGCAGGCCACCCTCCACCTTCTACCACCTAAAATATCCTTCAAGAAGTGACTTATGACCTGCACAAATCATCCTTGAAGATGATTCAAGAAGGTGAATCAAGGCAATGATCAAAACTGCCTAAGGAAAACTACCTTGAACCCGTTAGCTCCATGCTTTGTTTTTGTTGGTTTTTCTTCTCTTCCTTTTGCACCACGACCTGACCAGCACCCTTAAGATCAATGTAGCACTAGAAGTGATGAAGTCATGGTTATTTAAGGGCACTATTCACTCTACACAAGTGACACAAGGTGATGAAATGACAGCTGAAAATTCAGCTGCTTACACCACCGCCCACATCACCCAATTCCCATGGACTTAGGCCAACATCTCTACCCCCTTGGCCACCTATAAAAAGCCCTTCCACCCCCCCCCCCCCCCCCCNAGTGCTTGAGTGTTCTTGAAGTTCTTGTGAGTTTTTGTGCTAGGAGCTTGAGTGGTCTACGAAATTTGTAAGTTCTCTTGCCCTTGATATTAGTTTACATGTCAAGTTGTGATTTTAAGTGTTGGAGTAATTTTTGGATGAAATTAGAAAAGGTTATCATGCTTGATTCAAAACTGAATTCATTAAGAATGGTTTAAGTGTTTAAATTGTTCTAAGTAGAAATTTTAGCTATGGCATGTCTTAGTATATTTTTATATGATTTAGTAATGTCTTAGAATGATCATGGAAGGTTTGATTTTTTATTAAAAACATGTCATAATAGCATGAAAATAATTTTTGTCACGACCCCAAAGGCTAGGACGGGGAATTATCCTAGTGGAACTCCTATGTCTACTCTAGAATGTTTAAGAATGGAGTCGTAACTCTTGGGTTAACGAAGAACAGTCCATGGGCTTTGAATGGGTTTTTTTTTAAAGAATGCCAGAATGAAGTCAAATGCTCTGACACCTAAGGCAGGTGGGTGTAAATGTTATCGTGTTATGATGTTATGTTATATTACGAATGCATTGAGAATGAGTCTACAGACAACGTAATGTCAACGTGAGTTGTACTATGGTCACCAGCAGGTACTCACAGTGCATGTGGAGAACTGGGACAATACCACACGTTATGATGTTATGATTAAATATGAATTGCTAATAATGATAAAACGTTATGATTATTTTTGCCAGTAATGTGAAAAATGTTCTCTGTAAGAAAATATGTTTCTCAGTTTTTCTGAAAATGTTAAGGAATCTGGATGGAAGACACACACTGATTTCTCCATTTCATGCATTTCATATTTATCATTCTTCATGTGGCGCCTTCGACCCCCATATGTCATTTAGTGGAAGTCGTGACATCGAGATAATGATAATACGGATCACGCACCCCAATGACAAGTGCTTAGAGTGTGCAACATGCAATAACTATTCAAATATAATAATCGCAACGAAAAATGAAAGAGGCATTCTTACTAAGTACCAAAAAGCTTTAAACCTTACAACCCCAAATATATATTCTCCAAGAGGTTAATATAGTCATCCAACTGACAACATAAATAAAACCGTAATAAATCCTACGACATAAACGTGATAAAGAAGCTCCAACAATCGCTTCTCCGATGGAGCCGGTCCTTCTGGCTCAAACTCCCCCTCTACATCAAAGATTACGATTCCATAAGACGGAACTGCAAGTGGAAACACCACAGTGAGATCATGAAATCTCAACAAGTAAGCAACAAAACAACATCCAAGAGATTAAAACATATTAATAAAATCAACACGTCCATATCCATACAGTAAAAAATTGAGGAACAAATCCATCCCTTTATCCAAAAAGACACATTTAATCACATACACCGACAAACCCCATTGGTCCAATCATAACCGTTTATTCTAGTGTACACCATGGTCTCCCCTTAGGACCATCCGTACATCCTGGCATCCTTCATCACACCACAGATAACGACCATGCATATGACTACATTACGAGCGATGCTCAACTCAGCGCCCAGTGCATACCATGACCAAGCATCCTTTTGCCCCAGCCAACGAGGGCTACGTAGTCGGCACTAGAGCGTTCCATCTCGACTCAATTCGTTGTCACTCAGCGACAATCCAGGGGACGTCACATCAGTTTATTACGCTCCTGAGTGATCAGAGAAGTTCCACCAAGATAATGCTCCATCTCAGCTTGGGTCGTGATACGCATGCACCCACAAAATACAACCAAGAACGAAAACCCAATTTTCAAGTCACCCCACTTGGTTAAAACATAGCAAAGTTATATAAACAGCTCAGATAGCAATAATATCAGATGCACAAATGCATGATAAGTAGTATATTGGATGACATGGCAGATCATTTAACAAACACATACAACCACAGCTCTCTCAAACATCCACTTTCACAATTCACAATCACAACTACACAAGTTTTCCCATCCTCTGTTTTTCGGCCCAACACCCAATTCCATCCCAACTACAATTTAATTTCCAACACTTCATAGGGCTCAAGGCACAGTTCAACCAACCAGACTGTAGAAACACGTTATTGTAATAATATTATTTAAATCACAAAGCGGTCGCATCGAAAGCTTTACTTACAACACTGTTGGAAATTTTCTGGAAGATCAAGCGTGTGGAGGTGTAGCGGCGGGCAGTGGCGGTATGAGGGCAAAATAGTGGCCAAAGGTAGGTTTTCCATAAATCAACTTTCAATAATCAATGCACATTCGCCACCTAGTCACTGTCTTAGTAGGATTCACCTACATCATTCTCTACTACAATGATACCTGATTTCTTAGGAACTACTTGAGTAGGACTAACCCACTTACTGTCGTCAATTTGGTAAATAATACCTGCATTCAACAATTTTATTACATCATTTTTCACAACTTCTTTGATAGTGGGGTTAAGCCTACGTTGGGGGTCACTAAGAGGGCTGGCTCCCTCTTCAAAGTGAATCCTATGTGAACAAATCAAAGGACTAAGTGCAGACTTATGCTCATTCAACGTTTTAAGAACTTTCTCACCTTGGACAATACTTAATTCTAATGAAATAATAATAGGAAAGGTTATCACCTGAACCCAAGAAGGCGTACATAAGACCCTTGGGCAGTGGCTTGAGCTCGAGTTTAGGCGTTTCCACACTTGATGGTTGCTGTTTTCGCTACTAGCCTGCAATTCTTCATACTTTGGTTGCCATGGTTGTCCTCCGTGGTCCTGCACTTTATCAAAAATAGCACAAATTTCATCAAACACATTAGATTCAATGGTAAGTACAAATTCAAAATTAACAAGAAAGTTCAAGAGGATCTGAGTCAATTGTCAAGACTTCTTCCTCTTGAATAGTGCATCTATCAAGTAGGTTTGTTGGCACTCAATTTCTTCCCTTGGTTGCTTACTAATATGGAAAATGTTGACCTCAAATGTTATGTTCTCAAAAGAGAGCTTCATCAATCCATTCCTGCAATTTATAAGTGGCAAGGAAAGTTCTTCCCAAAATAATGGGAATCTTAGAGTCAGAATCAACCACTGAGTAAGTGTCCAAACTTAAAAAATCAACAAGGTAGTAAAACTTTTGAATTTGGATCAAAACATCCTCAACTACTCCTCTTGGTTTCTTAACTGAACGATGAGCCAATTGAAGCACAACAAAAGTGGGTTTAATTTCACCCAAACCAAGCAGCAAGTAAATTGAATATGGCATGAGATTTACACTAGCTCTTAAGTAAAACAAGGCTTGTGCAAACTCATGACTACCTATGATGCATGAAATGGTAGGGCAGCCCAAATCTTTGTATTTTGGTGGGATTCTTTGTTCAATTACAGAACTTACTTGCGTAGTCAAGAATGCTATTTTTTTAACGTGGTGATTCCTTTTTACAGTGCATAAATCTTTTAGAACCTTAGCATATTCAGGAACCTGAGTTATGTCATACAATAGGGGAAGGTTAATCTTTACTTGCCTTAGGTTTTCTAAAATTTCAGCACTATGGTCAGTAACTCTCAAGGTAGACTTGAGAGTTGGGGAAAGAGCACCCTAGTTGGAATTACCACTACTTCACTATCCTTTGAGTTGTCTAGTTTCCTGGTACTCAAACTTCCTTGTGTTCGTATTTCTACGCGTTCCTTCTATGACCTTATTAGTTCAAGTGGTTATGGCATTTACCTCCTTAAGATCTTGGCTATTAGGGTTTGAGATTTGTGCCATATGCTGCCCACTAGGATTGGGTTAAGCTTGGGATGGAAACTTTCCACGCTCACTTATGGTCAAAGCACTAGTCAACTTAGAAATATGGTTCCTCATCTCTTTGTTCTCTTCTACCACTTGGGTTATAATTGACTCAAATTTCTGGTTTGTTTTACCTTGAGCCTCAATAAATGCATGTAAGGTGTCCTCTAAAGGGTTCCTAGAAGGTGTGGGCTGATATGGAGGCATAGGGTAAGCTCTAGGTGGTTGTGTAGGTTGCTGGTTTTCAAGTTTTCAGCTAAAATTGGGGTGAATACACCACTCCAAATTATAGGTCTCGGAGAAAGGTGTAAAAGGCTTCTTGTACATACCTAGGGAATTACATTGTTCCTCATGCATTCCTCTCATTTTAGCAAATGTGGGGCACTCTTGACCTAGGTGATCTACCCCACCACACAAAAAATACGGTCCAAAAGACTCTACATGAGTAGCCATGTGTGTTGGCTTTAAATCCTTAATTTTTAACACCTGTAACTCCCTAGTAAGCATCTTCACCTTAGCTCTTAGGTTATCCTCTTCCCTAAGATAGTAAAGTCCACCACCATTTGGATTTCTAACATGCTGTGACCTATGTGTACTCTCAGTAGCACTAGGTCCAGTCCAAGTGTGAGCTTTTTCAGCAAGCTCATTGAGATATTCTATGGCTTCATCTAGATTTTTCTGCAAAAACTCACAATTACACATCATCTCTATGAATTGGCGCTCTCTAGGTGTATGTCCCTCATAGAAATAATTAACTAAGGGCCAGTTCTCATACCCATGGTAATTGTGACTCCCCCAGATTCCGCTCGGGATTCGACGGACATCTAAAGTGTCGAGACATGCAACACAAAGTTACCTACCCCCGTTCATGATATTTTTTTTTTCTTTTTAAGAAAGAGTCAAGGCCACCTGTCCACGAGTGACCTTTCCCCAATTTTATTCAGAAGCCCTCACATATGGTGGAGGAATACCGTGGTTACAAAGCCAACCAAACAAACAAAGCCAAACAAAACCAAACAAAACAACCCCAAGACTAGAAACAAGAGAAGGGGTTGATTGTCTCATTCGGAAAGCATCGTCGGATGGAGTTTTTTCTTCAGCTAGTGCTTGGAAGGTGATCCGTTTAAAACAAGAGAATCTACCAGGTATGGAGTGGCTATGGCATAAACTGCTACCAAAAAAGTCTCGATATGTATGTGGAAAGCTCAATTTTGCTGTCTGTCGGTGGATTCCAGAGTACAAAGTTGTGGTGTGCAATTGGTGTCTAGGTGTGATTACTGCAATGCTAGGAATGTGGAGACCTTTGAGCATGTTTTGTGCACTGGAGAGTTTGCAACGCAGATATGGGAGAAAGCGGCGTTGGCGTTGGGTTTACCTTTCATGTTTGCAGGAACTTGGTGGGGACGGGTTATGCATTGGTTTTCTTTTGCTAGGAAGTCTTCTCCAAGGGGCATCTTGATTGGGCTGTTACCCACTCTTATCACTTGGAGTCTATGGCACCGTAGGTGCAAAGTGAGAATGGAAGGAGTTGCAGTTTCGGTGGAAGGGTTGTGGCTCTCTATACGGTATTGGCTCAGGAATTTGTTTCAAGAAAATACAATGGGTGGGCCTATTTCGGCGTCTGATGCAAGGGTGCTTGCTGAGTTAAATATTCCTCCAGTTCGGAATCATATACGCAGGCCAAGTCTAGTTGTATGGAAAAAACCAGCCAGTGGTCACGTGAAATTGAATATAGATGGGAGCTGTAGGGGAAATCCGGGATCTTGTGGGGGTGGAGGCGTGATTCGTGATAATTTTGGTGATGTAAAAGGGGCTTTCTCAGCTTATTTTGGGCAAGGTACCAACAATGAGGCTGAGCACCGTGCTTTACATGCGGGTGTGTTACTGTGTAAAGAGTTGGATTTTTTTAATCTAGAAATTGAGTGTGATTCTAAAAAAATAGTGGACTGGATTCTCTCGAAAAATTGTACTGTTTGGTATCTTTGGGATTTCTGGGAGGCCACGATTAAAGAGCTTCAAGGACTGATATATAAGATGCAATGTTCCTAACATGCATCTAACATTATGCGATATTCATAGAGGATAATTTTTTTTTTTTGAACAATACTATGCACCAAACTTATAATATCTCAAATAATTAAAGCATAATCCATTCATACTTAATAAAATAAGCATCCACGATTACAGTACGGGTCTCAGAAGATTGTAATCTCAAAATATCAGATACCTGGCTCCATAATTACATTGCCAAAATACACTATTAGACTAGTTCGTTGAGTAACTCGACTAACGATGCTGGAATACTATCTAAAGACCTAACTATGGGGGCTACAAGCTCCGCGTTGCATCCACGGCGTCTAGTCAATCTCCTCCAATCTGTCAGTGTCTACTCCCTACTCTGATCCTGACACATCGTCTGCCATTCGGGAGGAATGGTTGTTGGGACTACCACAGTGAGATTTCATTACAAATCTCAGCAAGTTAACAGGAAACTTTCGTACAAGTTAATGATGCATGCATGGC
Source organism: Pterocarya stenoptera (assembly GCA_003123785.1). Classification (NCBI taxonomy): domain Eukaryota; kingdom Viridiplantae; phylum Streptophyta; class Magnoliopsida; order Fagales; family Juglandaceae; genus Pterocarya; species Pterocarya stenoptera. The sequence goes on from QEOT01004119.1 coordinate 577,393, forward strand.
AGTAAAAGCATGAATGCATAATCAAAGTCGTAAGTAAGCATAGCATAACTTAAAATATACCATGGCATAAATGACATAACTTGAACTGAAACTAAAACTTAGTTTGATGTGACATGACATGTACGTGAACTTAAAACATAATATAGACTAGCAGCATAGCATGAACGTGAACTTGAAACATAACATGAACTTGAAACATAGCATGAACATGAACATACATAATTTGAACATGAACTTGAACATAACATGGACCTGAGCATAACATAACATAAACGTGAACTTGAAACATAACGTGAGCATGAACATAACATAACATGAACGTGAACATAACTTGACATGAACGTCAGCTTGAAACATAATATGGACTTGAAACATAGCATAAATGTGAACATACATAATTTGAACATGAACTTAAACTTGAATTCTTTACTGAACATGAACATGGACTTGAATTCTTTACTTAACATGAACATGAACTTGAATTCTGACAATCAAAACTTGATTCCTGCAGTCGTTTCATCAGGAATAGTGAACAATGAGAATGATTCCGCCCAACATATTTCGTCAGAGATACTTAGACAATCAGAATGATTTCATCATGAGTATTTTAAATGAGATATCCTAACAATCAGAATGATTATGCTAGGAGTATCTGCATAACTGAACTTAAACTGAAACTGAAATTTAGCTTGACATGACATAAACTTGAAAATTGACATGAATGTAAACTTGAACATAACATAATGTGAAACATGACTTGAACGTGAAATACATGAACTTGAAAACTTATTCAATAGACTTAATCATTAAAGTGGCTATACGAGTGCTACACGGATCCCCTTGAGCCGTGTATCCCTGCTTATTACCGCATCACAACACAGGCATCTATACCAACTGTGAGTGTGTTAATAAGTACTCCACAGTTGTTGTAGCCCCATGTATTCTATGTGTCACAATTGATGTGTCTCACGTAGTGTATGTTCCACAGTTGTTGGGGCCCCATACTTCATACTTCATAGTTGTTGTGACTCCATGAATTGTTTGTGCCACACTTGTTATGGACACACGTAAAATAAAGTATGGCTCCATCGGCGTTAGTGCCTGGCGCGCTCCGATGACCAGCTAGTTAGGCCCTATTTGCAACCTGTTGACTGTATTTCGTCAACCCAGGGAATCTCACACCTATTTAGACACTCCAGCATGAACAAAGGAGTTTCACTAGGATATTACCTCATCCTAGAGCTTAGGGTCGTGATTGACATGAATAACTTAACAAGACTGTTCTCGAGATATACAAACTGTATTCGAGATGAGATAACGTAAATACGAAATGACAGAAGTCCTAACATAGCGTAACGTGACATGAACCAAAGATGACAGACATGACATACTTCGAGACATGAGTGTAACAGATAATATTTCATAACATGGAATACATATAACAGACAATATTTCGTAATATGGCATAACATGTAACAAACAACATTTCATAACATGACATAACATGTGACAATGAATATTACGTGACATGACATATATGTAATAGATGACATACGTAATGTGACATACTTGCAATAGATAGTAACATGTGATAGAAATATTGTGTAATAGATAAGAATTTCGTGACAGAATAATTTGTCTAACAGATAAACATGTGATGACATGGCATGGCATGGCGTATATAACAACATATAAACATAATTTTAGTTCCCGTACCCATCACACATACACAGTAAACTAATAGTAAGTTAAGAGCTAACTTACCTTGATAGTCGCGTTCAACGAGAATAAAATGCGAAACACGAGAAACTGTAAAAGGGTATTCTAAAAGTTAGAAATTTAATTACTAACAATTAGAAATGTGAAAAGAGACAACTTAGAGCAAAATTATCATTTTACCCTCTACATGTGAGAAAATGACCATTTTACCCCTAACCTAAGAATTTCCCATCTAACTCCAAAAATTATTAAAATTTACATTACTCATGTAAATTTTGTCCTAAACTCAAATATCAACTCAAGAAAATTTCAAACCATTTACAACTATGAGAAAACTCACTATGGCTGAAACATTCATAGGCCATTTCTCTTGATTTTGGTTGCAATTTATTCCATTTTTAAAACCCATGATTAAACCAAAATTTTGTAACAAAGATCTTCCTATCCTAAGTTTAAAAACACATTTAAAATATTCACTAAGAAAAATCTAATCATCAACACCGAACTTTTTGTAACAAGACCCAAATTTTTTTAACAAAAAGTAAACTTTTAAATCACAAGTTTTGACCATAATAAAAACATCTCCAAAAATTTCAAAAAAAAATCAAATCTTACTTCTAACATATTCATAACATCTTCTTAATATGCTTTAAATCATCAAACAAAAGTCACCAAAAATCACAAAACAACACTTGGAGTTTTTGGTTTTACACTTAGTCCAAAAACAGAAACTTTTCTCTCAACTAACTTTGATAACTCTCTTGATCCATGGCTTAAAGACAGGTGATCTTCAAACTAAAACATCACATGGTTTTAAAATGTGTCCTAAAGAATATCCAACCATCAAACTTAAAATCATACGGCTAAAACCCAAGAAAACATGGATCTATCCCAAAAAATCAAATTTTAGGCCTAACTGAAATCTTCTTGCATAGAAAAATCATAAATTTAAAAATAATACTGAATATCTTCAAAATAACATCCTAACATGTATATAAGAGGCTTAGGATCATCAAATAAAAATATCAAAGCCTTTGGAGTAAGATTAAACCACGAAATATTCAAACTTTCTCAAAACAGAAACTGTCTTTCCACTTCCGGTTTTCAAGTTTCTAGATCTAAGGAAATCTATCATCAAAAGTTTTAGTCATGCAATAAAACCTCAATGAACATTGATAAACACATGCTAAAAACACTTCATTAAATATTTGGACCAAGATATGTCCATTAGCTTGGTCAAAAACTCCAAAACATAACATATTCTCCAGTTTCACGCCCATAATGACCTTTCCATGGTTCAAAATACTTTTGGCCAAGAAAATGAGCATGGAATGAGACCAATAAGATATCCACGAAAACTAGACTCAATGAAGAACAACTTTTATGAACAAGTTATTGTGCTAAAAGACTTATAAAGGGTTTAAAATTGCCACTCCAAAAGACCCAGAACTCTGCTCGAGAGAGCTCTTTTGAGTTTCTCTCTAAGAACGGAGTGAAGAAGTGTAGCTTTGCCAAGGAAGGGTGCCTTGCACACCTCTAGCTTCTGGAGGGTGAATTTATGGGCTTGAATGACCCTTGATTGGAGATGGCTATGTGACATAAAGTGTAGAATAGTGAGGGGCAAGGACTGCTTGCAGCAGCTGTGAGATATGGAGGTTGATGGGGTGGATTTCTCTTTCACATCAAGGCACTATTGGGTGAAGCCAATGGCAGTGGATGGTTTGCCATGTGGGCGAGGAAACTTCTTCAAGAAACTTTGCCAAGGTGGCCAAATTCGTGGGCCTTGGTGGGCCTCAACCAAGTGGGCTTCAATTTGGGGTTTAAAGGGGGTTTGGTTAGAGTTTGAGATGCTATCAAGCCCAAATCTAATTTTTCTTCGCCCAGTCAAATTTTCAAGGTTTAAAAGGTTGGATAATGATGTCATAAAATAATTTGAGAAATTAATAGCATGTGAAAGTGATTTAATCAAATGATTAAACACAATGCTAGAAATCGGATTAAAAAGGGTTTGGAGGCCAACTTTAGGGTTTGGAGAACCGTTTAGGGTTTTAGTTTCAACCAAGCTTTTAGGGTTTCAATTGGATTCCAACCATTTAGCGTTTCACTAGGGTTAAAACCCTCTTTGGTCTAGCACAAAATTGGTTGACCAGATGAAAAAGAATAGGGTTTCGCACAGGTGGCATTATCCCACACTTTGATTCCTTCATAATCCAACTGATGGTTTCTCTTTCTACCAAGTGTCTAATACTATTCATTATGTGTGGCTAAGGTCTTGCTAAGTGTCCAAATAAAACTTCTCTAACCTAATTTGGACATTCCACACTGTGATTTTAAAAACACTACACTTGGTGTAACGCTCCCTTCCCGGAGGTCGAGAGAGTTAGCTCCTATTACTTAAGAACATCTCCAATAATCAATAATAAATAAACAGAAACACCAAAAAATACTTAACTTATTTGTTTTCAATCCAAAATCCGTGTCCCTCCACAGAAATACTAAAAAAAAAAACCTCAATAAAACAAAATAACATCCCCACAAAGACTCAGCACTCATTCCTCCATGATCATCAAACTTTATCAATAATACCTACACTTGTTCTCCAGCTTAACCATAAAAATTATCTTAAAAATGTTATAGAGATAAGGGGTGATTTATCAACAATTCAGTAAGCAGAGAACATGTGCTAGTATGTAAACATGAGCATTTTCATAGAATTCAGAATGCAGAATCAAAACATTTTAGTTTCAATATGCAAATATCAAAAATACATATTATCAGAAAATCAGAGCGACACTTCAAACATTTCATATTCAGAAACCAACTTTTCATATTCAAAGACCCCTTTGGCACAACATGACTAGACATCTTCATCTTATCATATCATATCAGAGCATCATATCAGAACAGAGGCCATGTTTAACCCCCGTGGTAGGGTTGTGCATTCTCCAGAAAGCCAAGCAAAACATAAATCACCATGTTATCAAAGCGATTGCACTCAGAGCAGAGACCACTATTATATCCCGTGGTTGGGCCAGAGGTCACTATTGTATCCCGTGATAGGGCCAGAGGTCACTATTATATCCCGTGACAGGGCCACATATCAGAGCAAAACAGAGTCAGAATCACCATATCAGAATCAAAATCAGAAAGTCATGCCAAAGGTTTTTCATATGCCACATCATATCAAAACAGAGTACTGAAATTCAGATCATTTCACATTTTTCAAAACAGATTCAGAACATCTTCACGTCACATGCAGAGTTTAACAAATTTTTATATTCACTCATTTTTTCTCAGTTCAATAACAGAATGCCAAAGATAAGCTCATGTCTACACTAGTCATGCCAGAAATATACTTTATTCTTATATAGAATTTCATGAGTAATGCAGAACCAATAATTGAGGTTGTTTCAAATTTTCTTTTCATAACAAAACATGTATATTTTCCAAAATTGACCTCAGTTTATTTTATTTTATGCAAAGTCTAGCATAGGAACCCCGCTTACCTGGACTTCTTAGCTTTATTCAGAAATTTCCTCAAAAAATGTCAAGTCAACTATAAATCATCACCTATAAAATAATCACGTAATTCCATAAATTTCCAATCAATCACAAATTTAAACTATTTAAGCCTAAGCTTCTAAAATATCTATTTTAATTCTTCAAAACCTAAAAGTTCCCATAACCTTAAAATATCCCTTAATTCTAAAATATCCTCATTCTCTAAATTTTCTTGATATCGATCAACACTTAAGATAAGTACTAGTAAAATATTACGTTAAATAAAAAAAATAGCTTTAAACATATGTGAAAGGTTCAAAATAAAATTACACACTTACTGTAGAAATAATTTGCTACCAATAGTACAATTTAAAAATCTTATTTATTTTCTGTACAATTTCTTATACTTCCCACAAATACCACGTCATAACAGATTTAATATAAACATAATTCCAATCCGAAACCATCCTACAATAAGTCAATATTGTAATTTCATATCGAAATAATATGTAAAATTGAATTTACGTAGCCTCTGTAACATATAAGAAAAACGTTTTCATGTGTTACTTAGTGCAATAGTTGGTGAGGTAGGGGCGCGGGATACTCACCGAGAAGGGGGGGAGCTGCGTGCGGTGTGGCGAAGAAGGATGTTGTCTCGGCGGCGGCGTACTGAGAGAAAAAGAGACGAGTGAGAGAGAGAGAGATATATATATATTTATATATATGAGAGCACCGTGAGGGAGACGGAGAGTATCTTACCGAGAAAGTTACGTACAGCGACAGCCGGGTGACTATCGACGGCGGCACAGCTAGGTGTGGTGGCAAAGCACGGGGAGAGAAAGAGAGAGAGAGCGGACGCAAAGAGAGAGAGCACGGAGAAAACCAAAATATACAGAAGTGAAAGCCGTGGGGTGCGACATCAACATACCGAGAGTGAGCGGTGGCTAGGGTGGCTAAGATGCTTGACAGTGGGTTCCCTTTGTGCCGCAGAGGAGATGTCCGAAGGAGTGGAGGAGTTTTGCAGTGGACTATCTTTCGGTGTTGGTGGTTTACGATGGAGGGAGTCTGGATCACGGTTGATCTACTCCGAGGATGGTGTAGACACAGCTTGTGACGGTTAAAACATACGGGTTGGCTACGGTTTCATGTTGCTGGTTGTGGCGTCGGTTTTACGTGGAGATGGAGGTTGGCGTCAAAGGGGAGAGGCTAGGTGATTCTTGTGGCTAGTTGCAGCAACTGTAAATAGGCAGTTTCCAAAGGCATGAGATATAAGTGCATATTTATATGGTGATATGAAAACCCTAGAGAAAGAAAAGCGGTAGGCGTGCATGGGTAATGGCGTGCGTAGAGGGGAGTTGGAGATCAAAAAGGAAACTGAGGGATTTTCTGGATGGAGAGGAACTGCTGGAAAAAGAAATATGTTGAGCGTCTTAAAACGGTGCGCTTTGCACCAAGATGGGCTGGGTTCGCCCTGGGTCAAGGTGTTACACTTGGTGCGCTTATCGAGGTTACTATTCACTCCAAAAAAATATATAATAAACTCAGTACTGAAAAATCCTAAATATTCATATTAACCTATAGTCAAAATCGTTTACCAAAATTCAACCCCGAGGTGCCCTTAAAAATAATTTCACAGTTTCGAATAGGTGTTTCATCCGAAATGATGAAAATTGGTTATTGCGCCATAAAATCCTAAATAATCAATTTAGTCTAATGGCGTAGACCATAATGCATTCTAACACTTCTAACTATCTCAAATAATTAAACTCATATTTCTACCACCATAGTGAGTGATAACACTGACTATGTTGACAGACTAAAACATGCGCGATTGGTCGAATCGTAAAAACTTATGGGGTTTTCATGAGGTTCTTAAAGTCAATAGAAATTTCACCAATGAATTTCTAGCGGGCTGTTACAGTGATGACACATACTCAACAACTCTTTAAACCTCTCCCAAGCTTGATACAAAGTCTCACTATCCTTTTATGCAAAGATGGAGATCTGTCTCTTCAAAGCACAAGTCTTATGTTGGGGAAAGTATTTGTTAAAGAAGGCTTGTGTCATCTCATTCATTGATTCTATTGATCATGGTCTTAGTGAGTACAACCAGCTCTTTGCTCTATCCTTCAAAGAGAAAGTAAAGAATTTAAGTCTCACAAAATCATTTGTAGCATTATGACTATGGAAAGTCGCAACTACTTCCTCAAACTCTCTGATGTGCACAAAAGGATTTTCATTCTCTAAACCATGAAAGGTGGGAAGTAACTGTATCATCCCTAGTTTAAAATCAAGTTGGCGAATGTTAGTTGAAAACATGATGCATGATGGTGTGGGTGTGCATGTAAGGTGGAGGTTGAAGAGTTCTAGTGGGTTAATCTTCGTGTTCACTCATTTTTTCAGAACTAGATGCAATGTCAAATAAATGATTAAAAAAAATTGATTCTAACTCTAGCACAGACCTACGAGCAAACCTACCCAAGGCATCTCTATATCTGTGCATGCAAGGTAAAAAAAATACTAAAAACGAAAAAAATACTATGAAAAGAAAAAGAAAGAAAAAAAATAATGCAGTAAGCTAAAAAAAGGAAACAAAGTTACCGCCTTTACGTAAATTATGCCTTATATCGATTCTTGCACCGTACTCCTAGGCAATGGTGCCAAAAATTGATTATGCCCAAATTACTATGCGGTGTTATAGTATAGTTCAGGGTGTCGATTCATAGGAAGTCAAAAGAAATGCTACATGACGCAAAGTTAAAGGAAAATATCAAATGACAATATGACAGGAATCTAAAAAGTATTTGGAAATCTATCTAAAACACGTAATTAAAATGAGATTAGAACACAAATAAAAATTCAAGTAAAGATTCGGGCTTCCATTCACGGGATCCAATACTTTGAGTTTTCCAATCCAAATAATACACACGATTTGGAATTATAGCACTAAATTTCTAATTAGAAAATATGACAATATAATCATCTAATTTCTCAAATTTAATTCTAGAATCTATTCCCCATTTACATACCAGAGTTTCATGTATAAAAAGGAATATCAGATCTAAAGACAATACTATTTTCACAAATAATAATGTAGCAAAAGATCACATCAATAGCATGAAAAACCTGTTTAAGCCACAATCATATATTCATAACCCTCTTATAGCTCAACAAAATCAAACAATAGTAAGATTTAATATAATTGTCTCAAACTTATAATATTCAAAACAAATAGAGAATTCAAGCCTAAAATCTTAAACAATAAAACCTTAATCTGTGAATTGAAATATAGGCAAAGCATTTTTCACCAATCAATTTCTACCCTAGGCTTCACCTAAACTTTAGTTTTCCGTGGGAACACAAAAAAATAGTCTTTTTTTTTTTAGTCTTCCTGAACTGTACGTCCTCCTACCAAAAATCATTCTCCGATTTGTATAGTCTTTTCCCGTTGGAAGTGGAGAGACTCCTACTCGGTTTGAATATCTGTCCTGCTTGTTTTGAAGTCTTCTCATGTCTATCCCCACCACCTCCCCGTTCATATCTGATATTTGAAAAGTTATCCACCTCTTTGAAGAGCCATCTTCCAATTGAAAGTCTTGCATGTGTTGGAGTCCTACTCCTTTGAAAATTCTTGACCCTTCCGTCCATATCTTTATCTTTTTAAAAGTATACACAAATCTACTAACCCCCCACTTTCAATAATGCATTTCCTAAATGTCCTTTCATCCTTAACTTGCATTTCAGCCTTTAAAATCTAAAGGTTGTCAATGACTTTGCATATTTCTTTTAATCAGTTTTGGCTCTCCTTTTTTATGGACTCTGAAATTAGACATAAAAAAATGTACTTAGAAATATCTCAAAATAAATAGAATATAAGTTCAAGAATACAAGTTAATTCCTATGATTTTTATATATATTTTAGCATTCCAGTCCAATAATAAAGTATTTAGAGTACACTTTCGTACACTCATCAAGACTCTATGCAAGAGCTTGCACGCGCGAGCTGGACCGTAAAGCAAAATTAGCAACCCTGCATGCAAGAAACAATCAGGAATCTAATCCTAGACCAAGATCTCTGTAGAAAGTTTCAACGAAAGTTTCATTTTTCTCCTCGACACACTAGAAATGTTAATCTTTGGTTTTTCTAGTGAGTCCTGAATTAATGAAGAACAGCAAATTAACAAAAGGGAATTGATCGTAATTTGGTGAGTACACTGAGCGCAGCTCCAAAAATAATTATCGTTGTTGAATCTTAATTTGGGGTCTACAACGAGCTACAAGCCAGCCTAAGGAGATTCATATGCATTTCTGCGAATCAGAACCAACAATATTTATGATTCCGTTTTCGATCTTTTGAATTGCCATGTGAGTGAACGTGTACCTGTTTCCTTTTTCCTTTTTCGTTCTTTGTTTGATCTTTCATTCAGCTTTGAAAAGTATTTCTCGAAGAACTACCCCAAGGTTGGAAAACCCAGAAGAGAATTAATATAAGAAATTTCATTCATCAGACAAAATGAGGTTGTTCTGTGCTTTCATGTTGGAAACATTGTGCAACTTCATACATACATACATACATTTATATGATATATATATATATATCCAAGTACAGTCCGTGGATACTACAAGCGCTAGAACATTATTAAGACGGTTCATGGTAACTGCAGAAACGACACACAGACAAACATTAGTTATATATCTAGGAGTGTAAACACACGGCCTCTTTATGAAGCAACACCATTAACATTAATATTGAGGTTTATTTGATGGTATAGCCAAGTTGGAAAGCATATCTGACAACATTGTCCAACTCAGCCTCGCTGATGTATCCATCTCCATCAACATCAGCATGGCAAATTGCCCGATAAGCTCGCCAACCTGGGACATAGGAACCAAGGCTGTAGAATGCATTTCTGAGCTCTTGCCTGCTAAGAACCCCATCTCCATTTACATCATAGCGCCTAAATATATCCTTCACCTGCGCCTCATTGTATTTCATAGGCAGGTTCTTAGGGACCCTGATGTCCTCATATGTTTTGTGACCAATCGGTACCAAATTGCAATTGGAGGCCGCCACATTTTTGCAGCAATCCATTGGTTTGGGTTGGGATTTGAAAGGAAAAAGTGCTATAAGCGTCTACTTTGTTCTGTTCTGCTTTGCATGAGGAATTACAAGTTCTATATATAGAGCCGAGCTTTATCAGCCAATCTTCTCCTCCACACCTTTACTTATCCAGTCCCAGAGTCTAGCAAAAGAAAAGGAAAGAAAGAGAAGAATCTGTCATGTGGGTGGACATGAATTTAGAAGGTACTGTGGCACTTTTGGAGTGCAACAATGCATCAATTCTTCTTATCTAATGATCAATCCATATATATATCGCAGAAAACAAAAAGAAGAGAGAGATTTTAATTTTTTTACCTGAAAAAGTATAATCCAACATGACTTGCATCTTATCCCGAGCTCGCACAAAATATTTGTACGTAGGGTAGTACCCCACAATGGCAGAACAATTCAATTTGGCTTGTTGTGTTGGATGATCAGTACGTGGGTAAGCTGATTAATTGTGGTTTCCTTGCCTTAGAAAGCAATATTCAACTTGGGTTTTCAATAATTTTCTTTGATTTGGTCCATTTGTTAAAGACGTAGTTGGAATTTCTTAGAGGGTCGAAAAGAAAATATGGACAAAATTTGCAGCGTCATATAGTACCGAATATGACATCTCCTATCTTTGCCTTTTATACAAAAATCAGTACTATATGTTCAGCATAAGATGGTTTATACGGAGTCGACCCACATATCCCTAAATATATGTATGTATGTATGTATGTATCCCCCAACCAAAGGAGAACCTCATCAATTATTTCACGAAATTAGGTTGATGTCAATTTCAACTTTAGGGATGACGCAAGCGGCTAATCGTCACTTCTTAAGAGACCTCTAATGTAAGAGGACAAGATTGGTATCTAAAAGATGGTCTTCCCCTAGAGTACTACCGCCCAAAGCACTTTATCCACCATGCCACGAGCATACATGAGTCTCACGCACCGCCCCCACTCAACAACAATCCAGCAATTAATTCCTTGTTCCATTATCCAACAAGCATATCTCACTCATGCCTTTAATAAATGTGAGATAGATAAATACATATAATACAGTAGATGTAATATATTTATATAAGTAATGTTACATGTATTTAAAATTTTACTTATATAAAAAATGTACAAAATTTATTTTATCAAATTTCTTTTAAAATTCAAATTTTGAAATTCAGATTTCTTAATTTTCAGTATACCAATAGCTGATGTATGAGGGTTTTCCCTCCTATCGGTCTGTATAGCAAGCACACGAAGGACCACTGAGAGAAGTCAGTCAGAGGACCCGGCCAAGGCCAGCCAAGCCCAGTGCCCCTCCTCTAAAGGGAGTCAATGGGCCTCAGCGGAGTACTCAGCTCACGAGCAAAACCTACCCACAAAGCAACCCAAGCGTGGGAAAAGTGGACAGTAGGGGCAGATGACACCACCCCGATGACACCTTACCCTCAAGAACCTGCACATGCAGGTGAGCAGGAAATATGTAGAATTGTTGATCTCCTAACAGTAGGCATGGAGGGACTTAACAGGGAACGCCCGCAGAGTAAAGCGAGTCAAGGAGCCACACCGTATTATTGGCGCCAATCCCAAGACTCTACGCCGCATTAATGACTTCACCCCAGAAGCCACGCCGCATTAAAGGATTATGACTAAATGAATAGTGAAAATGACATGGGCTCCTCAAAGTCAGGTACAAGCTATCCCCACCCAGAAACCTAGTATAAAAGTAAACCCCCCGGTACAATGAACTTTTTGATTTCTCTAAGCTCATGCACAAACTACTAAGGAGATATACTGACTTTAGCATCAAAAACTCCCCGACCTCCACCAAAGCCCCCCCCAACTCTCCGTGTTTTCTTAAGTATGCAGGTGAAAGTTTCAAGACTTGAGTTGCTGGAACCTAGCCCAAAGGCATACGAAACACGACATTAACAGCTGACATGTGGAAAAGTAAATTTTTTGTAAGTTTTTTTTTTAAGTACAATAAGTATTTCTCTATATACATATAATATATATATATATATATGTATATAGGATAAGTCTGCATTAATTAGGTGGTCCAATTTGGTATGCTTCTAGGCCTATTCATGGACCATGCATAAACTTATTGTATCATATATATTCTAACAAATTGGCAAGTTATATATCTACATGGACCAAAGTGAACCAAATAATCCAGTAATTTTATTTTTATTATTAATGATCTTCCGATAGTGGGTCGACCTATGCTTAAAGTTATGGAATGTAAACTGTCTAATTCGTGGGATGTGGATTTGCTAGTTCGATTGGTGGGGCACGAAAATATGGATGATATTATTGATTCATTTTCTGTTTGAGGCATGACAGTGGTTGTTTTTCTACAAAGTTAGCTTGGGATTGTATTCGTATAAGGGGCTCCACTATGGCTGGGCATGTTTGGATGTGGCATAAAATGATTCCTCTTAAGGTTTCGGTTTCTATGTAGAATGATTGGAATAATGCTTAAAGTGTTGATGATCATCTTCGTCGAATTGGTGTCCCGATTGTTTCTAGGTGTGACTACTGTGATGAGGGTAAATATGAAGATCAAAATCATGTGTTGTTCGGAGGGGACTTTGCTAGTCGGGTGTGGCGCTACTATTCACTCCAAAAAGGTTTACCTCTCGGCG
>QEOT01004119.1:592848-622065 GCA_003123785.1 Pterocarya stenoptera
CCCTGGTACTTCTGCTTCATAGAGTCCCAGATGTGCTTGGCAGTGTCTCTCTTGAGGATCATCTCCACAATGGTTCGATCAATGGCTTGAAACAGATAATTCTTGACCTTCAAATCTCTCAGTTTCTGGTCTGTAATTATTTTTGTTGTGCTTCAGTAAGCTCCACTCCTTCTGTTGCAGCAGGGATTCCAGTCTCTACCAAACTCCAATATTCCTTTGAACGAAGAAAATTTTCCATAAGCATGGACCAATGATTGTAATGGCCATCAAACTTAGGAATTGCAGGTTGAACGAAATTATTTTCAGCTGCCATACTTCGATTCTCTCTCTTCTTAAGGAACTGCAGTTTCTTTTCTCTCACAATCAAGCCCCATGATGGAGCTCTGATACCAGATTGTTATAAACTCTAAGAAAAAGCAATTCAGAGAAAATATCTGAATGAATAAATGTTATTATATTCCAAAACAAGTTGTCGGCTTATATAAGCCTTACAAAGAGATAAGAACGAAAACAAACAACCCACGTTTTACTGATCCTAATAACGTGGTAAATGGCTAAGGAAATGCTCAAACTCTACCTGCATGTCCTAAATAATAGGATTTATTAACTGAAAGAACTTTTGACTAATTCAACTATAACTCTAACAACCCCAACAGATCCAACAGCTTGTGGAATTGCTTCCAAGCTCCATCATCAGGAAATGAAACTACAATATTGTCAGCATCTGGAAGCTGGTGCAGACGCTCCTTTAAAAGAGGAATGCCAGTCTCAAACAATGGCAAAACATGGTCCCCAAAATAAAATCTTTCTTGCAAAGCATGAATATCATAGATCACTAGACTAGCAGGGCCACCTCTTGAAATGGGTATATTTGTCAACATCCTTGACAAGGTAAATGCAGTAGCTACAACCCCTTCATCTTCCATTCGCTCAAAGGAGCCAGTTGGAAAGAAGGGCAACACCAATATGAAGGAAGCAACAAACAGCCGTGGGAGTAAATATACAATGGAGAGCTGCTTAAAGATTACTCTAGTGGAGCTGAAGGATGCAAGAAAAGCAACATGTTGACCTTGCAGATCTTGAGCGTTGTTAATATAAAGGTTTGGAAATCCATCATCAAAATTCCTCCATTTGATGGTTTGAAGAGAGCGAGAATATTTAACAGAACGAATACAATACGGAGTTGGAAGCCATTCGATGAGATCAGTAGTTGAGAGAAAGAACATGGTCTGCTGAGGAAAAAGAAGGAGAGAGAAAGAGGAAGTAAAAAAAGAAAAAAGTGAGACGAAATTGTCAGACGATTGCATGCAATGACTGCAAAAAGAGTTTTCCTTAACCAAAAAGGCAATAAGCAGGGACCCTTGGGCATTAATCTTACTGACTTCCTATTCTGGCACTGACCTAGACCTCATCGTCATTAAATGGTAGCAAATGCCAAAGACCGAACATACGCAACTCATCTCTACGCCACGCGACTTCATCGGGTTTGGTAAGGTTTTAATAAAAGTCGTGCAATGATGATGATCGAACGGATGAGGGATGGCTTCTTTTCTTCTGTACGCCGACACCTTCATTTCTACTCGATTCTCCTGCTTTTCTTTTTTCCTCTCTCCTCACACTTTCTTCTCGACACTTCTTCTCCGCCCTCTCCCTTTCTCGTTTTCTCTCCTCTCCATCGTAGCACTACAGAGTTCTTCTTCTCCATCAGTTCATTTCTTTCATCTATCTCACATCTCTCTCTCTATCTCTGTCTAGTACAAAAGATCTCTCTATCTGTGTAGGGTTTTGAGACATTTTGTATAGTCTGGCGCCATATCACTCGGCCAAGAAAAAACAATTTGTATCTCTCCATTTCTTTAATCTCCCTTTCTCTCTGTATTTGTTTATTCTTTAGGAATTTTTGTTGCGAATCCTCATAAATCTGAAGGTTTCTTTTTCAGATTTGGAGGATTTTTTTAACCTCTAACTCTGTCTTTCTTTGTATTTTCTGATTTTTCACAATGTTCTTTTTCGAAACCCTACGAATTCGAACCTCAATCTTTATTTTTTTTTTTTTTTTGTTCGCTTGATGTGTGTTGATCTGTCCTCTTTTCACAATGTTCTTTTTCGAAACCTTACGAATTTGAACCTCCATCTTTAATGTTTTTTTTTTTTTGGTCGCTTGATGTGTGTTGATCTGTCCTCTTTTCACAATGTTCTTTTTCGAAACCTTACGAATTTGAACCTCCATCTTTAATGTTTTTTTTTTTTTGGTCGCTTGATGTGTGTTGATCTGTCCTCTTTTCACAATGTTCTTTTTCGAAACCTTACGAATTTGAACCTCCATCTTTAATGTTTTTTTTTTTTTGGTCGCTTGATGTGTGTTGATCTGTCCTCTTGGATTCTCTAAAGAATCCATCGCCACTTTTACTTCATACATATGCTACTTGGCATAGATATACTCTGTTTATCCCTCCTGGTTTATTTAATATGTTTGTTTCTGCTCTTCCTTTTTGTTTGTTGGTTTTTTAGAAAAATTTTTAAATAGTGCAATAAATTTTTCTAATGTGCATCTGTACTTAAATTTTTAGGGAAAATGGTGACTGGATCACTATTATTGTGGAGTATGACTGGGAGGCTCAAGTATGTATTCTATGTTTTTCTTCGTCTGTTTTGCCTAAGTAGTTTATCTGAGTCTTTTTTACTCATGATTTTATTGTTTGTTTGGATGAGTTATAGAGATAACCAGACATCAATGTTTTCTAAATTTGTTAATTAAAAATTTAAGCAGAAAATTTTTTCGTTAATAACTAATAGGAATTGCCTGAAACAGTATGATCTTGGTCTTAAGAAATAGGATCTATTTAATCAATAATCACTATAAGTAAACAAGCATGAAACAGAATTCAAAATGAAACATGCAACAAACTGCATTTTTCCAAGTTTTGAATTCAAACTTTTTGAAGTAGGAAAAATAGGTCCTTTAATCCAATTCTTTTAAGTTATAGTCAGATTTTAAGAACCTAGTTTTTGAAATTTTGTCATCAACTTAGTAAGTACACCGGGTAAACAAAAAGTAGCAAATGAAATACACCCCCCCATGACTGTAACATATAATTAATTAACCTAAATAGTGCAGCAAATAGAAAAAGATAGCATACAAACATGACAACACGGTAATATAAATTCAGAAATCAACATCATAATCTGCATTCACTCACAAACATAGAACAAATCAATAGAGCATAGGAAAAATATATATAGGAACTCTTATACACAATGAACATGAATGGAAGAAATATTTTCAGGGAAAAAAATATTTACCTCAGACTGTAGTCAGATGAGACTCAACAGATTTTATGTAGGTCTCCTATGCACCAACTGACTGTTGAT
The DNA here is from genome assembly GCA_003123785.1 of Pterocarya stenoptera. NCBI lineage: Eukaryota > Viridiplantae > Streptophyta > Magnoliopsida > Fagales > Juglandaceae > Pterocarya > Pterocarya stenoptera. The sequence continues at coordinate 596,221 of QEOT01004119.1, forward strand.
AAACAGATAAGGAAAGAAAAAAAATCTCAACAACGAAAAAGACTGATATTGAGGGAAAAAACTATCAGTATAAGTCAGAAAAGAAAAATCTCAACAAATATCAAACATGTCAAATTATGCTAAAAGAACACAAAAGCATATATAAAAAAATAAATCTGAAGATGATAAAGCATATATATAAGAAGCAAAACTTTTATTGAAATATGTTATTCAATGTTTTCTGGGTTATTATAAAACTCGATTTTTTCATTCAACTTTGCTTGATCTAGATTTTACTACATGGGTTATAGTTGATTATATTTTTCTGGATGAGGTATGGTGAAGAGATTTCAAAGATCAATATGTTATTCAATATGTTTTTTTATTGGAATTGATTTATTTGCATGTTTTTCATATATATTGTTGATTCTGTTCAAAGAGAAAACAGTCCTTAAACACAACACCAAAGAAGTCACAAACACAGTATGAAAGTGATTCACATCCATTTGTACTTTACTTTCCCTTTTCTTATATGTGTTTGTGTGTATACATGTATTATTTTCTCATCAACTCTGTTTATCACTCTTGGTTTATTTAATATGTTTGTTTCTGCTCTTCGTAGGATTGACCATAGATATACTCTGTTTTGGTATATTTGCATCAAGCTATGCCCTATATTTTTCATTATTTATAAAATACATAAATATTACATCATTATTTACATCGTTATTTATAAATTTCATTATTTAATCAACATGACCTGAAAACTAATCATTCAAAATAAACCACAGAAAACAATAAGCATTGCAGTAAAAAGGGGGGGGGAACCAGGAAAAACTAAACTTAAAACATCAATAAATGAGAAAAGAAGAAATTGACTAACCCTAGTAATTTTTAATGTGCAGCGTTTGATATTTTCTGAAGATAGTGCTGGACTGAAATAATGAGAATTGAAGAGAAGGGACTGAAGGTGGTACTGGACTAAAATAGTGGGAATTGAAGACAAACTGCTTATCTTGAGCATGAGGCATTTTAATTTCTTACAGATGCATGAATCTGGGTGAAATGAATGAATATGAAGAGTCTTTTGTTAATTTTTTCAATTTTTTTTTTTAAATGCAAATTGCTTTTATAGATAACGTACGGACAATTTGACAAATCAGTCAAATGCATGAATGACTTAATGACAGACTAGTTATCTCGAGCATGAGGCATTTTATTTTTTTACATATGCATAAATCTCAGTGAAAATAATGAATATGAAAAGTTTTTGGTTAATTTTTTTAATTTTTCTTTTAAACTCAAATTGCTTTTATAGATAACGTTTTATACATAACAGACAATTTAACAAAACGTTAATTTTAACGGAAACAATAAAAAACTATTAAACCAACAATTTGTGTGATAGACACCTTTTATATATAAAGATATATATCTTATATATAATAAGCGCCAATAAGCAGGCAGGTGTCGTTCATTTTTTTTCCATTTTTGTCCTCATTTTGTATTTATTTTTCCCCTCTGTCCTTGACTTCTTCTACGTTCTGGTTTTTTCCGGTTGTTAATCTTTTTTATCACCTCTTGCACCGACTGTTGTCATATTCGGATTGACAACAAAAAGAGCGAAAAAGTTTTTTTTTTCTTTTCATAGATGTGAATATTCTTGTTTTTTTTCCTGTGTAGGTGAATGAAAAAATCGCAGTGTTCATCCTTCCAGATTTTAGTAGATCTCATAATTTATGCAAATGTTCAGAGGCTAAAGTATGTGAAATTCGTTTGTAAATTTTGAAATGAGAAATGCTTGGGACCCGAATTTGGGTCCTGAAGATGTGTCCCGAATGGGACTTTTTTTTTTTTTTTTTTTTACTGAGTGATTAAAAAAATGTTTTTAAATGATGTTGTGAATTTTTTATTTTTTTTAAAAGTGTTTATGATGATTAAAAAAATACATAAAAAAATAAAACAAAAATGAAAAAAAAAAATTTAGCCTATTCGGTGGGTTCTCGGGCTACATCTCTCGGGAGATGTAGCAGTGCCCTTTTGAAATCAGCACGGTAAGTTTCTGTTTGTTTTTTTCCTCAGTAAAATATGAAATTTTCTATGCTTTGATGAGATATAATCAACTTGATATGCTTCTGTCTGCTTTTGTTCTCAGTTAAATATGAATTTCTCTATGCTTTCATGAAATATTCCATACACATGCATGTTAAAAAAATTTAGCTTGGATAATTTCAGACCCAATATTTACAATCTAAAATATAATAATGTAAATTCATAACAGAATAGACATATACATGACAACGAAAGTAGAAATTGCAATTAAAAAAATATTAAAAGTAGAAATTATAACGTAAAAAATAGAAATTACAGCTACCAAAAAAAAATTGCATCTAAACAGAGTTGCTAGATATTTTGCACTTTGATACTTTTATACTCAATAAATACATCTAAAAAATATTTAGGTAAATTCATAACAGAATAGACATATGCATGATGAAGAAACAAAATGGAAAGGAGTAGGTAACGACAATTTCATAGGATTGGTTGTACAGTTAGGGTTTTTGGTTCCTCAAAACGTCGACGTTTTGATTTCAGTGTTTTTTCCTAACATATGACCAGGGGGCAAGGTTGAAAATTGTAGAAAAGAAAATAGTTCAGAGAAAAAAAAAAATTGAACATTAGATCTTATTACAAGAATTTTGAAATTTTAACTCCAAATTGATAATAAATTATATTAAAATTATTAATTAATATAAATTTGTAAAAAAATCAATTTAAATAGTACACAACTTTTATTTTCAATCCTACAAATTTTATTCCAAATATATAGTCAATTTTGTTTACATAGTATGAAAATTGTTCATAGAATTTGAATAAAAAAATATTAACAGATTATATTCTAATATGTTAGTATAACTTTATTTAACAAACAATAATATATTATTAAAATGATTATGTTGGAATGCTCCATTATTAAGATGTATGTAGACCAGGAACTAAACCCATACATCTGCTCTAATATCTAGGTTGGAATGCTTGACGATTATAAAAGTCAGTCATATACATCTCAAAGTTGTGACTTGATTCTTATAATTCGTTATATTATAGTTATAAATATTATGCAAATCATTTGTATAATATGTATTGTAAACAAGAAAAAATATCTGAAAATACAAACATAAATATGGTTATCAATATTTTTTACAGCAGATGTGATGTTTTTTATGATCAGAAATAAAATCTTAAAATATAGATGAAACTCTATCCATTAATATTTAAAATTAAGAAATTTTATCAATTTAAATTATCGTTTTGTTGTTCATTATAAATTGAGAAGTAGTAAATTTTTCATTCTTTTTCAATTGGGCACACGTGCAATGCACGTGTCTGCCCTTACTATTATATATATAAACGGTAAGAACTTCTAGATCGAAATTCTGAAAAATAAGGGAACAAAACCATAAATTTCCCGGAACATTTGTACTTTTCTCTTTCTTTTTTTTTAAAATAATTTTTATAAACATTTTTTTAAAAAAAAATTAAAAATTACACAAATGGTCAAAATGAAGAATCAAAATCACAAGACAAAGTAGTATTTTCCTTCTGAAAAATAAGGGAACAAAACCATAAATTTCTCGGTACATTTGTACTTTTCTCTTTCTTTTTCTTTAAAATAATTTTTATAAACATTTTTTTAAAAAAATTTAAAAATTACACGATCAAAATGAGGAATCAAGCACGTGTTTTGCACGTCCTGTCCGCACCTGCTACAGCTTGCAAAGGATGAATATTTACTAAAATAATCTTTCTCCATTCATTTTAAAGTTTCTTCTAATCTCCTAACAAAAGAAATCCTGATTATACTACTTATCTCTTACACACTGATCACATATATAAAAACAAAAATATCAGACTTTATTATATGTTGTGTATCAATCAAAAGTCTGAAACCACTATGATCTTGATTTGAATTATAAATTATCCAACACCCCTTGTAAATGCATAAAGTGGGCTAGGAATAAAGTTGACTTCATGACTTAATGGCACATCATATAACATCATATAACAAAGTACATAAGATTACAAAAAACACCATGCATCAAAAAACAAACAATAAAAAATAAAAAATAAAAACCCAACCTTATACCAGGACACCATCTAAACTCCTGACACTTGTAGAAGCACCAAGTGTGAAACCAAAGAACCCAAAAAGAAATTCACCCTGTGCATTCACCAACAACTGACGAAAGGAAAAAACAAAGAAGAAAGGTAAAGCTGCAACTAGTTTCCCCTTATATACGGCAGCCCACCTTTATCCAGTCTAATAAAGCCTCTCGTCGCCCTGGGCAGATCACAAGCAGAATAAGCTATTATAGTTCTGGCTTTAGCACCAACCTTCGCCAGGCTATCGGTAACAGAATTACACTCTCTGTAAGTGTGCTTACAGGTAAACCGAATCTCATCAAGAGAACTCATAACCTCTTCCCAGAAATCCTCCAAGTACCACAGACCGCATCTCCTTTTACTAATCCACTCCAAAACCAGTTTTGAGTCCATATCAATCTCAATGGCCTCAAATCCCATATTTCGAACAAACCTCAGTCCATGATACAACCCCATTGCCTCTGCATGATTATTCGTACTTTGACCAAGAGGAATAGAGAAACCCAAAAGCATATTTCCTGCATGATCCCTTATAACCATGCTGTTTTGCCGAAGCAAATACCCACATATCGGTACCAACCGCAAGCAAAACTATCAACCCGCCTCTGTTAGAAGAACGCAGTTTATTCAGCCATTATTCATGGCGCATGCATCATCTTCTTTCTGCATGCAGTATTTTGTGTTCATCTGTTGCTTTGTCTCGTCGATCACCTTTGTGGTTGGCGCAGGGAATGAGACTGACAGGTTGGCCTTGCTGGACTTCAAGGCCAAGATAACTCATGACCCACTTGGTTTTCTGAGCTCCTGGAATGATAGCATCCATTTCTGCAGCTGGCAAGGCGTTACATGTGGTCGAAAACATCATGACAGGGTCACAAAATTGGGCGTGCAATCCCAAAATCTGGGGGGCTCCATATCACCACAAGTAGGAAACTTGAGTTTTCTTATGAAACTAATCCTCTCAAACAACAACTTCATTCATATAATCCCTCCAGAACTTGGCCGTCTGCGCAGACTGCAAATCTTGGCATTACACAACAACAGTATTAGTGGCCAAATTCCAAGCAATATATCTGGTTGCACCAATCTCATCCACATCAGCGTTTATTACAAAAAACTATCTGGAGAAATCCCAGCAGAGCTTTCCACCTTGCCCAAGCTCCAAGGATTGTCTCTTTACAATAATAACCTAACAGGAAGTATCCCACCTTCTTTTGGAAACTTATCTTCTCTTAAAGTATTGGATGCTGTTTATAATAACTTGGGGGGGAGTATTCCTGAATCTTTTGGCCAGCTGACGAAACTTATATTTTTTAGTTTGGGTTCAAATAGATTTGCTGGTACAGTTCCGCCATCAATCTTTAATCTCTCTTCAATCACAGTCTTTGATGTAGGAGAAAACAACATACAAGGGAGTCTTCCTTGGGACATGGGCATCACCTTACCCAATCTCCAACTTTTTTACATATCTGGAAATCAGTTTTCTGGATCTATCCCTGTTTCAATAGCTAACGCTTCATATCTATATGGCCTGAATATACAATCCAATAAACTCACTGGAAAAGTTCCCTCTGTAGAAATGCTGTACAGACTTGAGGAGTTTTCCATTCACTCCAATCTCTTTGGACATGGTGGAGGATATAACTTGGGTTTTCTTTGCTCTCTCACTAATGCCACGGATCTCAGGATATTGTCTGCAGATAATAATAACCTTGGCGGTGTGTTGCCTAATTGCATTAGCAACTTCTCGACTACTCTTAGCTTACTGGGTCTAGGAGAAAATAGAATATCTGGAAGCATTCCAAGAGGGTTAGGAAATCTCATCAACTTGGAGACGCTGTGGATTCGCAAGAACACAATCTCAGGTAATATTCCCTCTGAGATCAGCTATCTTGGGAAGCTAAGAATTTTGGATTTATATGCAAACAATCTCTCAGGGAACATTCCACCCTCTCTAGGAAACTTAACACTATTGATAAATTTGTATTTAGGAATGAATAATCTTCATGGTGCAATCCCTCCAAGCCTAGCTAAGTGCCAAAATTTGTTTGAATTGGTTCTTTCTAGGAATAAGCTCAGTGGTGTTATCCCTCCACAAGTCCTGATCTCATTCTCACTAGTTTCTGTGGACTTGTCTGCAAACCAATTTACTGGTATCCTCCCCATGGAAATAGGAAACTCGAAAAATCTAGAAAGTTTAGATATTTCTGAAAATAAGTTATTTGGCGAAATCCCAGCAAGTCTTGGCGGCTGTGTAAAACTAGAAGTTCTTGACATGAGAAAAAACTTCTTCCAAGGACCCATTCCTTCATCATTGGAGTCATTAAGAGGTATTGAACTTTTAGATCTTTCTAACAACAATTTGTCTGGAGAAATTCCAAAGTTTTTGGAACGTCTCAACTTCTTGCAGCAATTGGATCTATCTTACAACCATTTTGAGGGTGAGTTACCAACGAAAGGAGTTTTCAGTAATGCAAGTGCAACTTCAGTTAAGGGAAATGGTGAGCTCTGTGGTGGGATAACAGAGTTTCAGCTTCCTAAATGTAAATTCAAAAAATCCCAGAAGAGGCAGAAGCTGACCCGTACCTTGAAGTTGATCATCTCTCTTCTTGCTGCACTTGTTGGAATCACTTTGGTTTTGTTGTGTCTACTTTTTTCTCTAAGAAAGAAGAGAAAAGAAAACCCTTCAAGAAACTCAGAAAATTCTCTTCTGAATGTTTCTTACCAAAGTCTCCTAAAAGCTACAAACGGGTTCTCCTCGGCTAATTTAATTGGTGTTGGTAGCTTTGGATCTGTGTATAAAGGAATTCTTGATCAGGATTCACGTACAATTGCTGTCAAGGTCCTCAACCTCTTGCGCCATGGAGCTTCTAAGAGTTTCATTGCTGAATGCGAAGCTTTAAGAAATATCAGGCATCGGAATCTTGTAAAAGTACTTTCAGCTTGTTCAAGTGTTAACTTTCAAGGTCATGATTTCAAGGCTTTGGTGTATGAATTCATGGTAAATGGCAATCTAGACGAGTGGTTGCATCCAAATCCAAAAACAAATGATGATGAGGCTCTAGAGAAACCAGAGAGTTTGAGTCTTCTTCAAAGGTTGAATATCGCCATTGATGTTGCTAATGCATTGGAATATCTTCATCATCATTGCGATAAACCGATTGTTCACTGCGATCTCAAGCCAGGAAATGTTCTTCTCGATGAAGAAATGACTGCACATGTTGGTGACTTCGGCTTGGCGAGATTTCTTATTGAGCGCACACAAGATTGTTCAACTGATCAATCAAGCTCCATTGGAGTAAGAGGAACAGTGGGTTATGCTCCTCCAGGTATTTTCTTTTCTCAGATCACATTTTTTCTTTCCATCTCGAGTTTATTACAAATTCCAAGATTATGTACTTACTTTCATTTTCCTTTCAAACAAACATGTTGATCTGTGTGAATATACAGAGTATGGTATGGGAAACGAGGTATCAACATATGGCGATGTATACAGTTATGGCATACTCTTGTTGGAGATGTTCACTGGGAAAAAGCCGACTGATGACATGTTCAAGGACAGCTTTATGCTACATGAATTTGTCAAAGCAGCTTTGCCTGAACGACTGGTTGATGTTATTGATCCTGTTCTTCTTTGGGAAAGAGAAGATCGGCATGGAGAGACAAGAACGAACGAGACTCCCAATTATATTCAGAGTCAAATTAAAATTAGTTCCAAAATCAGAGAATGCTTGAGTTTGATACTTGGAATCGGAGTTGCTTGTTCCATGGAATTTCCAAGGGAAAGGATGAACATCAAGGATGTCTTGAAAGAGTTGCATTCGATTCGAGAAAAAACTTCTTGGAATTAGTATGCACAGAGAAGGAACTAAAGGGTGGATTGATTAGCAGTATTACATTTTGCTTAGGGGAAATAAGAAGCGATTTTACATTTTTGTTGTCACATAATATCTTCTTCTTTTTTATAAGTAGTTCAATTTCGTTAGAAAGAAAGGTAGGGATGCAATCCTTGAATTTAAGACGAAAACATATCCATCGCTTAGTTTGAGTCTTAAATTTACCAAAAAGCAAATAATGATTTGTATAAATCTCAAATATACAAATCTCAAGAAGGTTTTTTGTAAACAAAATGGACCCCACCCATGAGATCCATCTTTTTACAAAGACGTGCACGAAATTTATACACCTAAAACTTCTGCTTAACATTACTTTTAAAAAAATGGCCAATTTGGAAATTAATACCTCTTGACTTAAAAGAATTACAACAAATGATAATCTCTTAAAATTTGTAAATATAATAAATTATATGGGATTTATAGAGAAAAATTCATCTACCTCTCTTATTCAAAATTGTCAAAATAATAATAGTTTAAAAAATTAAGATTTCTTACAATATTGGGCTATCATGACAATTTTAGAGAGGGAGCTTGTAGGGTCTATGTAATCAAAATACTCTTCTACAAATTCTATGTTGAATTGAAATATATCCTTACCTACTATATATAACGATAGGGTCAAAGTGTCCCTATATAGCTGCTACAGTTCTTAATTTGGGTTAAAATGTGTCTATTACATATCTGAATGGATTAAAACACTCTTTCAAATTAGACAAAAATACTTTCGATCCAAATCAAATCAGTCAATTGAAATCCAACCAGAAATCTCCACAACTATATATAACATTTCCATCTCAGATTTCAAGCAATCATAAACCAGACACAAATTTACAGTGAAAGGTTCAGACTATTTTATCTTTGTTAAAATATAAAATAAATAATAAAATCTACCTCTTTTTATCACTTTAAGTTTTTGGAATAAGTGATGTTTTTACATGGTATAAGAGTAGAGGTCATGAGTTCAAGCCCTGACTCTACATTCTACCTCATTTAATTAAATATTTCACTTGTTGGGCCACACACTGAGGGGAATGTTAAAATATAAAATAAATAATAAAATCTATCTCTTCTCACCAGCTTAAACTTTTAGAACAAGTGGTATTTTCACAATCTTATGGTAAGACAATTATGCTTTAGTGGTTATTAGTCTATCATATTTGATCCTTTATCCTGATCAAGTAGAACGCCGCGTGCATGCCTTGCACACATATATACCCTTTATATACAGGAAAAATATTGATAGAAATCACTGTTTGCAGTATCCATTTTGCACACACTATGTGACTTCATCCAGACCGTCTATTTCTTAAAGTGAGAAAAAAATGAAAGGATGAGAAGAAGCCACATAGTGAGTGCAAAGTGTGCACTCACACTAGTGACTTCTCTCTAGCATTGCTCTTATATATAAGAATAAAGTTTTACGTTACCCACTTCTTGTGTAGGTGTGACATTACAGTATAAAAAATCATTACTTTTTAATAGAGACAGATGTGAGTGGGTTTCATGTCAATGTATATCCTGATGTTTTTACTAATTTGTTTGATCATATATATATATACACGTTTATGAATAATTTTTTCCAGAAATAAATTATATATTGGTTGGTATTTTTTCAAGGGATCGATATACGGCCAAAGCTAAAAGGTACGTTAGGGAACTCCGAAGTTGCGTAGAAAATTACCAGCATGGTAAAGAAGTTAACCTTTGTTTGCACCGAAAGTGATGGTCTGACTTTCTTGATTTTGTCTACTTTTTCCTCTAATATAACTCTTTTAAGTTCTCTAACAGCAACTGCATCCATAAGATCAGTACTACAGTTTTGCTAAATATGATGGAAGGAGATCTCGGTCTTCAAAAGATGATGATGAAGACCTTTCCTTCTGTAACACTCAGTCCCAGCCAAGTCTATTTTAAAAAATAATAAAATAAAATAAAATAAATTGGGTTTATAAGTATAAAAAGCCCACTTGAGATTAATGAGTATTTTTTTTTTATGGACTACAAGCCTAGATCTTTTTTTATTTCTATTTTGGCGAAATATGATTTTTCTATAGGTTTGAAAATTTAGGTTTAAAATCTTTTAATGAGCCAAGTGGATTTTCACCCGAAAAATTCATAGGAAAATGTAAATTTTTTTTAGATTGAGTCGGGGCCCAAAACTTAGGGAAGAAGCCTATGCATTTATCCCATTCAAGATCCAAGACGTGGGCCAAATTTTTTTAGGCTAAAGAGCCCAAGCCATGGGAACCAAAGACCGGACTCCATGCCATACACGTTTCTCCCTTTCCTTTCCCTAGGGTTTTACCATCACTCACTTATATATATACAACNTTATTGAAATCTAATTTTATATATAGTTATATTTTTATGATTTTTAGTTTTTATTTTATTTTATATAAATGTGTAACACAATAGAAAAGTTGGCCCCCTTCTAAGGTTGAGTTTAGATGTACAGTTCAAATGAGATAAGATGAATTGTTTTGAATAGTAGTAGAATAAAATATTGTTAGAATATATTTTTTAGTATTATTTTTATTTTGAGATTTAAAAAAATTGAATTGTTTATTATATTTTTGTATGTGAATTTGAAAAAGTTGTAATGATTGAGATGAAATAAGAGTATTGTGTAAGCAAACAGAGTGTAATTTCTTGGTTCTAGGGCTGTACAGAAACCAGCGCCATCGACGCGAACCGATCAGCCGCCTCAGGAATCGATGGAGAATCGGTCGGCGTGCGGTGGCAATTTGAAGAAATCGATGTTTAGCGGTTCAGTCTTGGTTTAAAGCTGGACCGGACCGCTGAACCGACCAATATAATAAAACTTTTTTTTTTTAATATGTCCTTATCAAAACGACACCATTCCACTTAAATTTAAGTGGAACGGCGTCATTTTAGCTAATAAGTCTTACAACAGATAATAGAAACGACATCATTTGGCATTAAAGCAAACAGCGTCGTTTTATTAAGGACGAAAGAAAAAAAAATAAGTTTGAAACGACGCCGTTCCAGTTAACAGCGTCATTTTGATATTAGTCTTCTTCTTCCCGAATCTCATTTTACTCTGCAACTCTCTCTCTCCCCTCTGTAACTCTCTCTCTCTCAGTCTCTCTCAGTAGAAAATCACCGCTAGGAGAACCAACGCTGACCGGGAATCTCCAGAGAACCACCTCGATCGGTTTCCTCCTCCCCATCGACCGATTACGATCGATGTGTCCCTCGTTTTTCCAAACGTCGGTCGGCGTCGGTTTTGCTCAAAAACCGCGCCCACGACGTCGGTTTTCACCCTACCTGGTTCGCTACTATATATATACATATATTATTTCATGCAAAGAGAAAACTACCCAACCACAATCACCATCATCAACCTGTTTTCCCTCAACCTCCATGCACAAAGCCGCCAACCTCGTTACAGTGAACCCATAACCCGGCGAGGCATCTATACAAATCGAGAGGAAGAAACCAACTCCCGTGGCCTCTCTGCACTCGATCACACACTGCGCAGTAGTGCAATGCAAAATTGGAAGCAACGTTGCCGTAGGAACCTCTCACAGCCACGAAAAACGTGGAAACCACCTTGATAGCCCACTGCTCCGCCACCGTTAGCACCATCCCAGCCCAGTTTTCAACCACTCAAAAAGAGGCACAAACCTACTTGCACCACCACCGCCCAGGCTTTTTCAAACCACCAAACAACCTTCTTGGTCCTCCCTTCGCTGCCCAACTAGCCTCTATTTTCAACAACGGTAACAGAGTAAGTAAGTCCCTGTTTTAAACAAGAGAAACAGAGCAACTTTGGGCACCACCGTAGACCCACGTTCCCTCCTTTGTCAGGCTTTGTTCCTCGCTGAAAACGGCTACATCACACGGCCGCGAGTGTCGTAATACCCCCTGAAGCCATGCACGTATTTTATGATGTATCTCTCGTATGTTTGTATTGATTAATGTATGTCTTGTGATTACTTGCTGAGATTTCTCAAAATCTCACTGTAGTAGTTTACACTACCATTCCCCAAACCGAAATGGTAGAAGTTGTTACATGATTAGAGGACGACGCCCATGCTCAAGAGGAAGAGAGAGGCACCTTTTGTGGAGTTTCGTGGTACTTGGCTCCATATGGGATCTTAACTTTGAAGGGAAAAAAAATAGCCTTTTGATTAGAAGAAAAAAAAATATGGAACTTATGGCTTTTAGGCCTCAACTTTTGAAGATACTTTATATTTTGATATGGTCCCATATGTTTTGGGAAGACAAACTTTAATACTTGATACATTGGGATATTTTGTCTTTTGCTATATTTCTATAGATATGGATAAAGTGTTAATGCTTTAGTAGTTGGTACCATGTACTTTGCAATTACTATTTGTATATTGCTTAGAATTTTCGACCCTTTATTTATTTTCTGTTGTAACGTTATATTGCATACTGCTAGTGTACTTAGGTGCATAGCATATTATCTATCATGTACGAGGGGTACGTAAGTCCCTCTCGCTTTCTCTTACTCTCCGTCTCTCTCACAGTGCTCTCTCTCACATCTCATTCTTCTCTCATCACTCTCTTTCTCTCAGTGCCCTTCCACATCGTCGACCACAGTGACCTGCCGCCGCCCCCAGCCGTGCCACTGTAGACTTCCACCCAAGCCACCGCTGCACATAGCTTTCGATATGCATGGCCCCTGTTACGTAATATTAGATCCTAGTTTATTTTCTCAAAGACCCATGCAGGTTATGAATTTCTTTCCCAAAATGCCCTTCAATGAGTATATATGGATCATGTTTTTATCATCTGCTATGCGTAGGATTTTATTTGTAGTATAAGAATTTATATTTACGGATTGAAGTTAAATTACTAAATATATGAGTTTTAAATATGATTAAGTTAATTTTTAAAATAAATCTAAGTTGTAGTTGTTTAATTTTAAAATATTTTGGTATAAATATATTAGCTAGTATTAAATTTTTATAATTTGATTTCATTAGTAAATAAGTTAGGTTTAGTGTTTTAGTCGGACTGATTAATTGGACATTGATGAATTGAGAAATGTGACGATATTTTAGGATTACGTGAATTTAGGTTTTGAGGAATGAAAATAGATTATTTTAGCATCTTAGGCTTAAATATTGAAATATGTGTTCGATTGGAAATTTATGAAAATTACGTTATTATGTTATAGGTGGCGATTAATATTTGTTCGGCATTTTGAAGAAATTTCTTAAAAGTTAAGAAGTCCAGGTAAACGGGATTCATATGCTAGACTTTGCATAAAATTAAATAAAACGAGGTTGATTTTAAAAATACGCATGTTTGTTTTGAAAATAAATTTGAAAATAACCTCAGATATGTGTTCTACATATGCATAAAAGTTGTATAAAGAGAAAGAATTTTCTGTCATATTTGGCGTAGACATGAGCTAATTTTGTGCATTCTGTTTCTGATCTGGAAAAGAGCGAATTTGAGTTTTTTTCTAAAAGTTGTGATGAAATAAAGATGTTCTGATGCATGAGATCTAAAAGTTTTGTTGTGAAAAAATAAAGATGTTTTAATTCTATTTATTTCGAACATATGAAATTATCTGAAGTTGTTAAGTATTTGATTTTTGATATGATGTGGCATCTGAAAACTTTTGCATGAGATTCTGATTCTGTATTCTAATTAAAGTCTGATTTTGATGGTTCTATTCTGTTCTAATAAGGCCCAACCACCGGTTACAATAGTGGATACAACCCAGCCACAGGTAATAATAGTGGCATACAGCCTAACCACAGATGATAATAGTGGATACGGCCCAGCCACTGATAATAATAGTGGCATACGGCCCAACCACAGGTGATAATAATGGATACGGCCTAACCACGGGTGATAATAGTGGATACGACTCAACCACGGGTTATAATAGTGGATACGGCCCTTCTACAGGTTATAATTGTGATTTATAACCCTACTATAGGGGTTAAACATGGTATACGGCTTAACCACGGGTTATAATAGTGGATACGGCCCTTCCACTAGTTATAATTGTAGTTTATAACCCTATCACAAGAGTTAAATATGGTATATGTCCCGATATGATGCTCTGATATGATAAAGATAAGGTCTTAGATTTTGATATGCCAAAAGATTTTTGAATAAGAATGTATTTCTGAAAGTTTCGCTCTGATATTTTTGTAACATGTTTTGATATTTGCATTCTGAAAGTAAATGTTTCTATTTTTGCATTCTGATAGTAAATATTTTGTTCCGCATTCTGAATTTTGAAAACGCTCATGTTTACACACTGGTATATGTTCTCTACTTACCGAGTTGTTGATAACTCACCTATTATCTTCACAATATTTTTCAGATAATTTTGATGTCTCAGTTGAAAGTCAAGAGTAAGGTTTGATGATCATAGAGGAATAATTGCCAGAGGGTACAAGTTTATTGGAGAGTCTTATTTAGTAAATTATTTTATTGAGGTATTTATTTGGTGTCCTGGTAGAGGAACATATATTTTTTTGGTTTGAATAAATGGATTTGTACCTTTTGAAAATATTGGAGTATATAAATATGTTATGGAAGATGGAGTTAGGTTACAAGAGATAACTCTCCGGACCTCTGGGAACGAGGCGTTACACCTTCAAAAGCTCTGGTTTTCATAATCAATTTGGTCTTCCTTGCTTTATTTCTACTAGTTTATGCAACTATTTTTTTGGGCAATCTTTTTCTGTTTATTCCGAGGATGCAGCAATATCACAAGGTAAGGTAAGCTGGCACATGCCATTTTCCTTGCCCATAACCCCCCAAACTTTCTTCTTCTTCTTCTCACTTTTTTAGGTTCTTTGCATGACCCATGATTCTGAATTTTGAGTTTTGCAGGTGGGAAAAGGTCTCGAGTTGAAAGTGGTTCTGCAGGAGACCAAACCCAATTCACCAAAGACAAAAGGAAACTTGAGCAAGATAGAAATGCCAAGCTTCATGATGGAAATGAATGGAGGAATGAAGATTGGGATGATGAATATGTAGGACTTGGATGTGAGTGAATTTTTTGCGATCAATTTATTGCAACCAAAAGACTATTCGCAACTAATTTTGGTTGCGAATGGTCTTTTGGTTACAATAAATTGGTTGCAAAAGCCAATTTTTATTGTAGTAATTTTATAATTTAATATACCATATCAAGTCACGTCAGTTTGTGAGTTTATTTTTGTGAAATTTTTTTATGACTAAAACATTTCTCATACCTATATATATATATGACATGTATATAATATGTATGTAAACATGCATGCATGCTTAAAATTAAATCACATGACCATCCATTAATATGGTTATAAATGGTATAACCATGCATATATGCATTAGTTTCAATGAAAGAAATGAATTAATTAACTTAGCAGTAGTTGATACGTTCACAAATCTCGCTGCTAACACTAACTCGGCACTAGTCCGTTCGTAATCATTCATGCTAGCTAGCTGCCAAACACTGTCATGATCATCTCTATTTGCAACGTCTAGCTTGTCATCATCATTACTTACAGATTGGTCTTGAATCTTGATCTTAATTTGACATATAGGAAAATAGCTAGGATTAAATACTATATTATATGGAGATGAGGATAATTATTATATATATTGAAAAATAAATAATGAACTATTCATGCTTCTTCTACCATATTTAAACGTTAACCCTAATCGGGGTTTCCAAATCAAAAGGTTTTTAGGTTATAACCAAGAATTAGCTAGGACACCAAACTGGCTTCAAGTTCTATAGGCTAAGTTGTTCCCCATTTTTTTATTTTAAAAAGAAAAAAAAATCTATTTACAAGCTTTGTATTGCACATCAAGCACAACATAGATACATGGGCTTCAAGTTCTATATATAGGCTAAGTTGTTCCCCATTTTTTTATTTTAAAAAGAAAAAAAAAATCTATTTGCAAGCTTTGTATTGCACATCAAGCACAACATAGATACATGTATCTATGTATATTAGTTAATATAAATAAATAGTTGTCTGTTGACTTTTTTTTTTTTAAGTACTACAGTCATAAAGACGATTCAAAAAAATAAATATACAAATTAACTAACGCGTCTTTATGTAATTTGTTAGATCTAATTTACAATAAAAATAATTTTACAATCTGACGTATCACATCAAGCCACGCTAATTTATGAATTTACTTTTATGAAATTCTTTTTGTAAATAAAGTATTTTTCTTTTTTAATTACAATAGTGTTTACGTACCAATTTATAAATAATTGAATTAATTGAAAAATGGTTAACATCTCTATGACATTTCCCTCCCTCACCGCCATGCAAGTTGAACGAAAGGTGATTATACAAGAATTACTAGTCATACTTGTACTTTTTATAATCTAACGCATCATATTCAATTATGTTAATTTATAAATTTTTTTTATAAAATTATTTTATAATTAAGTGATGCGTTTACACGCCAATTTAAAAGTAACATAATTATTTGACAAAGAAAAGTTATCTGACAAAAATAAATTCTTTTCATCAACCACTATTCATCATCTCACATCCTATGAAAAATACATATACACCATATGAAAAAATTATAGGCCGAGTGTGTGATGTGAACAATTGTTGACTTGTAGCAAAACTCTTTGACAAATGGGTAACATCTTTCTGACCATTCTCCCCCCGCTATGCAAGTTGAAATACCAAGGTGATGATTCGCAAGCATTTACTTGTATTTGCTCAGAATTTATAAATACATCTTAATTTGAATTCCAATCTATATATATATAATGTAATTTTTTATTCAGATCATGTTTAGGTGTATTCCACTAACACTCCTCCGCCCGTTGAAAATGAATGGAGAATTAACATTTAAACGCGGATTCGCCGACGTTCTTATTGAGTATCTGTTACTCCACGCCAAGACGGACAGTAGTAGTTTTTAATTTATAGGAAATCTCCTCGATCTTGTTTGGATGCTTGCACATATTAAACTTGGGTTAAGTGCCCAAGCAAGCAATTGCCAATATTGACAATTAGACAGAATTTCCATTTCCAAGAAATTGCAATGCCATTTCTTGTTTAATTTGGTATGTACGTAGTAGATGCGACAATGATCAACAAGGCTGCCTTGAAGATATTATATATATGAAACTACAAGTGATATTTGAGGACATTTCCAACAATGATACTATACTCATATCATCTCATCATTATAACTTTTCTAAATTTTTACACAAAATAAAATAAAAATTAGATTTTTTTTCAAATCCCAATATAAAAATAATATTAAAAAAAATATTCTAACATTATTTTATTCAATTTTTAACTTTAACTTTAATTTATCTCATCTGATCATCTGTAAAAACAAACGAGGCTGACACAAATTCTCTCATCTCATCTCACAATTTATTATAATTTCATTTTTAAGCATCACTCAGACACATGAAAATACTTTTTAATTTCAAATTTTGAACTTTTTCATCTAATCATAATAATTTTTTCAAATTTTTAAACAAAATATAAAAAACAATACAACTCTTTCAAACTTTAAAATAAAAACTATATTAAAAGATTATATTCATATAATATTTTAATTTTCTAAAAATTTTATTCAATTTTTTTCCTCTCATTTTCCAAAACCTATTAAAATATCTTAATAAATTCAAATAATTTTACTACTATATATTCACAGATTTCTCATTTAATCTCATTTTTCAAACATCTCCTAAATAGAGGACATCACCTCAGGTCCTCATGTTCTTATAATTAATTTGCCCCTATATATGGACCATATATATTTTGAGGAATACATTATTAGCTCCAATTGTATAAGTTATCCACGTATCATGTATTGACTTGAGGTCTCCTCCACTTTGTTGGTGCTCCTACGTACAATGCATCCACCTTTCTGTAGTTAGAATTAATATTTGGAGTTAAATATTGTATCATTTTATTAGGAACGACTAATTAGTCTTTGCCTCAATTATAGATTCAAGGGGGTAATGTTTCTATATGATTCTTTTTCTACATGATAAGTGAATATACTAATATTATTGATTCTAGTAAATGGTATTGTGAATAAATGGGGCTGAATAAGACGGATTTAAACCATTAAAAGGACCTAGAGTACATAAAATTAATAGAAATAAACACATAAAAAAAAAAGTTACAATATTTATGAAACATTTATTGTTGTCCGAAAAATTAACTCGAGATAATATAATGAGTAATGTTGGATATATACAGTCATGGGTTGTGTAAGCACATAGTTACTCTTTCTTTTAAAAAAAAATACGCGATGCTTGCTCATTCTATGATTATAAATATCATTTCTCTTTTATCATATTTTGAGAAAAATCATGAATAGTTTCATGTGGATTTTAAGTTTTCCATATTGACTGGAGATCTCCTCCATTAATTTGCTGGTGCGCTCCTACGATCTTGTACGTAGTCAGAAGTAATATTTGGAGTTCAATTATATATGTAGCCATTATTATTGGGAACGATTTAGTTGTCTGGCCTAAATTATTCGAGCTAGGGACTGTTTCTGCATGATTATTCTGTTTTGTGATCTGATCCATCAATCAATCTAACTTGTAAGGTGTTGGAAAATTATAAGAAAATATATGATATATTTTATCATATATAGAAACACTGTGAATGAAAAATTATTGATTCAATTGTAACGATTTCTTTATAACATATTTTGTCTCCTTCTTTGTGCTATATGGTATTGACATTTAGCATTTTTATATAAGAAAACCCTAAACCGCCTCATTATTCTATATTACTACTTTCTTTCTTCTTTGTTTTTTTTAAACTGAAGATAGATGTTATATTACTTCAAATGATCATTGAAAACTACATAGTTTATCCTACATCAATGCATTGCAGATTACAAAAGGACCCCCTTCGATCCATACCCATTCTTCCCCAAGAATTAAAGCATGTTTTGCCAATAAATGAGCAACAGAGTTTCCTTTTCTAGGAACATAGCAGACAGTCCAGCCTGCCCTGTGATGTAGAATCTGCTTGATATCCTCAATGATGTGCCCCATCCACAACTGGTCTTCATCTACCTTATTGATTTTGTTAATAACAGCAACTGCATCCCCTTCAAATATTAGCTTGGAATACAAAATAGCTAGAAACTTCATCACATATCTCAATAGCTCTCCACAAAGCTAAACTCTCAGCAAATGCGGGGTCATTAACATTTTGTTTTACATCACAAACAGAAGCTAGAACCTCCCCCTCCTCATCTCTAAACACAATTCTCATCCCCATTCTCTTATTCTACATATCAATAGCCGCATCTCAATTGGGCTTAACCATGTTTGCTCTAGGTTTTCCCATTTCTTCTGCACTCTATTCAGGCCATCACCTTCTCTGCATGCCGAGGAGCCTAGTTGTGCTGTTTTATAATCCTCCAATCCCTCACTAGCCATCATAATGACTTGTTTGGGATTGCATAACTTATTTTCAAAAATAAACTTGTTCCTCCTTAACCAAATTCTACGCATAATCACTGCCATCCACTCTAATTCCTCTTTTTTTAACCCATTAGTCATTTTAATCCAGAGGGCCATAAAGTCCCCTTCATCAATAGCCCATTTCTTCACAGGACTGTCATTCTCAGCCCAGATATCTGCAGCAGAGGGACAACTCTAGAGTATATGAACCACAGATTTCTCACTTAAGCCACATATAGGACACAAAGGACCATCACCTATCTTCTTCTTGAAAAGATTACTTTTAGTAGGCAAACTATTATTGACAGCTTTCTAGAGAAATATTTTAACCACTGCAGGCACCTCCAAACCCCACAATTGCTTCCACAGACCATCATTATTATCAGCTTTTGAAGCTTCCCCTTGTAATCTTCTTTTTAAACTCATACCAAGGTGGTATGCACTCCTCACTGTAAACACCCCATCCTTTGTAAAGCCCCAAATCTGTTTATTACATGTGCCCAGCCTACTCAGTGGTATTTTGAGAATAACATTTGCCTCTTCCTTTGAAAATAAGTTTCTGATCAAAGCCTCATTCTAGGTCTTCATGGTAGGGTCTGTCAGCTTGCACACCTTCTCTTCTTTCCAGTGACTCGGCATTGAGGATTGCACACAGTTGGTAACATGAGTAGGGAGCCATGTCTCCCTCCAAATTTTGATATTATCCCCATTACCTACTCTCCAGTGCAAACCTTCCTTTAGTAAAGACCTTGCAGACAGAACACTTTTCCATATAAAAGAAGGATTGCGACCAATTTTGGCATTTATGAAATTAGAGTTTCTGAAATATTTTTCCTTATAGATTCTAGCTACCAATGATGATGGATTTTTAAAGATACGCCATCCTTGTTTAGCAAGCATAGCAACATTAAAAGTTTCAATGTCCCTAAAGCCCATCCCCCATCTAGCTTTCTGCATCCCCATTCTCTCCCAGCTCCACCAATGCACTTTCCTTCCATTATCTCTACAGCCCCACCAAAATCTAGCATACAATGAATTAAGCTCCTTACATAGAGAAATAGGCAATCTGAAAACCCCTAATGTGTAAGAAGGGATAGCCTGCAAAACTGCTTTGATGAGAGTCTCCTTCCCAGCTTAAGCTGTTTTTCCAACTTTAATCTTCTTCCATACCTTCTCCTTAACACCTCTAAAAGTATTATACTTCGACTTGCCCACCATGGTTGGTAGTCCCAAATACTTTTCATAGTTACCACTAACCACACCAGCTGCTGGATATATAATGTTGCTTTTTTCTGCTGCATTAGTATTTGTGCTAAAGAACAAGGAAGATTTTTCCTTATTTAGAACCTGACCTGAAGCCACCTCATATCTTTTTAATAGAAGGCACCATTGTCTCCATTCCTCTCTAACCATCGACAACCCTTTTATAACTCATCTTTGGTCAGCAGCATTCAGTAATGAGCTAAGGCATTCAGCATAGAGGATGAAGAGGTAGGGAGAGATTGGGTCTCCCTGCCTTAAGGCCCTAGTACGTGTCACCTTCCTCCCTGGTTTTCCATTCAAGAGCACTGAATATTGCACAGAACTCACACAGCTTATAACAAGCTTGATCCACCACTGCTTAAAGCCCAATTTCCTTAGGACAGCTTCAAGAAACTTCCACTCAATCCTATCATAAGCCTTCGACATATCCAACTTCAATGCCATGCTCCCTTGCTTACCTTTTAACCTTGTTTTCATCGTATGAAGAACTTCATAGGCTATCATTACATTATCATAGATAAGTCTTCCCGGGAGGAAAGCACTTTGGTTAGGAGAAATTACAAAAGGAAGTACAAACTTTAACCTATTTGCAATAACCTTTGAGCACAATTTATACATCACATTACAAAGGCTAATAGGTCTAAATTCACTAACCAAAATAGGCTTATTAACCTTAGGAATTAGAGCAATGTAAGTATAGCTTAAAGATTGAGGGATAGTACCACCATTTAAGCACTCCAAAACTGCTGCAGCAACCTTATCACCCACAATGCTCCAATGCTGTTGGAAGAAACTTGCTCCATAGCCATCGGGTCTAGGGGACTTTAGAGGCCCCATCAACTTTAAAGCCTCTTCCACCTCAATTCTTGTATAAGGTTTGCATAAGAGCTCATTCATCTTTATCGAGACTTTCGATGTCATGTTTTGAACACACTCATCAATATCTTCTTCAGATGGGCTAGAGGTTGTGAAAAAGGTCTTGAAATAATTATTGAAAGCCATTTCAACAGTGACAGGTTCATTTGCAAACCTACCATGACTATCTTTGATCTGTGTAATCCTATTTTTCCTTCTCCTTTGATTAGCACATGCATGGAAGAATTTGGTATTTCTGTCACCTAACTTATACCAATTCTTTTTTTGCCCTTTGCCTTCATTTAAGGTCTTCTTGATCCAGCAATAACCCCACCTCTTCTTGTACTTTTTCAATCTCTATAATATTCTCTTTACCTTCCTCAACTTGCAAATTCCTTAAGATCTCAGTCTTCCTCTTTATCTCACTGCCTTTGTTGGATTCTTTTTTAAAGCTCCACTTGCTCAGAGCAGCACTATAGTTGGAAGCAAATTTTGGGCCTTAGAAATTGAAGTCCACCATACCTGTCATACCCCCACTCAGCCTCAATCACTCTACTACACTCCTCTTCCAGTGCCTAGGCAGCTTCATACTTGAAGAACTTTTTCTCTTTTTTTTCTCTTCTTAATCTATCAAAGCATAGTATGATTGGTCTATGATCAGAGCACCTCGAGGGCAAGACCTCTAGTTGATTTTCTGAATATAATTCCAACCATCTAGCATTAACCACAGCCCTATCCAGACGTTCCTTAGTGAAAGTGTCATCAGTATGCTTATTGCTCCATGTGAATTTATCTCCACACCATCCCAAATCATACAACTCACTCACCTCCAAGGCTTCTCTAAATTGTGCCATCTGTTTCTCCTCCCGCTGCCTACCACCAACCTTTTCATCATGTGTGGATATTTCATTGAAGTCACCTGCAACACACCAACCTATTCCATTAACAAGTTTGAAAGAGGCAAGCATATTTCACACCTCTTTCCTTTTCTGCACCTCTGGATGGCCATAGAACCCAGTGAGCAGCTATCTCTCCTTGGTTGTATCATCAGTAATCCAACAATTAACATGTCTCTGAGAATAGTTATGAATCTCAGCCACCATCTCATTACTCCAAAACAACATTAATTCGGTACGTGCGTAGTAGATGGGACAATGATCAACAAGGCTGCCTGGAAGATATTATACGCAACTACAAGTGATATTTGAGTACATTTGCAACAGTAGTACTATTCTAATCTCATTTCATCTCATCTAATCCTTACAATTTTTTTAAATTTTCACACAAAAATAAAATAAAAATTCGATTTTTTCAAATCTTAAAATAAAAATAATATTAAAAAATATATATTCTAGCAATATTTTATTTAACTTTTAACTTTAATTTCAATTCAATCCATCTCATCTCATCTCATCTACAAAAACAAATGAGGCTGACACAAATTCTCTCATCTCATCTCATGATTTATTATAATTTCATTTTTAAGCATCGAATCACTCAGACACATGAAAACACTTTTTGATTTCAAATTTTTAACTTTTTCATCTAATCATGATAATTTTTTCAAATTTTTAAACAAAAAATAAAAAGGAATACAACTTTTTCAAACTTTAAAATAAAACTTATATTAAAAGATTATATTCTTATAATATTTTAATTTTATAAAATTTTTATTCAATTTTTTCTCTCTCATTTTCCAAAACCTATTAAAATATCTTAATAAATTCAAATAATTTTACTACTATATATTCACAGATTTCTCAAACATCACCTAACTAGAAGACATCACCTCAGGTCCTCAGGTTCTTATATTTAATTAGCCCCTATATATGGACCATATATATTTTGAGGAATATATTATTAGCTCCAATTGTATAAGTTTTCCACGTACGTATCATGTATTGACTTGAGCTCTCCTCCACTTTGTTGGTGCTCCTACAATGCATCCACCTTCCTGTTGTTAATTAGAAGTAATATTTGGAGTTAAATATTGTATCATTTTATTAGGAACGACTAAATATTAGTCTTTGCCTCAATTATACATTCAAGGGGGTACTGTTTCTTCATGATTCTTTTTCTACACGATAAGTGAATATACTAATTATTCAATTGTGACGATTTCTTTATAACATATTTTGTCTCCTTTCTTTGTGCTAGTATTGACATTTAGCATTTTTCTATAATAAAACCCTAAACCGCCTCGTTATTCTATCTTATCACTTTCTAAAATAACTTAAAATACTGTTTTATGAGAATTTCGAGATAGAGAGGAATCGTTGAAGAGTGGCTGTCGTTCTTTTCGAGTGTAGAATAAAGTTGGCCATTCATATTCAAAACTTATGGGCGTAAACCCCACATGATGTGCATATTAAATTCCCTTCTTGAATATGGAGTTTGTAACTCCTATATGTAATAATGCACATCAACAGTTAGAAAACGGTTAGTTTTTTTATTTAACTTTGGAACTCTGTAACTCTTATAGACAAGACTTAGGCCTTGTTTAGACAGTCATACGAAATGAAATGATTTTAAATGAAGTTTAAAAATTGAATAAAATATTATTAGAATATTATTTTTTAATATTATTATTATTTTAAATTTTGAAAATTTTGAATTATTTATTATATTTTGTATGTGAATTTAAAAAAATTATAATGATGAGACAAAACTATTTATGTATTCAAACGGGACCTTAATATTTCAAAAATAACTTCGGATCTCGATCGGCTAGTGATGCTGGCGGTCGGCATGCTAGGCAGCTTTTGAAGCCCTCTTCTCCTTCACTTCAAGACAGTTCTATGGTAAGAAGGATTCAATATAAACATCTCGTCTATTTTACAATTACTCAACATGGGATTCACATTGCTCCTACACTTCAAAATCTCCATGATTTTGGATTACCATATATATAATTGATCGACTCTCTATCAATGGACAAGATTTTATTTAAACATATCAGAAAAATGGAATACTGCATTATTATTACATGATTATTATTTAAAATACCCAAAATAATTTTATTATTTTAACAAAGTCTAATTAACATGATGAGGTGATGAATGTTGACAGAATTGCAAGGATCAATATCCCTTAATTTTGACAGGCAATTGTTGCTCATCATGATCATGTGTTAGCTAAGCCAATATATTGAGACACATGGGGTATTATCTATTTAATTAATGTCATTTTATTCATCATCAATCTGCATGATGCATTTGATGAAATTATTGACTGCAAAAATATCTCACAATTTTGTACGCATTTTGACTGAGGCCGGACAATAATGCAGTAAGTAGAAGTACCTATTATATAGGAATGAGGTATCTACAACTTCATGCATAAATTTGAGAGTTTTAAGTAGAAGGGATCGAGATAAACACATATGGCCCTTGTGCACTCTACTGATACGATTGGTCAAAGTAGTTATTTTATATTAAAACAATGACGAAACCAATCAAAATAATAGAATCCGCAAAGGTGTCTGCAAAGGAGTCCACAGAAACAACTGCACATAAAATTTTTGAAAACTAAGCAACTTCGTAGTTTTATCATTTAAAGAAGATTTAACAGGCAAGTTTATATCATGTGTGTTTCTTGCTAAGGAAAGTGCTTGGAAATATCATCAAAGACCTTTCATTGTATATATATACGGTAAGAACTTCTAGATCTTTTACTGATTGTTGATTTTGTCAAAGACATATATATATATATATATAAATATATATATATATATACGGTAAGAACTTACTAGATCGAAATTCTGAAAAATAAGGGAACAAAACCATAAATTTCCTAAACAACTTGAAGCATCAAAGAAAAACAGAGCATTTATTATTAATATTAGGATAAAAAATAGGTACCGTACGTTCGGATCTATACATGTAACCTGTTGGGTGGTGTTATTAATTTCTATTTAGGCAAATTCAGATTGCTATACATTGTATATGCAGTACTTCTAAACTGCTTCTCCTAACAAAAGGAATCCTGATTATACTACTTATCTCTTACACACTGATCACATATATAAAAACAAAAATATCAGACTTTATTATATGTTGTGTATCAATTAATCAAAAGTCTCAAAGTTGACATCAGTTAATGGCACGTCGACCATTCCAAAATATGGATAGAGAAAGAAACACAATCTTGGCAAGAAAAGAAAATCTAGTCAACAATAATTGCACTATATTGTGGGCGTGACATGCATGCAAGGCACTAAATTTCAACACCTAAGGCCTACAAAAAAAAAAAAAA
>QEOT01004119.1:626778-651358 GCA_003123785.1 Pterocarya stenoptera
AGGTCTCAATTATAGCATTATATGCTTAATGTGACACGTAAATATTTAAATTTTGCATGAAACTTAATAAACTAGCTTACATACTAGAATGAAAGATGACATTTTAAAAGATCACTTGATAATTTTATGAAGAAAATAAATTCAAAATATTTCATTATAAAAATAATAATGGATTAATATTATTCCATGAAACATTATCGTCAAAAATTTGAAACATATATTAAGTTGTGTTTTTAAGAATTTATTTCTATGTATATGTAACAAATTATTGAAATCTAATTTTATATATAGTTATATTTTTATGATTTTTAGTTTTTATTTTATTTTATATAAATGTGTAACACAATAGAAAAGTTGGCCCCCTTCTAAGGTTGAGTTTAGATGTACAGTTCAAATGAGATAAGATGAATTGTTTTGAATAGTAGTAGAATAAAATATTGTTAGAATATATTTTTTAGTATTATTTTTATTTTGAGATTTAAAAAAATTGAATTGTTTATTATATTTTTGTATGTGAATTTGAAAAAGTTGTAATGATTGAGATGAAATAAGAGTATTGTGTAAGCAAACAGAGTGTAATTTCTTGGTTCTAGGGCTGTACAGAAACCAGCGCCATCGACGCGAACCGATCAGCCGCCTCAGGAATCGATGGAGAATCGGTCGGCGTGCGGTGGCAATTTGAAGAAATCGATGTTTAGCGGTTCAGTCTTGGTTTAAAGCTGGACCGGACCGCTGAACCGACCAATATAATAAAACTTTTTTTTTTTAATATGTCCTTATCAAAACGACACCATTCCACTTAAATTTAAGTGAAACGGCGTCATTTTAGCTAATAAGTCTTACAACAGATAATAGAAACGACATCATTTGGCATTAAAGCAAACAGCGTCGTTTTATTAAGGACGAAAGAAAAAAAAATAAGTTTGAAACGACGCCGTTCCAGTTAACAGCGTCATTTTGATATTAGTCTTCTTCTTCCCGAATCTCATTTTACTCTGCAACTCTCTCTCTCTCCTCTGTAACTCTCTCTTTCTCAGTCTCTCTCAGTAGAAAATCACCGCTAGGAGAACCAACGCTGACCGGGAATCTCCAGAGAACCACCTCGATCGGTTTCCTCCTCCCCATCGACCGATTACGATCGATGTGTCCCTCGTTTTTCCAAACGTCGGTCGGCGTCGGTTTTGCTCAAAAACCGCGCCCACGACGTCGGTTTTCACCCTACCTGGTTCGCTACTATATATATACATATATTATTTCATGCAAAGAGAAAACTACCCAACCACAATCACCATCATCAACCTGTTTTCCCTCAACCTCCATGCACAAAGCCGCCAACCTCGTTACAGTGAACCCATAACCAGGCGAGGCATCTATACAAATCGAGAGGAAGAAACCAACCCCCGTGGCCTCTCTGCACTCGATCACACACTGCGCAGTAGTGCAATGCAAAATTGGAAGCAACGTTGCCGTAGGAACCTCTCACAGCCACGAAAAACGTGAAAACCACCTTGATAGCCCACTGCTCCGCCACCGTTAGCACCATCCCAGCCCAGTTTTCAACCACTCAAAAAGAGGCACAAACCTACTTGCACCACCACCGCCCAGGCTTTTTCAAACCACCAAACAACCTTCTTGGTCCTCCCTTCGCTGCCCAACTAGCCTCTATTTTCAACAACGGTAACAGAGTAAGTAAGTCCCTGTTTTAAACAAGAGAAACAGAGCAACTTTGGGCACCACCGTAGACCCACGTTCCCTCCTTTGTCAGGCTTTGTTCCTCGCTGAAAACGGCTACATCACACGGCCGCGAGTGTCGTAATACCCCCTGAAGCCATGCACGTATTTTATGATGTATCTCTCGTATGTTTGTATTGATTAATGTATGTCTTGTGATTACT
The DNA here is from genome assembly GCA_003123785.1 of Pterocarya stenoptera. NCBI lineage: Eukaryota > Viridiplantae > Streptophyta > Magnoliopsida > Fagales > Juglandaceae > Pterocarya > Pterocarya stenoptera. Next base: position 628,674 of record QEOT01004119.1, read on the forward strand.
TGCTGAGATTTCTCAAAATCTCACTGTAGTAGTTTACACTACCATTCCCCAAACCGAAATGGTAGAAGTTGTTACATGATTAGAGGACGACGCCCATGCTCAAGAGGAAGAGAGAGGCACCTTTTGTGGAGTTTCGTGGTACTTGGCTCCATATGGGATCTTAACTTTGAAGGGAAAAAAAATAGCCTTTTGATTAGAAGAAAAAAAAATATGGAACTTATGGCTTTTAGGCCTCAACTTTTGAAGATACTTTATATTTTGATATGGTCCCATATGTTTTGGGAAGACAAACTTTAATACTTGATACATTGGGATATTTTGTCTTTTGCTATATTTCTATAGATATGGATAAAGTGTTAATGCTTTAGTAGTTGGTACCATGTACTTTGCAATTACTATTTGTATATTGCTTAGAATTTTCGACCCTTTATTTATTTTCTGTTGTAACGTTATATTGCATACTGCTAGTGTACTTAGGTGCATAGCATATTATCTATCATGTACGAGGGGTACGTAAGTCCCTCTCGCTTTCTCTTACTCTCCGTCTCTCTCACAGTGCTCTCTCTCACATCTCATTCTTCTCTCATCACTCTCTTTCTCTCAGTGCCCTTCCACATCGTCGACCACAGTGACCTGCCGCCGCCCCCAGCCGTGCCACTGTAGACTTCCACCCAAGCCACCGCTGCACATAGCTTTCGATATGCATGGCCCCTGTTACGTAATATTAGATCCTAGTTTATTTTCTCAAAGACCCATGCAGGTTATGAATTTCTTTCCCAAAATGCCCTTCAATGAGTATATATGGATCATGTTTTTATCATCTGCTATGCGTAGGATTTTATTTGTAGTATAAGAATTTATATTTACGGATTGAAGTTAAATTACTAAATATATGAGTTTTAAATATGATTAAGTTAATTTTTAAAATAAATCTAAGTTGTAGTTGTTTAATTTTAAAATATTTTGGTATAAATATATTAGCTAGTATTAAATTTTTATAATTTGATTTCATTAGTAAATAAGTTAGGTTTAGTGTTTTAGTCGGACTGATTAATTGGACATTGATGAATTGAGAAATGTGACGATATTTTAGGATTACGTGAATTTAGGTTTTGAGGAATGAAAATAGATTATTTTAGCATCTTAGGCTTAAATATTGAAATATGTGTTCGATTGGAAATTTATGAAAATTACGTTATTATGTTATAGGTGGCGATTAATATTTGTTCGGCATTTTGAAGAAATTTCTTAAAAGTTAAGAAGTCCAGGTAAACGGGATTCATATGCTAGACTTTGCATAAAATTAAATAAAACGAGGTTGATTTTAAAAATACGCATGTTTGTTTTGAAAATAAATTTGAAAATAACCTCAGATATGTGTTCTACATATGCATAAAAGTTGTATAAAGAGAAAGAATTTTCTGTCATATTTGGCGTAGACATGAGCTAATTTTGTGCATTCTGTTTCTGATCTGGAAAAGAGCGAATTTGAGTTTTTTTCTAAAAGTTGTGATGAAATAAAGATGTTCTGATGCATGAGATCTAAAAGTTTTGTTGTGAAAAAATAAAGATGTTTTAATTCTATTTATTTCGAACATATGAAATTATCTGAAGTTGTTAAGTATTTGATTTTTGATATGATGTGGCATCTGAAAACTTTTGCATGAGATTCTGATTCTGTATTCTAATTAAAGTCTGATTTTGATGGTTCTATTCTGTTCTAATAAGGCCCAACCACCGGTTACAATAGTGGATACAACCCAGCCACAGGTAATAATAGTGGCATACAGCCTAACCACAGATGATAATAGTGGATACGGCCCAGCCACTGATAATAATAGTGGCATACGGCCCAACCACAGGTGATAATAATGGATACGGCCTAACCACGGGTGATAATAGTGGATACGACTCAACCACGGGTTATAATAGTGGATACGGCCCTTCTACAGGTTATAATTGTGATTTATAACCCTACTATAGGGGTTAAACATGGTATACGGCTTAACCACGGGTTATAATAGTGGATACGGCCCTTCCACTAGTTATAATTGTAGTTTATAACCCTATCACAAGAGTTAAATATGGTATATGTCCCGATATGATGCTCTGATATGATAAAGATAAGGTCTTAGATTTTGATATGCCAAAAGATTTTTGAATAAGAATGTATTTCTGAAAGTTTCGCTCTGATATTTTTGTAACATGTTTTGATATTTGCATTCTGAAAGTAAATGTTTCTATTTTTGCATTCTGATAGTAAATATTTTGTTCCGCATTCTGAATTTTGAAAACGCTCATGTTTACACACTGGTATATGTTCTCTACTTACCGAGTTGTTGATAACTCACCTATTATCTTCACAATATTTTTCAGATAATTTTGATGTCTCAGTTGAAAGTCAAGAGTAAGGTTTGATGATCATAGAGGAATAATTGCCAGAGGGTACAAGTTTATTGGAGAGTCTTATTTAGTAAATTATTTTATTGAGGTATTTATTTGGTGTCCTGGTAGAGGAACATATATTTTTTTAGTTTGAATAAATGGATTTGTACCTTTTGAAAATATTGGAGTATATAAATATGTTATGGAAGATGGAGTTAGGTTACAAGAGATAACTCTCCGGACCTCTGGGAACGAGGCGTTACACCTTCAAAAGCTCTGGTTTTCATAATCAATTTGGTCTTCCTTGCTTTATTTCTACTAGTTTATGCAACTATTTTTTTGGGCAATCTTTTTCTGTTTATTCCGAGGATGCAGCAATATCACAAGGTAAGGTAAGCTGGCACATGCCATTTTCCTTGCCCATAACCCCCCAAACTTTCTTCTTCTTCTTCTTCTCACTTTTTTAGGTTCTTTGCATGACCCATGATTCTGAATTTTGAGTTTTGCAGGTGGGAAAAGGTCTCGAGTTGAAAGTGGTTCTGCAGGAGACCAAACCCAATTCACCAAAGACAAAAGGAAACTTGAGCAAGACAGAAATGCCAAGCTTCATGATGGAAATGAATGGAGGAATGAAGATTGGGATGATGAATATGTAGGACTTGGATGTGAGTGAATTTTTTGCGATCAATTTATTGCAACCAAAAGACTATTCGCAACCAATTTTGGTTGCGAATAGTCTTTTGGTTACAATAAATTGGTTGCAAAAGTCAATTTTTATTGTAGTAATTTCATAATTTAATATACCATATCAAGTCACGTCAGTTTGTAAGTTTATATTTGTGAAATTTTTTTATGACTAAAACATTTCTCATACCTATATATATATATGACATGTATATAATATGTATGTAAACATGCATGCATGCTTAAAATTAAATCACATGACCATCCATTAATATGGTTATAAATGGTATAACCATGCATATATGCATTAGTTTCAATGAAAGAAATGAATTAATTAACTTAGCAGTAGTTGATACGTTCATAAATCTCGCTGCTAACACTAACTCGGCACTAGTCCGTTCGTAATCATTCATGCTAGCTAGCTGCCAAACACTGTCATGATCATCTCTATTTGCAACGTCTAGCTTGTCATCATCATTACTTACAGATTGGTCTTGAATCTTGATCTTAATTTGACATATAGGAAAATAGCTAGGATTAAATACTATATTATATGGAGATGAGGATAATTATTATATATATTGAAAAATAAATAATGAACTATTCATGCTTCTTCTACCATATTTAAACGTTAACCCTAATCGGGGTTTCCAAATCAAAAGGTTTTTAGGTTATAACCAAGAATTAGCTAGGACACCAAACTGGCTTCAAGTTCTATAGGCTAAGTTGTTCCCCATTTTCTTATTTTAAAAAGAAAAAAAAAATCTATTTACAAGCTTTGTATTGCACATCAAGCACAACATAGATACATGGGCTTCAAGTTCTATATATAGGCTAAGTTGTTCCCCATTTTTTTATTTTAAAAAGAAAAAAAAAATCTATTTGCAAAAGCTTTGTATTGCACATCAAGCACAACATAGATACATGTATCTATGTATATTAGTTAATATAAATAAATAGTTGTCTGTTGACTTTTTTTTTTAAGTACTATAGTCATAAAGACGATTCAAAAAAATAAATATACAAATTAACTACCGCGTCTTTATGTAATTTGTTAGATCTAATTTACAATAAAAATAATTTTACAATCTGACGTATCACATCAAGCCACGCTAATTTATGAATTTACTTTTATGAAATTCTTTTTGTAAATAAAGTATTTTTCTTTTTTAATTACAATAGTGTTTACGTACCAATTTATAAATAATTGAATTAATTGAAAAATGGTTAACATCTCTATGACATTTCCCTCCCTCACCGCCATGCAAGTTGAACCAAAGGTGATTATACAAGAATTACTAGTCATACTTGTACTTTTTATAATCTAACGCATCATATTCAATTATTTTAATTTATAAATTTTTTTTATAAAATTATTTTATAATTAAGTGATGCGTTTACACGCCAATTTATAAGTAACATAATTATTTGACAAAGAAAAGTTATCTGACAAAGATAAATTCTTCTCATCAGCCACTATTCATCATCTCACATCCTATGAAAAATACATATACACCATATGAAAAAATTATAGGCCGAGTGTGTGATGTGAACAATTGTTGATTTGTAGCAAAACTCTTTGACAAATGGGTAACATCTTTCTGACCATTCTCCCCCCGCCATGCAAGTTGAAATACCAAGGTGATGATTCGCAAGCATTTACTTGTATTTGCTCAGAATTTATAAATACATCTTAATTTGAATTCCAATCTATATATATATATATAATGTAATTTTTTATTCAGATCATGTTTAGGTGTATTCCACTAACACTCCTCCGCCCGTTGAAAATGAATGGAGAATTAACATTTAAACGCGGATTCGCCGACGTTCTTATTGAGTATCTGTTACTCCACGCCAAGACGGACAGTAGTAGTTTTTAATTTATAGGAAATCTCCTCGATCTTGTTTGGATGCTTGCACATATTAAACTTGGGTTAAGTGCCCAAGCAAGCAATTTCCAATATTGACAATTAGACAGAATTTCCATTTCCAAGAAATTGCAATGCCATTTCTTGTTTAATTTGGTACGTACGTAGTAGATGGGACAATGATCAACAAGGCTGCCTTGAAGATATTATACGCAACTACAAGTGATATTTGAGTACATTTGCAACAGTGATACTATATATTCTAATATCATTTCATCTCATCTAATCTTTACAACTTTTTCAAATTTTCACACAAAAATAAAGTAAAAATTCGATTTTTTCAAATCCCAAAATAAAAATAATATTGAAAAAAATATATTCTAGCAATATTGTATTTAATTTTTAACTTTAATTTCAATTCATCTCATCTCATCTGCAAAAACAAATGAGCACTACAACAAAAAGCAGTTTTTCCTGCGACCGTTTTTGTCCATATTACCCACATTTGATGCCACAAATGCCTTTTTTTGACATTTTCTACTCGTGCCTTTTTTTGACATTTTCTACTCGTGGCTTAGCCTCGAGGCTGACACAAATTCTCTCATCTCTTCTCATAATTTATTATAATTTCATTTTTAAGCATCACTCAGACACATGAAAACACTAATTTTTAATTTCAATTTTTTAACTTTTTTATCTAATCATGATAATTTTTTCAAAATTTTAAACACAAAATAAAAAAGAATACAACTTTTTCAAGCTTTAAAATAAAAATTATATTAAAAGATTATATTCTTATAATATTTTAATTATATAAAATTTTTATTCAATTTTTTCTCTCTCATTTTACAAAACCTATTAAAATATCTTAATAAATTCAAATAATTTTACTACTATATATTCACAGATTTCTCAAACATCACCTAACTAGAAGACATCACCTCAGGTCCTCAGGTTCTTATATTTAATTAGCCCCTATATATGGACCATATATATTTTGAGGAATATATTATTAGCTCCAATTGTATAAGTTTTCCACGTATGTATTGACTTGAGGTCTCCTCCACTTTGTTGGTGCTCCTACAATGCATCCACCTTCCTGTAGTTAGAAGTGATATTTGGAGTTAAATATTGTATCATTTTATTTGGAACGACTAATGATCAGTCTTTGCCTCAATTATGCATTCAAGGGGGTACTGTTTCTTCATGATTGATCTTTTTCTACATGATAAGTGAATATACTAATTATTGATTCTAGTAAATGGTATTGTGAATAAATGGGGCTGAAAAAGCCGGATTTAAACCATCAAGAGTACATTAAAGAAATAAACACAAAAAAAAAAAAGTTACAGCATTTATTAAACATTTATTGTTGTCCGAAAAATGTACTCGAGAAGTTATAATGAGTAATGTTAGATATATACAGTTATGAATTGTGTAACTCTTACAGGCCCGTTTCGATAGTGATACGAGATAAGATGAGTTTAGATTAAAATTAGAAATTGAATAAAATATTATTCGAATATTATTATTGTTTTAAGATTTGAAAAAGTTGAATTGTTTATTATATTTTATGTGTGAATTTAAAAAAATTATAATGATGAGATGAAACTATTTATGTATCCAAACAAAGCCTTAATATTTCAAAAATAACTTCGGATCTCGGCTAGTGATGCTCGCGGCATGCTAGGCAGCTTTTGAAGCCCTCTTCTCCTTCACTTCATTAAGATAGTTCTATGGTAAGAATGATTCAATATAAACATCTTGTCTGTTTTACAATTAGTCAACATGGGATTCACATTTGTCCTACACTTCAAAATCTCCATGATTTTGGATTACCATATGTATAGTTGATCGACTCTCTGTCAATGGACAAGATTTTATTTAAACATATCAGAAAAATAGAATACTGTATTATTACATTATTATTTAAAATACCCAAAATAATTTTATTATTTTAACAAAGTCTAACATGATGAGGTGAATGTTGACAGAATTGCAAGGATCAATATCCCTTAATTTTGTCAGGCAACTGTTGCTCATCAGCATGTGTTAGCTAGCTAAGCCAATATATTGAGACACGTAGGCCTAGGATCGTATTATCTATTTAATTAATGTCATTTTATTCATGATCAATCATGATGCATTTGATGAAATTGTTGACTGCAAAAATTTTAACAGAGCATTTATTATTATTATTATTATTATTATTATTATTATTATTAGGATTAAAAATAGGTACCGTACGTTCTGATCTATACATGTAACCTGTTGGGTGGTGTTATTAATTTCTAATTAGGCAATTCAGATTGCTATACATTGTATATGCAGTACTTCTAAACTGCTTCTATTTTGCTGTATATATCTTTCATAATTTTATAGAATTGGCAGACATATAACTGATGCTCTTTGTTCTAAAGTGATTTTCACTCGTCCCGAATGGACAATGTTACTCACTATAAGAAAATTATTTATTTACAACTAATTATTTCTATTGAAATGACTATTTCTAACTAAAATGAGTCTGTTTTTATCGTAAATAATATTTTTCATCTCAAAAAAATGTCACAAATACCTGTTTTCTTGTAGTGACTCTGCCATCCAACATGTACCAGTCGTCATGTCCTGGTATATTTATACTTTTCTTTTTCTTTTAAATATTTTTTAAATAATTATAAAAAAATTCAAAAATAAAATACATGAGCGGTTAAAATCACGAGACAAAATAACATTTTCTTCACGAACAGAGGAATCAAGCACGTGTCTTGCACGTCCCGTCCGCACATGCTACCGATTGCAAAGGATGAATATTTACTAAAATAATATTCTCCATTCATTTTAAAGTTTCTTGTAATCTCCCAACAAAAGAAATCCTGATATATATAAAAACAAAAATATCAAAACTTTATTATATGTTTTGCATCAATCAAAAGTCTCAAACCACTATGATCTTGATTTGAATAATGATCCAACACCCCCTTGTAAATGCATACAAGTGGGCTAGAAGAAAGTTGATTTCGTGACTTAATGGCACATCATTCCAAAACAAGGATGGAGAGCATTATATAATTATATAATTATATTATATTGTGAGCGTGACATGCAAGGCACTAAATTTCAACACCTAAGGACCACCTAGTCACCTAGCCATCAAACTTGACCTAGCCGTCAAACTAGGACTTCTTTACCCTAAAGTGAAGACATGTATAGAGAGCAAATTTCTTCCAGAGAGAAGACGACCCTTATAGCACTGGCATTGGATTCATCAAATTTATTTTTAAATTTTGATGAAAAGCACATATTTTCTATATATCTAAAATCTCCTTATCTATAACTTCACATTAGATTAGCCATTAGATTCATCAAAATAATAATATAATATTACTTTTTTAATAATAATATTTTTAATTTTTTCTTTCATATTTTACTATTACACTAATTATATAATAATTAATAATTTAATTTAATACTTAAATTATTTTTTTTCAATTATTTTTTTTCTTCAATTTAATTATTCAATAAACACATTTTATCAATATAATTTTTTTACTCATCCTAATTTGGGGCCCAGGTTCATGCACAAAGAAAAAAGGATGTGAAACGTGTGGGGCCGAAATGATCTATAAATCTTATTTCACTAATAAAATAATGGGATAGCCAATCAACAGGACATTGCCAAATTTGAAGATGAAGGAAGAATTCCTGTAGCTAAAAGTTTGAGATTTTGATATATAGTGAATCCAATGTCAGCATCTTACAATAAAAATCATCAAATTTTAGAGATTGGACTCAATTGATGAGTCCAATGCCAATGCTCTTAGCCTCGTTTGTTTTTGAAAAACTCTAATTTCATCTCATCTCAATTTCATCATTATATTTTTTCAAATTCTAATACAAAATAAAATAAACAATTCAATTTTTTCAAATTCATCTCATATTCTCTTACATAATCATTACAACTTTTTCAAATTTCAATACAAAATAAAAAAAAATAATCAAACTTTTTCAAACTCATCTCATCCAATCTCATCATCTCATCCATGCATGCGTCACACATACATACATACGTATATATATTATGCCGCCTTTTGAGCTGCTAAACTAAACATGCAGCTAAAGAGCCTTCTGCTTTGCCGAAGCAAATACCCACATATCGGTACCAACAGCTAGCAAAACTATCAACCCGCCTTGATCTGTTAGAAGAGCGCAGTTTATTCAGCCATTATTGATGGCGCATGCATCCTCTTCTTTCTGCATGCAGTATTTTGTGTTCATCTGTTGCTTTGTCTCGTCGATCACCTTTGTGGTTGGCGCAGGGAATGAGACTGACAGGTTGGCCTTGCTGGACTTCAAGGCCAAGATAACTCATGACCCACTTGGTTTTCTGAGCTCCTGGAATGATAGCCTCCATTTCTGCAGCTGGCAAGGTGTTACATGTGGTCGAAAACATCATGAGAGGGTCACAAAATTGGACGTGCAATCCCAAAATCTGGGGGGCTCCGTATCACCACAAGTAGGAAACTTGAGTTTTCTTATGGAACTAATCCTCTCAAACAACAGCTTTATTCATATAATCCCTCCAGAAGTTGGGCGTCTGCGCAGACTGCAAATTTTGGCATTAGGCAACAACCGCATCAGTGGCCAAATTCCAAGCAATATATCTGGTTGCACGAATCTCATCTACATCAGATTTTTTTATAATCAACTATTTGGAGAAATCCCAGCAGAGCTTTCCACCTTGCCCAAGCTCCGACGATTGTCTCTTTACAATAATAACCTAACAGGAAGTATCCCACCTTCTTTTGGGAACTTATCTTCTCTTGAAGTATTGGATGCTGCTAACAATAATTTGGGGGGGAGTATTCCTGAATCTTTTGGCCAGCTGAAGAAATTTATATTTTTTAGTTTGGGTTCAAATAGATTTGCTGGTACCGTTCCTCCATCAATCTTTAATCTCTCTTCTATCATAGTCTTTGATGTAGGAGACAACAAATTACATGGTAGTCTTCCTTGGGACATGGGCATCACCTTACCCAATCTCCAACATTTTCACATTTTTGAAAATCAGTTTTCTGGATCCATCCCTGTTTCAATAGCTAACGCTTCATATCTATATGGCCTATATATAGACTCCAATAAACTCACTGGAAAAGTTCCCTCTGTAGAAATGCTTTACAGACTTGAGGCGTTTTCCATTCACTCCAATCTCTTTGGACATGGTGGACGAAATGACTTGGGTTTTCTTTGCTCTCTCACTAATGCCACGGATCTCAGGATATTGTCTACAAATAATAATAACCTTGGCGGTGTGTTGCCTAATTGCATTAGCAACTTCTCGACTACTCTTAGCTTACTGGGTCTAGGACAAAATAGAATATCTGGAAGCATTCCAAGAGGGTTAGGAAATCTCATCAACTTGGAGACGCTGGGGATTGGCAAGAACACAATCTCAGGTAATATTCCCTCTGAGATCAGCTATCTTGGGAAGTTAAGAATTTTGGATTTATATGCAAACAATCTCTCAGGGAACATTCCACCCTCTCTAGGAAACTTAACACTACTGATAAATTTGTTTTTAGGAATGAATAATCTTCATGGTGCAATCCCTCCAAGCCTAGCTAAGTGCCAAAATTTGTTTGAATTGGTTCTTTCTAGGAATAAGCTCAGTGGTATTATCCCTCCACAAGTCATGGGTCTGATCTCATTCTCACTAGTTTCTGTGCACTTGTCTGCAAACAAATTTACTGGCATCCTCCCCATGGAAATAGGAAACATGAAAAATCTAGAAAGATTAGATATTTCTGAAAATAAGTTATTTGGTGAAATCCCAGCAAGTCTTGGCGGCTGTGTAAAACTAGAAGTTCTTGACATGAGAAAAAACTTCTTCCAAGGACCCATTCCTTCATCATTGGAGTCATTAAGAGGTATTGAACTTTTAGATCTTTCTAACAACAATTTGTCTGGAGAAATTCCAAAGTTTTTGGAACATCTCAACTTCTTGGAGCAATTGGATCTATCTTACAACCATTTTGAGGGTGAGGTACCAACAAAAGGAGTTTTCAGTAATGCAAGTGCAACTTCAGTTAAGGGAAATGGTGAGCTTTGTGGTGGGATAAGAGAGTTTCAGCTTCCTAAATGTAAATTCAAANTGAGCTTTGTGGTGGGATAAGAGAGTTTCAGCTTCCTAAATGTAAAGTCAAAAAATCCCAGAAGCGGCAGAAGTTGACCCGTACCTTGAAGTTGATCATCTCTCTACTTGCTGCACTTGTTGGAATCACTTTGGTTTTTTTGTGTCTACTTTTTTCTCTAAGAAAGAAGAGAAAAGAAAACCCTTCAAGAAACTCAGAAAATTCTCTTCTGAATGTATCTTACCAAAGTCTCCTAAAAGCTACAAACGGGTTCTCATCGGCTAATTTAATTGGCGTTGGTAGCTTTGGATCTGTGTACAAAGGAATTCTTGATCAGGATTCACGAACAATTGCTGTCAAGGTCCTCAACCTCTTGCGCCATGGAGCTTCTAAGAGTTTCATTGCTGAATGCGAAGCTTTAAGAAATATCAGACATCGGAATCTTGTAAAAGTACTTTCAGCTTGTTCAAGTGTTGACTTTCAAGGTCATGATTTCAAGGCTTTGGTGTATGAATTCATGGTAAATGGAAATCTAGACGAGTGGTTGCATCCAAATCCAAAAACAAATGATGATGAGGCTCTAGAGAGACCACAGAGTTTGAGTCTTCTTCAAAGGTTGAATATTGCCATTGATGTTGCTAATGCATTGGAATATCTTCACCATCATTGCGATAAACCGATTGTTCACTGCGATCTCAAGCCAGGAAATGTACTTCTCGATGAAGAAATGACTGCACATGTTGGTGACTTCGGCTTGGCGAGATTTCTTATTGAGCGCACACAAGATTGTTCAACTGATCAATCAAGCTCCATTGGAGTAAGAGGAACAGTGGGTTATGCTCCTCCAGGTATTTTCTTTTCTCAGATCACATTTTTTCTTTCCGTCTCGAGTTTATTACAAATTCCAAGATTATGTACTTACTTTCATTTTCCTTTCCAACAAACATGTTTATCTGTGTGAATATACAGAGTATGGTATGGGAAACGAGGTATCAACATATGGCGATGTATACAGTTATGGCATACTCTTGTTGGAGATGTTCACTGGGAAAAGGCCAACTGATGGCATGTTCAAGGACAGCTTTATGCTACATGAATTTGTCAAAGCAGCTTTGCCTGAACAACTGGTTGATGTTATTGATCCTGTTCTTCTTTGGGAAAGAGAAGATCAGCATGGAGATACAAGAACGAATGAGACTCCCAATTATATTCAGGGTCAAATTACAATTAGTTCCAAAATCAGAGAATGCTTGAGCTTGATACTTGGAATCGGAGTTGCTTGTTCCATGGAATTTCCAAGGGAAAGGATGAACATCAAGGATATCTTGAAAGAGTTGCATTCGATTCGAGAAAAAACTGTTGTATGGGTTACCTCCAATATGGAGGATGCCCATGTGGTCCATTAAGCCCACATAGAAAGAGGGTTTAGGCCCAGTTTAATTAGGTTTATTAAAACTTAAGTGTTGTTGTTTCTATTAGCAGAAAAAGAGAGTAAAAAAAAAAAAAAAAAAAGGAGAGAAAAACGTGTGAGAGATTGGAGAGAAGAAGAGACAGCCAAAAAAAGGAAGTTCGTCCAGTTTCAATCAGACTCTTTGATCGGAGTCGTCTGTGGTCCGATTGAGCTGAAATTGTGTACGCACGTTCACAACTTAAGGCTCTATAATCTGAACAGTGGAGATCGGATTTGGAGCAATATTTATGGTGTTCGAGATCATAAACAGCAACGCATCTCTATGATGAAATCTCTTCTATCACACTGTTTGGTTGTCAAGAAAGTGTTTTTTTGAAATTATTGTTGATTGTATGCCTCTAGTGTTATCTAAAGAGAACATTTGTGTACACATCATTGTTGATAGTGGAAGGTTTAATTGTACTAGGTCTCATAGTTTTTCCCTTTGCATTGAAATGTTTTCCATGTAAAAAATTCTTGGCTCTTTGTGTGTGTGTGATTTTGTTTTAGATTATTCTTTATTAAATTACTTTCGAACAGATTCACACAAAGTGAGAGAGAATTATTTCTACTATTTGGTAATTGATTTGATTATTCCAAGTCGTTGTTAAGATTTCTCCCAACAAAAACTTCTTGGAATTAGTATTGCACATAGATAGAACTAAAGGGTGGATTGATTAGCAGTATTACATTTTGCTAGGGGAAATAAGAAGCAACTTTACATTTTTTTTGTCACATAATATCTTTTTTTTTTATAAGTAGTTCAATTTCATTAGAAATATAGGGAGGGATGCAATCCTTGAATTTAAGCCGAAAACATATCCATCGCTTAGTTTGAGTCATAAATTTACGAAGAGACTAATAATTTGTACAAATTTCAAATATACAAATCTTATGCAGGTTCTTTGTAAAAAGACACCACCATGAAAAAGTACAAAAAATCATTTATTCAGGTGAAATTCATCTTTTTATAAAGGGCTTGCATGAAATTTATACACCTAAAACTTCTGCTTAACATTACTTTTAAAAAAATGACCAATTTGGAAATTAATACCTCTTTACTTAAAATAATTACAACAAATGATAATCTCTTAAAAATTGTAAATATAATAAATTATATGGGATTTATAGAGAAAAATTCATCCACCTCTCTTATTCAAAATTTTCAAAATAATAATAGTTTAAACAATTAAGATTTCTTACAATATTGGGCTGTCATGACAATTTTAGAGAGGGAGCTTGTAGGGTCTATGTAATCAAAATATTCTTCTACAAATTCTATGTTGAATTGAAATATATCCCAACCTAGTACTATATATAATAATGATATGGTCAAAGTGTCCCTACATGTATAGCTGCTACAGTTCTTAAGTTGGGTTAAAATGTGTCTACTACATATATGTTCTGGTGCATTTGGGTAGTAAGATATTTTCAGGTATTCTGTGAATAATAATAAAAACGTAATAATATAATATATATTAAATAATAGTAAATAGTAAGTAAAAAATAATAATAAAATAATAAATAATAGCGAGATATTTTCAGTACCGGCCCAAACTAGGCCTAAAACACTCGTACAACAGATCAAATTAATTAGACTAAAATACTGTCGATCCAAATCAAATCAGCCAATTGAAATCCAACCAGAAATCTCCACAACTATAACTTCTCCATCTCAGATCTCAAGCAATCATAGAAAAAACCAGACACAAATTTACAGTGAAAGGTTTGGACTATTTTATCTTATGGTAAGACAATTATGCTTTAGTGGTTATTAGTCTATCATATTTGATATTTTATCCTGATCAAGCAGAACCGTGCGCATGCCTTGCACATATATACCCTCTATATATAAGAATAAAGTTTTACGTTACCCACTTCTTCATGTTTACGTGTGACATTACAGCTTAAAAAATCATTACTTTTTAATACAGACAGATGTGAGTAGGTTTCATGTACATGTTTGATCATATACACGTTTATGAATAATTTTTTCCAGAAAGAAATTATTTATTGGTTGGTGTTTTTTCAAGGGATATACGGCCAAAGCTAAAAGGTACGTTGGGGAACTCCGTAGTTGTGTAGAAAATTACAAATACCAGCATGGGAAAGAAGTTAACCTTTGTTTGCACCTAAGTGATTGTCCCCAAGTACAGAAAACGCCACATATGGAGCTCTTTGAATGGTCTAACTTTCTTGATTTTGTCTACTTTTTTCTCTAATATAACTCTTTTAAGTTCTCCAATTGTGATAAATATGATGGAAGAAGGTCTCGGTCTTCAAAAGATGATGATGAAGACCTTTCCTTCAAAGGCTCTGGTTTTCAGAATCAATTTGGTCTTCCTTGCTTTCTTTCTACTAGTTTATGCAGCTCTTTTTCTCCGGCAATCTTCTTCTTTTTATTCCGAGGATGCAGCAATATCGGTTGCCAGGATTTCCTTGCGCGAGTGGCATCACAAGGTAAGGTAAGCCGCCGGCACATGCCATTTTCCTTGCCCGCAACCCCCCAAACCTTCTTCTTCTTCTTCTTCTTTCTTCTCACTTTTTTAGGTTCTTTGCATGACTCATGATTCTAAATTTTGAGTTTTGCAGGTGGGAAAAGGTCTTGAGTTGAAAGTGCAGGAGACCGAACCCAATTCACCAAAGACAAAAGGAAACTTGAGCAAGATAGAAATGCCAAGCTTCATGATGGAAATGAAGGGAGGAATGAAGATTGGAAAGGTGAATATGGAGGACTTTGATGTGAGTGAATGGAGCGCAAACAATTTCAAAGCTACTATACCAGTCAAATTCGAACGGATTTCTGAGTATTTTGAATGGAAAGATCTGTTTCCTGAATGGATAGACGAGGAGGAAGAGATAATTGAAGTTCCAACTTGCCCAGAAGTACTACCAATGCCGGATTTCAGAAGGTACGAAAACATGGACATGATAGTGCCTAAGTTGCCATGCAAGTTTGCAGAGGAGGATTGGGGAAGAGATGTGTTTAGGCTCCAATTTCATCTCGTAGCAGCAAATTTGGCAGTGAAAAGAGGAAAGATGGATTGGAATGGAAGGAAAAAAGTTGTGTTTTTGAGCAAGTGTAGGCCGATGATGGAGTTGTTTAGATGCGATGATCTAGCGAGACGAGAAGGGGATTGGTGGTTCATGGTTGTTTGAGTTGGAGATGGGGAGGTTTGAACAGAAGGTGTCATTCCCTGTTGGGTCTTGCAAGTTAGCTTTACACCTCTGGGATCAAGGTATGGCTTCTCGGAGTCTTCTTGGCTTATTAAAAATGTTGAGCAGTCAACCTCCAAGCGTCGTGCAAATATTTTTAAAATGACTGTACAGCGTTTGTGCACTCTATAACTGTATATAGCATTACTCATATATTGCAAGTTTGTTTATTAAAACTCTAAACATACTGACAATTTAGAAGCCTAATTACAAATTGAAATTTCCCATAATTTTCAAATCTAAACACTTTTTACAATTTAAAAACAAATGAAAACAGCACTTTCTACTCCCACCGTATTAAATGTTGAATAAATGCAATATAAATCTCAATTTTATATACTATAGAGTCCATGTATTTTATTCTCTCCAAATTGTAAAAACTGTTAGAGCCTGCTGAAGATCTCACTTTAAAAGACTTCTACACCAATCAGCAGAGAAAAAAAAAAATCATATTTACAATTTTAGATATGCAAATTCTGCGCAATCTTTTTAAATCTAAGACTAATATAAAATTATTTTTTTATTCATTTATTTCAAAATAAGTTCGCGGTACTTATATTTAGCATTATGCAAAAATAAAAATAAAAAGTATTTTTGTTTTTAAATAGCATATGGCTAAAAATAAGAACGCGCCAGATAGGGGTCGAACCTATGACCTTCTGCTTAGGAAACAGACGCTCTATCCACTGAGCTACAGGCGCTTGGATGTCAAATTTACAACGCAGAATATCTTGATGATGGTTGGGTTGGGTGCATCATTATATGCTGAAAAATCAAAGAACAGACAAAAGTGTTTTTTTTTCCCTCAACAGACAAAAGTGTTTATTTTTTCTCAACAGACAAAAGTGTTTAATTGCTTTGCTTAGTTGCTTTCATGATTTTTGTGGTAAATGGGTTGTCCTTTGATTTGCTGTGTTCCTAATCAACATTCCAAACTACTCCAGACCTAGCTGGACGCCAAACAGCTACATCTATCTGGGAGATTGTGTCAATCTTTTAACAATTTCTTTACCCTCGAAATCCACTCATAATCAATCTCGAATAGTTTTGTCCAATTTTAAATAGTGAGTTAATCTCAAATAATTTATTAATAATAATAATAAATTAATAATAAAATATTAAATAATTGTAAATAGTAATAAAAGTAATAAAAAATATGTAAAAAATAATAATAAAATATTAAATAGTTGACTCTACTATCCAAATACAACCTTATATGACATGTCTAATTCAACTATATATTGTTTTCTACTCTAGAAGGCATTTGGCAAGCTTGAACATACTTCTTTTTCAATTATAGTTTTAAAATTCTTAATTTTTTGGATTAAAAATGGATCTTTTAATTGTTTTTCAATTCTTTTGTATTTTAATTATTATTTTAAGAAATTTATTTGTTTTTGTTTTCATTTAATTTTATCTTCTGTTTCTTTTGTTAATGAGACTTCTTCTAGGGAATTGATTTCTTTTGAAATAGGAGAAAATAAGAATTTAAATTGAATTTCTTGCTCAAGTATTTTTATTGAAATTCTTTCTTTTGTTATAGAAAAAGGATATAATAAAGCAAGAAATGGATTTCTCAGTATTACTTTGATATTAATATTTTTTACTAAAATAAATTTTGTTTTAAAGTAAATTTTATTATTATATATATGATATATATATGCATTAGATAATTTATAATTTATATTTAATTTTGTTCCATTGGCTTAAGATAATGTTTCTTTTGTTTTTTCAAAATTTTTGGAAGGTATTAATCCTTCTTAGATACAATTTAAGTCTGTCCATGTGTCTAATAAGGCAATTATTGTAAAAGAAAAATCTTGATTAATAGAAAATGTTACTTCAATATACTATTTCTAAAAATTTATTCTATTAAGGATGTTAATAAAATTACCTATCTCATCCTTAATAACTATTGTTGAGCATTCTCCTTATTCTTTATTAGGGGTATGAATATTCTTAGCTATTTTTAATAATAGAATTTTTTGTAATAATTGTTCATTTGAAACCTCTAATTTAAAATTAGATGTTTTCATATTTTTAACATTTTGTTTTATCTCATTAATCTCTTGTTGTAAGTCTTGTAGTGTAACTTCCCGAATCTGGGTGTCTAGGTTCTTGGATCTGCTATTCAGGTTCTGCGATCTATTCTGTGAGGTTGAAGTAAGAATAGATCTAGGTGTGTAATACCTAGAAGGTACTGGTGAAAAATAATATGAAAACGATTTTCTCAAAGGTTGAAAAGTTATTTGGACTGATTTGTCCATCTTTTGATCTATGTATTCTAGATTATCTATAGTATTGTTTTCTATTTTAGATAATGGAGTTATATTATCTAACTTTAATTAATTAGAAATAGTAATTTGATTCCAATGAATCTGTTTAGGAATCTGTATACTAGAATTAGGTGTGTTAGATTGTACTAATGATTTATAGCCTTTTGGATTAGTAATAAGGGCTTATGGCTCTCATATTGTTTTCATAAGTTTATAATGGATCCTATAAACTACAGTTAAATGATGTGATCCTTTCATCATATGATAACCACTTGTTTTAATATTCAATGAAGTATGTAAGATATTAGTATCAAATAATGAAAGGGAATAATTGAGATAACAATTGAAATAAACTAGACATTGGAACAAGCTGGATTCTACCATACCAAGTAATGAGTCATGAAATTTATAATGTCTTCCATCTCTTAGGCAGAGTAATACTAAAGCATTTAATCTACTTCATGTTAGTTGTTTTATATCAACCTGTACTAATCCAATATGTATGAAAGAATATTTTTGTTCCATATGATGTTTAATAGTATCTTTTATTAATAATTGTATTGATTCATAATCATTATTTAAACTAATGGTTTTTTCTACAATTTTATTAAATAATTAGCAAGAAATGATAATTTTGAAGAGAAAGTGGATTGTTTATAAATTTTATTTTTTGAAACATTAGGAATTGTCCAATTTTGCAAATTTCTTTCTATATTTAATATATTATAATCTTTTTTTATTGATGTTATTAGATTCTATAGGTATACTAGCAGAGGATCTAGATGAATCAGATCTGAATAAAAAATTCATTGAGGCATAATTTTTAAGCAAGGATTTCCTATATTCAGAAAGAACAAATAGATTAATATCTTGAGGGAACACCACCGAGACTACCCTTAAAACCTCATAGCATAAATGGACTGACCAACTGATTTTCCATAGCTTATCAACACAAGACCCTCAATATGGTCCATTTTTTTTCTATAGTCTATTGTTGTTAAAAATCTGTATCAATGAATTTTTATTCTTTTTTATTTAATAAAGCAATGATACTCAAATGATTTTGTATTTTTTTAATCTCGGCTCTTAAGAAATTGCAATAATCATTCCATTCATCTATTACTGTCTGTCTACTTTGAAAGACTAAATATTTGTTAATCATTGCTTCCTTATTTTTTTCATTAATTGTTATTTTTTTTATTAAGATCATTTACTCTATCAATCATTATTTTTAATTCAAGTCTTGTATTATAATCTATACATTTTAAATTATATAGTTCACGATAACCAAGGCTATGAGCAAAATAATATTCCATAACAACAATATGAAATATAACAATATAAATAAGGTGTTATACGCTAATTTGTAAATAGTAGAATTCAAAAACAATATTTGTATACGGCCGAGTGAAAATTGTCGGGGATGGCCATGCTTTAATAATTAAAAAATAATATACATACAACTATTAAACAAATTTTGCACTACTATTTAATACACACGAGTTTTTTTTTTTTTTTTTAATTTATATAAATTTTGCTTGATTTTGATGGGCTTGAATTTAAAAAATAAAAGAAAAATTATTTTATTAGATAATTGTTTAGAAATTACGAAATGATGGTGCATGTATAATTTCCCTTCAAAACTAGAGTATTCATTTATTCCTCGAGTTTTTGTTTAAAGTTGAGAGTTTCACATGAAAGAGAGAACAATGCATCAAGTGGGCCTTACAAAATTTATTGTTGTCCACATAAATATTTTAAGAGAAATATTATTATGCCGCCACAATTATATCGTTCATTTTTTACTATTGACGTGGCACCATTATATGATGTCACGTGACTTATTAAGCAAAATAAAAATAAAAACATAAAAGGAATAGGGGGAACTACTTATTGTTTCAATCTTCATTTTTTTGTATTTTAGAACACCAATATAGCTTTTTTTTAATAAGTCGAATAGCATCAAATGATAATGTCACGTCAATAAAGCAAATCTAGCGATATAACTAAGAGGACACAGTAGCAATACCCATATTTCAAACAGTATTAATAAATGAGCAAAAATTAATGTCTAGACCAATTTAAATATCGTTTAAATAGTAAATTAAAATAAGATGAATTTTTATTTTAATAAAAAAGGACGACACCTCTACTTTTATAGATAAACCTCACTCGAGGTGAAGGAAAATCGTGGAAGACAATCAACCACAAAATCACAAACCAAAACCAAAAATATACAAAATAAACTCTCAAATATTTTTATTATTTAAAAAAATTATAACTATGAGATTAAATAAAATAAAATACCTTTCTCTATTACCCATGCCTATTTTTCTCTCCGTCGAAGCCCACAAGTTTAAGAAAGAACCGGATATTTTTCTCAAGTTGAGGAACCTTGATCCCAATGATATGGTGTAGGACCCAACAACTCAGCCGCCCACTTTAACGAATGTTGACCAATTCTATATATTTCGCTTTTCAATAAGTTTTAGAAAAGAATAATGATATCCTTTGCACTGTTTGACAAACAGGTCACAATTTAAGTATTAAAAAAGTTTAAAATTTTAATAATAGTTTTTTTTTTATAATTTTATAAAATAAAATACTACTTAGTCCTCTTAATATTAATATTTAAAGTTACCGTTATAATATTTTATTTATTATTTTTACTTAGTGATTAAACTAGGGACTATTAGTAAAATTATATATATATTTTTCTTAATATTTAAAGCCACTAAAAAAATTTAAAATAAAATAGTAAAGAAAATAATTTTATCAATTTTATGAGTTGTAAACTGATAAAATTATAAAATAATTTTAATCCATTAAAAATATTTGAAAGATAAAATAAATAAATAGTTTTTAATGCGTTTGGTAAAAAAATTGGGTTAAATGGGGGGTGCAGTGTTTTCCATAAAACATTATTAATATCATGAGCACGCGCATGGTGCGTGAAACTCGTGACAACCGCAGTATTAACATCGTATCACCTCTGCCTTAAAAACGTTATATTCTTCGATTCAAGGATGATTCGGAGCCAATACATCAAAGATTCAAGATGTAGGTCCGTTTACAATATGTACTCTCTTTTTCTCTCTCTACGCATTTAATTTGAAGAAATAAATTTTCTTTAAACCTCACATATATTTTTTTTTAAAAAAATAGATTAATCTGGAATTCACTTGAAAATATTATTTTTTTAATGTTAAACTTCGTATTTTTTCAAAAAGAATTTGCAGAACTTGCATACTTTAAGACTATAATTAATATTACTCTTTAATTTTTGTTCCAAACTACTACATTTTCCATGTGCATAGCTTAATATTCTTTATATGATTTTTATATTATATATAAAATAATTTTTTATTATATGATAAATTACTAATTAATATAATATTAAATTTTTAAATCTTATATTACTATAGTCTATTGTATTAATAGTTATACTAATATTATATCACTATATATTATTATATAATATAATATACTAGAAAAATTAGACTGGAACTGGTAAAATCAGAAGTACTGGTTTAGAAGTGTAATTAGTTTTTTAAATCTTAAAACCGGTATATATTGGTTTGGTTTTAAAATATGTCCAAAATCGGATTAAACTGGACTGATTATTCTATTTAAGATGGAATATTAGATTTTCAAAAAGGATTTTCTAAATTACTATCTTTAAATTTAATAAAAACATGTAAAAAAAATAACATAAAAAATATTAAATAAAAAAAAAAATCAAGATTTGCATCCATCTCGTTTTGAAGTGCGTATAGTAGCCCTCGCCAGTGAAGGTGACCCTCCTTTGGTGGACGAAGGTGACTTGTAATGATCATCCATCTCCTTATAACTCGATCTAGCAGATTTGCATTTCAGATCGCATAATATTTATTGAATATTTAATATTGTATGATAAATTTACTTGGACAATCATAAATATTATGAAATTTACTTTTTATATTTATTGCTCATCTACTATAAAACCTAGAGTTCAAGTGCTTAAACGGTTATCCTTTAATGTTAAGATGATCAGAGTTGATTTATGAACAATAATATTTTATGGATCCGATTGATATGTATTTTAATGTAAATAAATTGAGATGTGTGTTTAAATATATGAAATAGGTTGAAATGAGTTTAATTTTTTTTTTATGAAAATGAAAAAGTAATGAATTCCATTAATAATTGAGTTGAGATGAATTCAACAACCAAACACAATTTGACAGAGCTAAATCCCAATCTAGCTATCAAAAGGGGTGTGATATGTACTCTAGGGTGAGTTGATATTTATTTTTATTGTTATTTTTATGCATTGTGTTATTTGATATTTATATAATATAACGAGGTTATTTTAAATAATACAATTGGTGGTTTTAAGGTTTATAATTATTTGGATAGAGGGATGTAAATTAACGCTTGTTTAGATAGTGAGATGAGATAAGATGAAATAATTTTAGATCAGTTGCATAAAATATTATTAGAATATTATTATTTTGAGATTTTAAAATCTTGAATTGTTTATTATATATTATATGAAAATTTAAAAAATCACAATAATGAAATGAAATGAGATGATTTCTGTATCCAAACAAGCCTAGTGTAATTTGATATGCAAAATCGAAATTTTACATAATTTAAAATGGAATTTTAAAAGAATAATATAATTTGAGAAAAA
>QEOT01004119.1:661108-677761 GCA_003123785.1 Pterocarya stenoptera
CTCTTCAGATTTACACTTTTAAGAGGCAGGGTGAGAAAGGTTCTGAATTATAGTTGTGTGCCATGGATTTGAGAGGTGTTCCACAAGGTTATCAATTGGTCCTGCATGAGTCACATAAGCTTGCACAAAGAATCCGAGCATGGCTACCATTGCAAGACGTCCTGAAATGAAATACAAAAGCCATAGAAAATAAGGAATGACCTAAGAAAAAGAAAAGACAATATGTAAGAAACAATGAGCAAAAGCCATACCATTTTTAATCTCTTTCAGTTTCCAGTCTCGGGCGTTTTTTATGTCTTTAGCCAAACCAAGAGGATTTAGCAAAGGACCACCAGGGTATCTGTTTGGTAAAAGCACCAGAACTTTAGCTTTTGGAGTGATTGTCATAGATACTAATTTGCAATTTTCTTGGGAAAATTACCCAGGTTCTAAGCCTTCTAGTGCTGCTTCGATCCCAAGAAAAGGTCCCTCAGCTTGAGATCCGGGACTAACAAAATCCATGTACCTCTTAGTTTCAGCAAAGCTGTGCAAAATAAAGCATCAGGAAAAAATAAGTAAATATTACCATGGAAATAGTTGCAGAAGATTTGCAACATCATGGACACAATAGCAAAAACATTCTTTGATTATTATTACTATTATTATTATTTTTTTTTATAAGGGGACGGCACCCAATTTTATTGAAACTCTCACTTATGGTNCATTCTTTGATTATTATTACTATTATTATTTTTTTTTTTATAAGGGGACGGCACCCAATTTTATTGAAACTCTCACTTATGGCGAAAGAAAACCGTGTAAATAAACTAGATACAACATTCTTTGATTATCATTTATCACTAAGCAAGGTTTTTACCACAGCGGAAAGCAAAAAATATTTAGGAAATTCATCAATTCAATGGCTGATATTGGTGGAGGTTGTACCCCATCAAGATTAGTTGGACAATGAACAGAGTTTCTGTGTTGGCAAACTTGAATTTTACTGCACCTGCATCGTACCAAAGTGGTAGATTGATGATTCCTGTCACACGCAGTAACTGTAAAGAAGTATAACATGTATTAGAAAATGACAACAAAAATTAATCGACCTGATAGAAGTTTTCTGGAGAAGGGATGGTGGTTCTTATTATATACCTTACAAAAGAGTCAAAGACTGCTATGTAATGGCACATTCTTTAAAGAAAATTTCTACTCATCATCATTATATACCACACACCATATATCATTTTTTAATTTTTAATTTTTTTCTCTTGCCAAATGTATAGTGTTTGAACGATGAGTAGAAGAACTCAATTAATTTAGAAAGAATAAAACCAAAAAAAATAAAAATAAGTGTGGTGTGTGCTGCGCGGGAATGATGAGTAGCAAATCTCCTCTTTAAATGCCTTGGAAAGTTTTAACTGAAATCGAATTACTTGCATAAGTTTGAAGTTCCTAAACTTTCCGTCCTAACTTAAATGCCAAAAGTTCTTGTTCTAACTCAGAAAACTCACACGAACAACAATAAATGTTCTAAAACCCACGATCTAAGCGATCTATTCCTACAGTTTGAAGACCCAAAAAATATGCATTGGTCCTTTTATATTGGGATCAGAATCACAAGTTAGTTCCTTAAGGCTAATAATGTTGCTCTCAATGCAAACAAAAAGGTCGTTTCTCAAAGTTTGGAATTTCAAATAAGAGAACTTTAGCTGCAATGAGATTACATAAAAGTAAACCTACAAATCAATGTGGATTGATTCAGTATGTTAGATTGTAAAGTTATTTTTATTGTAAAGGATCACATAAACACAAAGATTTCTACTGCAATCCATGCAGTCAGATTCGAAATCCCATTTTTATTCAGAATTCAGATGATAACATGGAATGGGCTAGTTCTGGGTTGAACTGCAAAGCTTATTTTGTCCTTTATAATATTGAGTACATTAGGCCACAAATCAGGATTCTTTTTACAATTAATGTTGGTGACAAGGGATGAAAATTTGGAATTACTCACATCAGTAAAAAGAATTCCAGCAACTCCGAGCATGGCAAAGCGAGCATGAACCAGCTCTGCCTGCACATACCATTTCAAGCTTTGCGGATCCTCTCCAAGCCCAAGTGGGTCAAACCCAAAATCTCCGGGTAGACTAAAGGCGGAGTGAGAAACAACAACAAAATCATTCGAACACTAGTCAAGAAGCAACAAAACTGAAAACTATCATGAAATGGCTCACCTTCCATCAAGGTAGGGTGGAGGGTCAAGCCCGGGTAGCCATGTAGGGCGCAGCTGAGCTCGAACCACGGTTCGGGTAACACGTGAAGTGGGTCCTAATCTAGCAGGCCAAAATGGGTTCTTTGCACCAAATGAGGGCTTATTAATAATGTTCTTACAAACAAAGGATGAAGAAAAGTATGGCTGAACAAGGAATCCTCTTCCCCCTGCAAGTGCCATTCTACTCTCTACTTTTTTCTTGCTCTGTATCAACAACTACAAAGACTGGAGTCTGGAGGTATTTCTAAGTACGTATGAGTTATGACTACCATCCATGTAAGAAAATAGCAAGATAACATGGGCCCACTTATCCCAAATCCTTGAAGCCGTTGGATATCAGATGTGCAGAGATCTTTCATCTTTGTTTGTAGTTTGTAGTAACCTTTGGATGAAAGGATTTCTGAAATTTTCTCAGTTTTTTTATAACAAAGTCGTAGACAGGTCTGTTTTGGAATTCTGTGGAAGGAACGAGAAGGCTTGTAAAAGTTCAGTTAGGCTTTGATCATTCCTCAAAGCTTGCAGCTAACATTGAAAGTAATTACATTTAGGAATTTTCGGATGAATTGCATTTTTTCCTCTTTATTTCTATATTCTTCTAAACTTTAACGTTAATTTAGATGGGAAATCAATTAAAAGAAAGAGTAACGATACACGCGCAATTTTTTTTACAATCATGTTTTAAAATAAAAGTATTTATATAAAATAATATTACTTTTATAAATTATTTTAGAAAATACATCTCATTTAAAATATAGTTGTATAAATTATTATAAAAAAATATTCTAGGTCTATATTTTTTTATCGAGTAGGACTCTAACTAAGATAACTTAAAAACAAGTCCAAAAGTTTAATGAAAAAGTAATAACAATTTCCAAAAAAAAATAAAATAAAATAACTAAAAGGAAACTAACATTAAATTTTTTAACAAAAAAATAATAATTAAAAAAAGGATAAAATAAAATTTTGAAAAAACTTAACGGATAATGATACACTTACACCTCATTTACTATTGTTTTACTAAGCTATTTTTTTTCCTTTTTACTCTTTAAATTTAGATTAAAAATCTCAAAACATGAGCCTCTTGCATAATCATATAATTTGAGTTAATTTTTATAAAATTGAATTTATTTTTAATTAAATTATATAATTATGATGGTTGATTGAATTACTTTTCTTTTAGATTATGCAAGAAAATCATATTATGAGACTTTTAATCCATATTCAAATAGCAAAAAAAAAAAACTAAATAGTAAAACAGTAATAAAGAATGTGTAAATGTATAGTTATCCAAACCTAAAACTATTACCAAACTTACACTAATTTTCTTTTTAGGAAAGCACAAAATAAAGAAATTTTTACATAACATATAATAAATAATTTAATTTTTTTAAATTTTAAAATAATAATAATATTATTAAAAAATAATATTTTATTCAATTTTAATGTAAATTCCTATCCAATTATTCTAGGCTTGGGCTTGATTACTTATCTCAACCGGAAAACACCCACTTGTTTGGGCGAGGAATTGTCATAACCGACACCTAACAAGTAACAACTACCGACTCGAAGGGATGGCTTATAAGACAAAATAATCATGCCTCGAGGGGTCCATTGATAAGACAGCCATCAGTGGACGAGTATCATTACAGTAACATTCCAGAGTAAAATAGCATGAACTGAAAATGGATTTCTAGCCCTGATACTTGCATACTTTAAAAATATAGTAATTCAGGACGAAAGAGGCAAGGTGATCCGAGTAATGACAAAGGAATCATATCTCCTAGAGGAGGGGTTCAGGACTGAGAAAAATATGTAATAACTTGCAGTTGTGTGAGACCTGAATAAGAAACTAATCCAATTGTTGACAAAACTATAGTCGATACAATAAATTATTTTGGGAGCAAAGATTGAACACTTTTTTTTATTGGCATTAGGTGTCCGCAAACAAAATCTCGACTAATTCCAATGGTGCATAGGCTCTCGATAAGGAATTTTCCACAAATTCACCTCAGATAATTCAAGAGAAAGTTTCCCCAGTCCGACAGTCTCTAGAAATTGTTTGCATTCAAGAAGATTCGAACCTTAGACCTGAAGAAGTATACCACCATAACTAAGGCTTTTACCACTTGGGCCAACCCTAAGGGTAAGCAAAGGTTGAACACTTAAAAAGCTGTATTGCAGTTTATGCCGCAACACATGGAATCAAGCAGAGGACAATGCATATCTAAAATAGGTGGGAAAGAAGATCAGGCGAATTTATATTTCAAGGTCCATCTGGACTAAAAAGCCTCCATATGCACATCATATTACATAAGAAAACTACGCAATGATTAAAGACAGTTTATTATATAGGACTTCAGACTTCTCTCCTTTCCCGGCAACAGTTTGAAATATCAGTCTAAAGCTCTACCAATTCTTAGAGACAATGGAAAGAACCCCAATGTAAGTAACTCCCTAACATATCTGCTCACATCTTCGAAGGCTTGGGGAAAATATCGGGTGTGAATTTCTGTGCTGCACTCAGACTGCCCTTAATCTTCATTGCACCTCTGTATTCATTAATTTTCACAAAACTTTGTAAATACATAAACACAATCGAGGGGAAGTGATATAAAATAGATTTAAACGAGGCACAAGAGACCACACCTCATGAAAGCAATTTGAGGATTCATTTTCCCCAAGGCAACCTTAACAAAATCCTCATCCTTGAAGGAAAACGTTGCATCAGGCTTTCCTCCTTCATAAGAACCTATAATTCAAGAAAACATAATGATGAATGTCGCATAACCCCAAAAAATTATACTCTGTATGTGCCTTTTGAATTGTTCTGGCAATAATTGAACGGTAGTTTCTATGGCTTCTTACAATTTGACATAAAGCTTATGGGCAAGTATAGGGCATATAATTGGCACGAGCTACATCATTCAATTCCATCCCCAAATCTTCCGCCCGTGTTATTAAGATTTTAATAAAAAGAAGACCCTTGAGCACCTCATTCAAATGTTTCGTAAATTTTCAGCAACTCTCATTATTCATTGCACACAGAAAACCCCAATGTGCACTGCTTATTATCAAGAGTAAGCAACTCTTACTACCCAATCTGGTTCAATTACCGCGACAAATTACACAGGAAAGTGTTTTTTCCCCTTTTCGAAAGCAAAAAGTACCACTCTTTCCTCTGTGGCACCTGTCCGGAGGGGCGTAGACGGGGATGACTCAGAAAAGTGTTCTAGCTGCCGTGGAATTACACTTTTTTCTTTCAAGTTTCAATACTATTTGTAATCGCTGCAATCAAATTTACATAATTTCCGAAATCGTGATCACGCTGACGATGGTGCAATTCAATGACAGAAAGCTATACGCATTACAATCAATGTATGATGTTTTTATTAATTCAACAGAATTAGATTATACAAAAAATAAAAAAATAAATAAGAACAGAAATCTAGAAGCCCCTAACCTTTGCTGACCTCCCCCTTCTTCAGATCAACGATATATGCTACCTCATCGAATCCGATTTTCTACAATTTGAGAACCAACAGAAAGCCTGGATCAGATTCAGATGGGGTGTCCGTGTATATATGTGGAAGAGACGATATTGATCTGATAAACGAGGTCGTGCGTGTGTGGGGGGTACCTTAGGAGCGATATTGATCTGATAAACGAGGTTGATCTTCTTAGCGATCTCTTTGCCGGCATCGGTGGCCAGGTGAAGCTTCATCTGGTCCATCAAGGCGTCGGACTTGAGCTGCTTGCTGCTGGACTCCGCCATGGCTTTAGCTCTACCCTCCCCAACTATAGATCGCTCGCTCGCAAGCTGTTCGATTGAATGTGCCTGCCGGGACACGAAACTAAATTCAATGCTACGGAACGGAGTTGTATGATATTGGTAGAGAGACGTTAGAGTCGAGGTTGATGTGAGAGTTGGATGAGCTGACGAATTAATTAAAGGATTGGGGCACGCATCTCTATGAGTTGAAATTTGTAGCGGGCGAGATGACGTACATACATAGTTTTCACAAACCTAAATTTATAAACCGACAGTTCTTGTAAATTACGTGAGATTCTACTAATTAACGTCTTTTGATTTGATACAATTTAAGGTATGATATAAATAATGTTAATTTATAACTTTATTTTTATAAAAAAAAAAATTAAAGTATTTATCTATTAAATTATTCCTATATTACTATCTTTTTCTATTAAATTTATAGCCAAATTGCATTAAATTTAAACTATAGTTATAACTTATAAGAGGGAATGTGTTGAGTTGCACGTAGAGTCTAGTTTGTGAGCAGGAAATGCGCACAGATAGAAAGTACACTTGACTTGGCACGCGAGCAAAGCTCAACCTTTAAATTCGTTTGATTTGCACTTGACAGTGGGTTTGAGCGAATATTAGACAAATTGCTCAGTTCGAATGATGTTGGACTCAAGTGAAGCATTAACGTTAGTGTTCGCTCGAGCAACGCTTGACAGACCACTCGAGTCAATGTTCAATTGACTGTTCGCTTGAGCAAAGAACGTAGTTTTTGCCTATATAGAATTTCCAATGCCGTTCTTTAAAATTATGTAATGTTCTAATCTCTTATGTACGAATTTTAGTAGATTTAGAGAGAATGAAGAGAGGCAAAGTATGAGAGTATTTTGTGAGAAAAAAAGCCATAGAGAGAGAGAGTTGAGATTGTATGAGTAGAGAGGTGCTCTTGTAACTCACTGTGTGATTGTAATTTCATTTGGAATAAAATCTCTTACAACTCTATGGACGTAGGTACGTTATTGAACCCCTTTAAATTCTGTGTGTCGTGTGTGTTCTTGATTCCAATATTTCCATATTTATATCATTATCTGTCTTTATATCGTTGCGTGTGAGTATGACTCTGGTACTTATACCACGACACAATAAACGTTGTTTTATCATGCTTACAGCAGTTATAAGGAGAGAAAAAACAAAAGAAAAGAAAAAGAAAAACTGTGTTAAGTGATTTAGTGTCGTCCAACCAAGTGGAATGAAAAAAAAGTTATAGTTAAAGGCCACAACCATGGAGTTGCAAGTAACCATTTTAAAGCATTTGGTGGAGATTTTCACATCCACTATCTTCGTATTCTCATTTAGGAAAAGCATAAAGAGTAATGCTACTCATCATCTCAATTTCCATCATCTTCCTATCATTCCATGATGTGGCATTACATGATTAAAGATTATTTATTCTATTTCACTTGTGCACCAATCATGTAATGCCACATTATGGGATGAAGAGAGGATGATAAAAGTTGGGATGATGAATAAATTTTTCCAAGCATAAATATAGTCAGATATGTTTAGAGTCGAAACTGTTGGGTAGCTAGCATTCATCGACGTTGCACGCTACTATATCGATGTGTGGGGCTCATTCGCTTACAATAGAGAAATGGTGAAGGTTGTTTTTGGAAGATCGGAAGTCAAAAAATCGAAGGATTATACGATGCCTGTATTGTTATTGAGAAATGCTTTGGGTTCGGAATTTGTGTTCAGATTTTTTTTTTTCATTTTTTCAAACTATAAGCTCATTTTTTACCCCCAATTCAGACTTGATTACGCCCAAAGAATAACGTGGTAGTTGTAGCAAAACTTTGGAGTGTCGATTCCACAGAGAGACAAATTAAAAGAATAGTAGAAAAATATAAAGAAACTAAGAAAAAATATTAAATGATCAATGGAGAACAAAGATTAATTTTAAATGTAAATTAAGGTGAAGCAAAGTGATTAATGGAAAAGTACTTAAATTTGACAAACAGTAGAGTGTCAGGAATCCCTTGCACAAATCCGATATTTTAATTATTCTTGATTCATTGGATAACTCAATTAGAAACTCAATTTCAAAATTCTCAATCGGAAGATATAGATTTATAAACCAAGATTAAAACAAATATAACTCTTTGAAAAAGCATTCACCATTTTTAAAATATGTAAATTATTATCACTATTGAGAAAATCTTACGACGACAATATACTTTGGGAGCAATATTGCAGCAAAGAATTAAATCAATATAGATAAATAATTGATCCAAACATAATCAAAGAACTAATCCATTCAATAGAAAAAGCATGACTGAATCTATAAACAGAATAAATTCTATGATTATTCAGGGAAGAGAATATCAACGATGAATTGAGAATGATAAAACAAAAGAGTTTTAGTAATTGAAAATTAAATACATAAATCAAAAATAAATTATAAATACCATCTAATGTGCAAGTTCATCCCTAGCCCTACTTGAGAATTTAGTTACTCATAAATATAATGGACAACAAAAATCTCAAGAGAAAGGTAAAGCAAACGGCGGACATGACAATTAAATTCCTCCCTCCCTCCTTCAGCCTCCTAATGATATCCTTATATAGGGTAGGAAAGAAACCCTAATATCTTTATAATTCCCGCTTAGAAAAATCACCTAAATCTTAGGACTTATCTTGGCAGCTACGTACGCATTTCAGGAATTTGAATTTGGAAATTTGTATTAGATACAAAATCATAGCCCTTTAAGTTACCTTTCCAATGCATCTAGAATCGAATCAATCCGATATGTGAGTAGAAAGTTACGTTTGAAATACTAAAATATATCCAGACAGTCTCCTATAGCATGTTGGACTCTGACTATTTCTCTTGATCCGAATTACTCTTAAACCCTATCATTATCCTTATTTGAAGAGTCCTACACTCATTGAAAGTTCTTAGGTTGTTCCAACTCTTGCCCATTTGAAAGTCATTTGAATTTGACTGGGTTTTGACTTACTCTTTTATAGTCCCTGAAATTAAACATAAAAATCTGCTTAGGAGTATCTCAAAATAAATAGAAACTCAATTCAAGAATACACATTAATTCCTATAATTTCTATTCATATTTTAGCATTATAGTCCAATAATAGGGTATTTAGAGTATACTTTTGTACACTCATCAAGACTAGACTATTTATAATTTATATATCTATGTATTTATGTATAATTTATTCATATATAAACTATTATTTTGAAATATAATTTTTATATATACATTTATATATATAATTTATTTATATATCAACTATCCTGAAATGGTACACGAAACAGTATCGATACTGAAATATTTTGTTCTAGTGCCTTCACCGATATGGCATCCGGTATAGTATTCAAAACATTGGTAGCAACTACTCATTGTTATTTGTTTACACACGCCGATGTGCGGAAATGCATGAGAGCCACTCGTGCCGACACATGCGACTCATGTGCTACTTCGTTTTAAATGTTGTTTGGGAGGTTTTAGATAAACAGCCTTTGAATGATCTATTGGTGGGGCGTGTGCATAACATGGGTGGCCGAAAAGTGATAGTCTATAGATCTGACATTTTCGACGGGCTACAAGAAAAATGCAGATAATGAAATAAATAGAAAGACAATCTAGATTTTTAATTCAAAAATATTGGAGAGGAAGGAGCTGTTTTCTAAGAAAGAAAAGAAGAGGCTTTAATATGTTTGATGAATAGTACAATTTATTTTATTTTATTTTGATATAATAAATAAAATAAAAAAACAAACTTATGAAAGAAAACAAAAAAGAGCAATTGTCACAGTGGTGGCAGCCACCACCACGAGTGGCTCACTAGTGTCTGGTTGCGACTGGAAGGACTAGACCAGCCTGTCTTTCACATCCAATAAAGCCTTAGCCACAACTAATATTGTGTTGAGGTTGTCCCACATCGATTGTAGAAGATGTTATGGTTGGTTATAAGTGTGAGAGAAAACCTCGTGAGTCATGACTCCTTGAGTTAGCTTTTGGGATTGATAGATGCTTAAGACCATCCAACACATTGTTGGGTGTGGAGCATGGTTTTGTTAGTGTGTTAGCCAGATTTGATGATCCAACTTGACAATGATGCATTATGGTTTTTTGACACTACTTGCACTCAGAAAAAGGCGCCACGCAAAAAGTTCGCTTGATGTTCACATGACAGGTGACTCGAGCTAAACTCAGGCAGAGAGTTTGCTTGAGTCTCGCTTAACAGGTAGCTTAACGAACATCAGACAAACATTTTGCTCGAGGTGCGCTCGACACTCCGCTCAAGCGAATAATGCAAAAAGTAAAATTAGGGTTTTCACCATGTGCTATAAATATGTACTTAATGAACAATTAGTACGTCCTGAGTGTTCTGAACAGAGACATTTCGTCTCAAAGTGTATTTTGTGATTCTTTAGTATAATAAAATCCTCTATAGTTCTGTGAAAGTAGACACATTGTCAAACTACGTTAGTTTTGTGTCGTATGATTGATTTATTTGTGTTTTCTTTTGCTTGTTTGTCATTGTTTTTCACAACATATTGTACTTGTGCCCATTTAGAAAATTAGAACATTACTATTCTTAGGTATTCTCAGACATTTTTAAATATTTCTTTCCAAACATCATTCAAACATCAAACATTTTTCAATTTTAAAACTTCAACTTTTTTATCTACTTATTACAATTTTCTCAAATTTTTAAACAAAACACAAAAAACAATACAATCTTTTCAAATTTAAGAAAACATATTATTAAAAAATTATATTCAAACAATTTTTTAATTTTATAATATTTTTATTTAACTTTTTCTAATGTAGTTTCAGATTGAAAACCTGAAAAAATATGCTAAGAGTCTCTCCTCTCGCATGCAATATAAGAATTATGATGGGAATCTCTCCTCTCACATACTCTCGGATAAATTACGCTGGAATCACACCAACAATGGGACAAATTTATGAAACAATACTCTGCCTTTATTCCTTCAACCCATCTCCTTTAATAGCTACGGAGATAAATTTAATTTGCAACAAACATAGCTATAAATCAACTTTATGATACTAATGAAAATTTAAATTCAAACTAACTAAAGTTATCCTTGCGTAACTAACAGATAAAGCTTAACTTTTGAAATTTAAAAACAATGGCTAAGAGATCAAATCCAATCTTCAGCCTGGCAGAGTTCTTCAGACAAAGGTCTTCCATCATTGGTTAGCCACTAATTCCCCCTACTGAAAAGAATTAGACTCCGACGAATGACGCGCTTGGTAGAACTCATACAAATCTGGGTTAAGTCGTTGAAGCTCCTTAGTGCGCACCCATGAGCAATTAGAGTATGGTCTGTTTTTCCATTTCACCAAGAATTTATGATATCCACCACGGTGAGTAGACACAATCTGATCATCAACAATTTCTTCAATTTCTCCTTTTGCAGCTGTCTTTGTGGGAAGCTTAGGAACTACTGCTGGAACGTTATCGTTGACATGGTGACCTTCATATAGTTGCAAATCTTCAACATTAACAATGGGACTAAACTGCAAATCATCCGGCAACTCTAGCACATAAGCATTAGTGCCCAATCTCTTGAGAATTTTAAACGGACCTGCCTTCTTTGAATGTAATTTCTGGTAAGTGTGCCATGGGAATCGTTCAGGCCTTAACCTCATCATAACAAGATCACCCTTTGTAAATTCAACGTTCCTGCGATGTTTGTCAGCTTGACGTTTATAGAAATTGTTGTTGACTGCCACACGTTGCTTGATTTCTTCATGTAATGTCTGGATGTGATTAGAAAATTCTACTCCACTCTCGCTAACTCTTGAGTTAATCTGTAGAGGTAGTAAATCAATAGGCTACTGTAGCTTTATGTCGCAAACTACTTCAAAAGGTCAAACTCCAATAGTCCGATTGACAGAACTATTATAGGCAAATTCAGCATTTGGTAGGATTAAATCCTATGCAACAACGTGATCGCAAACCAAACAACGAAGTAAGTTGCCAAGGCTTCGATTGACAATCTCCGTTTGGCTATCCGTTTGTGGATGAAAGGCACTAGAATACTTCAAACGTGTGCCAAGCTTTGCCCACAATGTTTTCCAGAAATAACTTACAAACTTCACATCTCTATCACTCACAATAGTTTTCGGCAAGCAATGGAGACGCACTACTTCTCGCAAGAATAATGTTGCAACTCGAGAAACATCATAAGTCTTTGAACAAGGCACAAAATGTGCCATTTTCGAGGACCTGTCAACAATAACAAACATTGAATCATGACCACGAGCAATCTTTGGTAATTCAATTATGAAATCCATACTAAGATCTTCCTAAGGAGCATGAGGGATTGGTAAAGGCGTATATAACCCAGTGTTTGTTCTTGACCCCTTTTCAAGTTGGCATGTGCGGCACATCTTGACAACTTTTACAACATCATGTTTCAAGGATGGCCAGAAAAATTGATCTTCCACTAAGGCAGTAGTCTTGTCACGCCCAAAATGGCCAGCCAGCCCTCCCCCATGAAGTTCTCCAACCAAAGGCTCCCTTAGAGATGAATCAGGAATACATAATTTGCAACCTTTAAACAAGAATCCTTCCTTCAATGAATAGCCTATATGCGTATCCAGTTTGTTTTGAATAAGTTCTGAAATTATTGGGCCAGAGAAGGAATCATCGGTATACATCTTTTTCATCTCATCAAAGCCAATAATATAAGAGGACAAGACAGAGAGTACATGGGACCGCCTGCTCAAAGCGTCCGCTACTCTGTTTTCGATTCCTGTTCGGTGTTTTAAAACAAAGCTAGACTTTTGCAACACATCCATCCAACCAGCATGCCGTGCGTTTAGTTTCTTCTGGGAGTTAATAAATTTCAAGGAATCATGGTCTGTGAA
Source organism: Pterocarya stenoptera (assembly GCA_003123785.1). Classification (NCBI taxonomy): domain Eukaryota; kingdom Viridiplantae; phylum Streptophyta; class Magnoliopsida; order Fagales; family Juglandaceae; genus Pterocarya; species Pterocarya stenoptera. The sequence goes on from QEOT01004119.1 coordinate 674,046, forward strand.
TAGAATAAAGTCACAATGTAATAAATAATGCCTCCAGTGCTTCAAGGTTTGAATGAGCGCATAAAATTTGAGATTATATGTTGAATATATATTTTTTAGCTTCATTTAGTTTTTCACTGAAGAAAGCAATTGGGTGACCTCCTTGACTTAGGACCCCGCCTATGCCAATGTGAGAGGCGTCACATGCGACTTCGAAGACCTGCTCAAAATCGGGTAGCTTCAAAATAGGAGCATTAGTTAATCTCTTTTTTATCTCTTCAAAGGCTCGCGCAGCTACAAGATTCCAGTGAAAGGCCCCAAGTTTCATACACTCGGTTATGGGTGCCATAATGGTGCTGAAATTGCGAATAAACCTGCGATAAAAAGTAGCTAGTCTGTGAAAACTCCTCACTTCATGAATGTTTGCAGGTGTCGGCCATTCTTTGATTGCACGGATTTTCTTAGGATCGGCTAGCACTCCTTCTGTTGAGACAATAAATCCCAGAAAAGTGACTTGAAATTTAGCAAAAGAGCACTTTTTTTATATTGATGTAAAGCTGCTCCTTTCTCAATATCTGCATGACTTGTCTGAGATGTTCTTTATGCTCCTCCCTGTCTTGACTATAAATAAGGATGTTATCAAAATATACAACAACAAATCTACAGGAAAACGGCCTCAACATTTGGTTCATTACTCTCATAAACGTACTAGGAGCATTGGTCAATCCGAATGGCATAACCATCCATTCGTATAACCCATCTTTTGTTTTAAAGGCAGTTTTCCATTCGTCTCCAGGTCGAATTCAAATTTGATGGTAACCACTCCTTAAATCGATCTTTGAGAATATTGTAGAGCCATGTAATAAATCTAGCATATCATCCAAGCGATGAATAGGAAAACGGTACTTAACAGTTATTTAATTTATAGCTCTACTGTCAATACACATGCGCCACGTACCATCCTTCTTTGGAGTGAGTAGCGCAGGATATGCACAAGGGCTCATGCTTTCCCGAATAAATCCCCTCTAAAAGATATTGCACTTGTCTCCTCAACTCTTCATACTCTTTTGGATTGAGTTGATATGCCGGATGATTTGGTAGTGCTGAACTTGGAATGAGGTCGATTGCATGCTGAATATCACGCATGGGAGGTAGTTGCCGAGGGAGCTATTCTGGGGCTAGGTCCGGAAAATCCTCCAAAATAGAGGTGAAATCTGGTGGAATTTTATTTTCCTGCATTAGAGAAATCTCACTTGAGATTAATAAAAATATGGCTAATGATTCCTTACTCTCTTCTTCAAACCGACACATGGACAATGTTCTAGAGGAAGAAGAATCCTCTGCCTTCTGGAAATCCGTGATCCTCATGGGTTTTAATCGTATCTTCTTACTCCCACAAGTCAGTGAATATGAGTTTGAGTACCCATCATATTGAACCTTCCTGTCATACAACCACGGTCTACCCAAAAGAATGTGACATGCTTTCATGGCAATACATCACACCATACTTGTTCACCGAAGTCTTTTCCCAAAGAGAAAGAGGCTAAGCATTTGTTTTTAACAGCCATTGAAGTATCATCAATCCAACTAACTCGATACGGTTTAGAGTGAGGTTCTAGCTTCAGCTTCAGTTTCTCTACCAAATCAAGGACACAATGTTCATTCCACTTCCATTGTCAATGATCAAAGTCATTGCTTTACCTTGATGCTCAACTCTTGTATGGAAAATGTTTGTGTGTAGCCAAGAGTCGTCTTCATCAGCTTTCTGTTTGTGACCTGTTAGGAGTCTTTGAACCACACAGACAGGCAACTCTGAACCTTCTAAGTCAACTTCAGGCACCTCTTCTTCTTCTTCATCACCTTGCATCACAGCTAACTCGCTCATCTTGCATTTCTCTGCATGTTTTTTCTCCATTTCATCTTCCTCACAAATAAGTGCAAAGCGTTGATTCTTTGTAGGGCATACGACAGCGAAATGCCCTTTTCCTCCACACTTATAGCACTCACTCGGACTTCTTTTCATAGAAACTATTTCTTTTCCTTTGGCCGTACTGCTCTCCCCATTTTTTCCAGTTAAATTCACGCTGTTTGTTGTGGATTTCCCAGGAAATGAAATTCTTCGAGTGTCGCCATCACTACGCCCGAATAAATTACCTCCTCGCCTTAAATTGGACAACTTTTGTTGAGCTTCTACTCGAAGAGTAAGCTGGTATGCTTCCTCTAAACTGAATAATCGCGCCACAGTCAGCTCTTTCCGAATGTCCTCACGTAGTCCAGCCTTAAAACAAGTTAAAGATTGCCTATCTGTCTCTGTTACCTGACTACGTACTGTGAGTTCATTGAACTTGGCAGTATAATTTTCTACTATCAAGTTTCCTTGCCTTAGCGCCAATAATTCTTCAAAAAGAGTCTCTTCATAATCTAATGGTAGGAATTTCTCTTTGAGGCGAAGTTTCATCTCCTCCCAATCGGTGATAGGTGGTTGTCTACGTCGTTGCAATTGCTCTTCTATACTTTGCAACCATACTCTGGCTGGTCCTTTCAATTTCATTCTTACGAACCTAACCTTCTTCTCAGCTGCCATATTAAACCATTCGAAATAATCTTCCAGTGACATTAGCCAGTCATGAAAATTGTTTGGGTCTAAGCTCCCATGATAATCAGGCACACCCACTCTAATTCGCTTAGATGCTTCGTCAAAGTGCTCGTGCTCCCTAGGTTGTTGGTATAGCCAAGGGAAATGACCAACGTGACCACCTCCCCGATATCGATTGTTCTCGCCATTGTTTTCTCCACCTGCACCTTCGTCCTGCTCATTATTGTTGCTTTGGTTCTCTCCATCACCACTGTGGCGCCCCCAACTTCCATGTACGGACACACACGGAAATCGAGACACCCGGGATGATGACAACACAGTCACGCACCCCATCGACATGTGCTGAGTGTGTGCAATGCAACACGTGTACAATAAAATACGCAGCGGAACGGTTAAGTCAAATAACTAAATACCAGAGTTTAATACAATATCAGAGTACTGAAAATCCACATGTCAACATAATACAATTTTGTTTACAAAACAACATCAAGTCAAATAAAATACAAATAACAAAAGCAGAAATAATCTTCAAATACATGAATATAGCCAATGTCCCAACTCATCAGGCAGAGCCGCATCCTCGGGCTCAGCCTCCTCAAAAGCTGCAACAAAAAAAACTACAGTCCCACAAAATGGAACCGCAGGTAAGTAAAACCCAAAAAAGCTCAAAGACCATAAATATATTTAAGCAATCAACGCTATGCATGCACATGATGACCCAAGCGTAAAACCCGAGAAAACACCATTTCTCGAAAAACACAATTTTCTCACTCACGCCAAAAACACCATTTGGCACAAATTAATAAATCCAGGAATAATTCATTTAATTTCAATTTTAACCGTATGCACCATGGCCTCCCCTAGGGACCATCCACATACTCTGGCTTCCCATCTTCACCCCACGGGTAACGACCGTGCAAGTGATACATGAGTGATGCCCAGTTCCGCGCCCACCGCGTACATAGCCAGGCATCCTCTGACCCCCGCCAGCCCGAGGAGTCACGGAGTCGGATCGAGAGCGCTACCATCTCGTCCAAGTCCCGGGCAAAAGCCCCAGGGGACGACACTCAGTATATTCCGCTCCCGAGTGTCCAGAGGAGCTCCACCGAGATAATATCCCATCTCGGCTTGGGGGTGATAC